>OZ026612.1:21477811-22077811 GCA_964020975.1 Hermodice carunculata
AATCTGATATCTTGGCTTATCTTAACAATGGTGGATCCTAGGCACATGGTTACTATAAACCTTAATAAGAAAGGACCTATAGGGTTTCTTTGGGTGTACATTATAATTAATTTTGAGCTTGAGTGACTTTGAACGTTCAAACCTGACATGATATATTGGCTTATGTCTTGGTGATGGTGGATCCTTGGCCCATAATTACTATTAAATATACAAAGGAAAGTACCTCTGGGGCTTCTTTTGACATGACTCAAAATTATCCATGCTAAAGGAAACCCCATAGGTACTCACATTTCTTTGATTGAGCTTTAATGGTCAAACTGATGCATTGGCTTAATTCTTGGCAATATCAAACTTATTGGTAAGCACTAAGCAAATACATGTATGGAGCAGTGAAGTCTTCACTGGCAAAAGACATATTCCAGTCAGCAGAGCATGGGATCATCTTCGCTTCTTGTCCATATTTAAACTTTTGATGGGTTGAACATGAAATGTGACATCATCGAGATGAAAGATGTACAGGTTGGATCCTTTGACCAAATTAATGTGTTACTGTGGCACCTGCTGTATGTGACCACTGCTGTAAGAGACCATTTGCTGTTTGTGGCCACATTTCTGGGGCTGCACAAATAAATGTCCTTGCAAATTTACTGTTGGTGAAAGACCACCTGTTGTGTGAGACCACTTTTTCTTGGCTAAAGGGGTGGTCACATACAGCAGGTACTACTATATTGCCTGATTGGCCCCTGACTTCCTGATAAGATTCCAATTAACAAATGAAATTTGGTTGGCAAATGGTATAAATATATTATAAATTCATTATTGACAAATGTTACTGCTATATTTTATCCTGGTTATAAAATGAAAAGGTTAGGATATGTTTTACGTAATTTGTGCAAAAAAAAAGACAGAATGTATAAATATATTATAAATTCATTATTGACAAATGTTACTGCTATATTTTATCCTGGTTATAAAATGAAAAGGTTAGGATATGTTTTACGTAATTTGTGCAAAAAAAAAGACAGAAATTAAAAAACAAAGATTTTTTTTTTTTTTTTGCATAAAGTGCAGCTGTGAAAACAAACTATTTTGTGTTGCAAGAAAAGTCACTGTCGTGTGGATGTATGTAATTAGATCCATTCTGTACATAAGAATAGGTCCTTGTTTAAGAGATGTGTCATTAAAGTCTTATTTTATTTTTTTGTTTTTTTAAAGCAGTTTTAACCTTTCATCTTGAATTAAGACCTGAGTCAACAGCTTTCCTCTAAGTACCCAGCCCATACTGAGGAAAGCTACTGACCTGGGGTCTGATGTGATCTTGATAGGTCTCATCTACAATTCTCAGTCAAATTGTTTTTCATTACTGTTGAAACGAGTGGAAAACACTGAGGCAGACGACGTTTTACCATCAGACGGTTTTGGCCGGTTTAAAGGGGAAAGGGTTAATAAAAACCCAAAGGATGCCTCGTGTAAGGATGTGTGAGTGTCTCTGTTATTGTGTGACTAAAATATAATCAAGTGTCTTCGTGCTGGTGTAGTTAAGATGTGAGATCAGCCTTACTGGCCTGATGCCAAATACCAGTGCAGCTGACCTGTGACTTGTATGTATTGTAATATACACTATTGAAGATGCTATGCACGATACACAATACAAGACACAAACATCTCCATTTTCAGCCATGATGTAACATTGGAAACCTGGCACTGACACCATAATCATATGATTATGATACCATACATGATAGTGATACTTAATGGTGTTTACATGAAAGAAATTAACAAGTAAATATCATGCCGTGTTGCCTTGTTGAATTGATAGTTAATTGTACAGAGTAATTGAAGTGTGTGTGTCAACACACACTTTTCTGTTTTTCTTTCTTTCTTCCTTTGCTTCCTTCCTTGATTCCTTCTTTCTTTCCTTGTTTCTTCTTTTCCTCACCAGTGAATTTGTCTGACACTTTTCTCTGACACTATTATGCATAGAAACTCCAAATTTGGCATGATTGTACCTCCATACAAGGAGGTTTGCCTTTTTATGCAGAGGAATGAAGACGTTTAAAATTATGCACATTAGGGGCATTTAAAATTTCAAATCTTGAATATCTTCAAAACTATAATAGATAGAGATGTCATTCCAACTTCTACTAGGGGGTTGTTAATCATTGCACACCTAATGAACTAAAAACAAAAGTTGTAGCAATTCAGATTATGCTAAGTAGCACCACTGGAAATTTTAAATAAACTTCAAAGCTATAATAGATAGAGATGCAATTCCAAGTTCTACTCCTATGTTATGGACCAGTACGCATCTGATGAATTGGTAACACAGGCTGCACAAATTTTAATTATGCAAATTAAGAGCATTTTAAATATCACATCTTGAATATCTTCAGAAGTGTGCACACAGACAGATTTGTTCAGCTTTCTGATAGGTGGTGACACCAGGTCGGAAATTAAAAATACAATAGAATCTGAAGGTTGATGGTCATCAAAAATATAATAGTTAGACCTACCATTAACGTCCATTTATATCTTCTATGAATGTGTTGCTGATTGATCTAGTTAAATGAAGTGAAATGAAGCAAATTAGTTTCTGGGTGTATGTATACAGGCATTTGATCAGAATTGGCGTGAGATTAAGAATTCCTAGTCTCAGATTGGGGCAAGGCCAGTTGTACCGCAACAGACTGGGCATATTGGTGAAAGTGGAACTATAGGGTAGGGGTATGGTGGAAGAAGCAGTGTGGCTTTGAGTAATATGCTATCTTTGACGGTCTACAGATCATACACTTAGTACTAAAGTGCCCATTGTTACATGCAGTCGTAACATTGTCGTACAGATCATACACTGTTGTACTTGAAGTACCCATTGAACATTGTCGTTACCGATAATACACTGTAGTGCTGAAATACCAATTGTACATTGTCATACCAATAAGCTTTGAAGACACACACACTGATTTGCTATGCAGCAAATTATCTTTTCTAGTTATTGATGAAAATTGTATTATATGAACATCTAAGAGTTGCATCGTTGTTGAGCAATGACACGCACTTATGACACAATTTAATAGACCCCACCTTGACTGAAACTATCTTGACTCACGAAAACAATGATGGTTTCTTGTAACCCTTATATCATTTATTTATCTACTTTTTTTTGCATTTTTTATTTGTGATGCTTAATGACTTTTCATCCAGAACCACAACAAGCCACATGCTTTCATGCTGGATTCAGCGACTGCCCGTTTGGGACTCCTATACACAAGGTCCTGGCACTAGAGACTGTGCTGGCTGCCCACTGTTATCACAGAGATTACACACACCATTTGATAGTCCCGAAGCTTGCAAACTTCATTAGCAAACAGATACATGTTTGGTGTCTCATTACTTGTGTCCAATGGTTTGATTCACACACCGTAGACCTTCTCATATCATACAAGATTGACATAAGCCTTGGCACACAGTCAATCCAGGGCCCCAGCAGGATCCTCGACCTGCACGGAGCCCCACACACGTGTGGAGTGTGTAGTACGGCTGGACTAACCACTCAAGTTTTATTTACATTTCATGTGGAACTATTCACAAGACTGTTGTGACCATGACCCAATTGCCATGCAGATAATATATAGATCTCAGCAGGCACAACAAAATAAACATTGACCACACCATTTCGTTGGGTCTAGCAGTGGATGATCGGCAAACATATCCACCCCAGAGGTATTTCATGCCTAAGAAGAGAAGTTCGGGAGGCTGGATCACAGATTGACACTGTTTTTAACCATTCACCTCATTGCATGTCATTAGATGGAGGGTTCCACTTGCCCTGTCTCTCACTAAGTTATTTTATTCTGGTCCTTTCATCTTTTGACAACTGTGTCTTGCAGATTAACTTATTGGTCTGCAATTGAGCGTGCTGCTAACTTACTCCATTCATCCAATACTAGGCATGCATATTAATTTCCCGCCACACATGCTACCTGGTTGTCTTAGTAACCATAGTCTTGCCTGACGAGATACGGGCTGCTGCCTGAGCAGGGAAGTGGAATATTACTAATATTTTGGAAATAGAGAACACTTAGTGCAGGAAGATGGAAATTTATTCTTGTTACCAACTTAGGAGCACTAAAGAAATACGACTCCGGTATTTGTAAACTTAAATTTCTCTAAAAGAAATTAATTTTGTGATAGGGGATCTGCCCTGACTGTGACAGTGATATGGCCGTATGTGCTCTGTGATCGACATGCGTGAACCTTGTGCTTTGTGGCGGGAAATAAATATGCAAGTCTCATATCAGATAGCAATATTGTCAAAAAATAGGTCATAAATAAATTGGGTTTATGGTCACTACATGGTCAATGTTTAAGTGGGGAGACTTCTCTGCCAGGGTTACAGAGAGAAACGTGCTTCTGTGGCCCTAACTAGTATGCATGGCTTGTCAATCAAACAAACATGTCACATACTTGTGACAACTAGCATTATAATTTAAGCCAGCCCTACTGTCCAGCAGATTAGGAGCCAATATGTGATTGGCATCGTGACAGTTATGTCATAATGATACAGTTGCATTGTCCATACCTGTGGTCACAGTTATCCTGCCCTTTAAAAGGGCAGCGTATCTGATGCAGCATTGAGTATCTACAGAGTTGCAGAGCAGAGAGATGCAACCAGAGACCAGCTGCCTGCAACAGTAATCATAAATATTTACGTTTATTGTGGGATTGAACATAAATCACTTGCCTCCGCTAGGTCCAGCAAAGGACTGAAACCAGTCTGGTGTTTTGGCCCTTTGTGTGTCCACTTGCATCAACACTTGCTTCATCTTTCTATATTGCAAACCCTTATACTGACCCATTTCAACAGATCATATGATAGAGTGATTAAATAATGTTACATTGTTATATTATTCAATAGTAAATTCACGATGTGTTAAGATGCCATTAAATTGGTAAAATGTTAACAGAGCATAAAAATGCCAATGATCCAGTGGGCATGAAAAAGCCATTTCAGTGCTCACACAAATGACTTTGAAAATTCACTTGGCCTGTGGACACATAAGGAATTCTTAAGCAAAAGTAAAACAATTTGACCTCCGCCTGCCAAAGATTTTACCACAGGTGCATGCCAAGTGTAGTAGCACAGGGGAACGCAGGTAGTTGCAGTCCCCATTGAATGATCCCATCTCATACCAAAATGGCAAAGTGACAGGAGGGGTAAAACTGTACAAGTACACGTACTGTACCCTTATTTGGGTGAGCAGGTTGTGAGTCAAGCTATGGCCAAACCAAAAATTACCTTTGTTCTCAATTGTGCAAGCTTCACCGGCTGCCTAACTTTTTTTTTACCCAGTCAGATGTCACTGTGTGCAAAACAGAAGACAGGTCCACGCAGTTGCAGAAAATTTGTGAAGTTTGAAGCAGGAGAATGTGTGCTTAAAATGCACAGAAGTTTGAAACCAACTTTATTATCACAAATGCAAATGATATGTGTGATAGATAATGAGGATTGTTGTATTTTTGACTGATTTTCACATGCAAAATTACATGGGAAAGTTCACATGATGAGCGGAAATAGAGGAACTTACATATGAAAGGTCATGATTTATAAAAAAAACATCATAACTCAAAATAATACAACAGTAATCTAGTTTGCATGCTCCTTGAACAGAACTCCACATTTAAAAAAAGAAAAAACATGATGTGCAGCCATCTAAAATTTGGTTTTAGATTTCAGGTTTGCCTCCAAAGGTTTAATTTTACACTTTTCTCCATGAAGTGGCACCACATATACATTTGGTGAAACAGTCATTGACTAGTTCATTTATTTGTTTCAAGATATTGGAAGCATATTCTTATTCTTTTCTTCTTTTTGTTTAAATTCATGTCATAAGCCAAAGGTGTTGAACTGGATATTGTTTCAGCTAGGGGAATCTTTACACACACAAAAAAATATGAATAAAATAGAAGTATTCAAGATTTCTCGATCATGCAGTTACCATGTGATCATTGATCTTTCATCAAAGACTTGAAAGACCAATTTGTAGGCATTTCATGTCACATTGAATTGTACTTTGTACCAGCAACAACAGAAAAATGAAAAGGCTTGAAAATAAAATTGTTTTGTAAACTTCATTTATTACAAGACATTTAACTTTTCAGACCATCACTGGAGCAGTCATTTTAAGATATGAAAAAAAGCACACTGTAAATGTGTACGGTATTCATAATTCATAAGCCTTGCCTTCTGCTTAAACTAAATATATTTACATATTCATTGTATTTCTATCACATGGAAGAAAACACCACTCTAAATGAGAACAAGTGAACTTGCCACTGGACAAATGGTTTTGAAAAACAAAAATTCTTGCCCTGGCTAAATATTATATGATGCTTTCTTACTGCAGGAAACTCTGCCAGAGAGAGATCACCTCAAGGACTATGATCCAGAGATATTTGATGATGATGATTTCTATCACCAGTTACTTAGAGAACTCATTGAAAGAAAGACAAGTGGAGTCAATGACCCTATAGCACTCAGCAGGTAAGGGGAGAGATAATTGGACAGGTAGTCTGTCCTTCAGGGCTAAATGGTGAGAGGTTGCCGTCGGGGCAACTCTGCTTCCAGATTGTATTATAAAATATATTTAAACCAAAGGCTACATATTATTTAAAATGGAGGAGGCAGCTGATGTTAAGTCTGTGTTGCATATTTTGTATACCCCCATGAGCAATGTTAGACCTCATACAGGTACTACATGTATATTATTCCTAGTAAGTTCCCGGGGCACTTGGGAGAAATTTTCCGGTGTGAATCTGTAGTTCAGACATGTGTTTTGACTATTTTATAGCAACATTGTTTCCATGAAATAATGTTAGAATTTGGAGTAGATACACTGTATCAGCAATTTCTGTGTCCTAAAGAGTGGGGAGGGACACTTAATGGGGGACAATGCCAAAAAGGATAATATGGTAGATGGAACCAGCTTCATTTGGGAATGGTCGGTTAACAGTGGTTAATGTTGCGAAGAATGAGTTGTCACATAGAGTATCAAAAGGACTGTCTCAAAGAGCAACAATACCCCGAGGTAACCCTACATGTGTCTTAACCCTTTGAGTGCCAGTCACGGCTTAAGCTGTGCTGATGAAGCTGGATTACTGTAATGATGCCAGATTCATATTCCTCATTAAAAAACCTTTCATTCAAGTACCAGCATGCCTATGTTCCCAGTGAAAAATTTGGTCCAGGTCAACAGCTTTCCTTGGGGCACTTTCCGCGCGTTGCGCGGAAAGTGCCCCAAGGAAAGCTGTTGACTCAGTCTGTAAATTGGCTCTGTAAGAGTTAATACAACTTTGCTGTTTTTTACCTACAATTATTTTTTATTTCAGACAGTGGCTAGAAATACAGAAATTGAGAAATAAAGTGAAAAAGAAGGTGGACACCAAAGCCAGCAAAGGGCGGAAGGTCAGGTGAGCTGGGCCCATTTACTATCATTGTTTACCCTTTTCTTTCTTTGTTTCTGTAAATGAAAAATTGTGTTCAGCTCACAAAATGTTGCTCCTCATTTTAATTGGGAAGAAGATTTGTTACTCGTTTCAAGTATTATAGATTATTCATGTAGAGAGATCATACTTTAAACTAAAAACGAAAAGCACAGTCCCACAGTCTTTCATTCATTTTAGTTTACAAGCACAGACTCAACTTCCATTTAAATTTGAGGTCAGTAACATGTTTCTTGATTATAATATAATAATGTAAATCTAAGTAGTTGATCCTACCAAAATGTGATTTTTTCATTTTTATTTGTTCATGTTTTAACATGATATATTACAGTATTAGTAAAGGGGCCCATTGGTTTAATGTAGGTGCTATGAATATGAACTTCTGTGGCAAATATGATGCATAATTATTCAGTGATGTAATGTGGCTGTGAAAGCCAAGCTTACTGTCCAATGCAGGGTAGAAAAAAGGGGCATGGAATTGAGATCAGATCAAGCAAGAATTGACCAAAGGGTGTGTCGGATATTGAGGTGTGCATGGAGTAGTGCGTCCAATATTGAGGTGCACATGGAGTGTAAAGTCCTGCTGGCAGCATGGGGCATCCGTGACTGTCAGCATGTCTTGGCTCATGGATTGTGACGGACAGACTTCCAATTTTGAGAGGGACAGGATTATTGGAATGCTTGAAGGTGGCCAGTCGCCATGTGAAGTAGTCAGCAGGATGCACCATTCATCAGACACAATAAATGTGAAGACTGGGCAAAGACAAGATGGCAAGAAATGCCTGTCTGTGAAGCTTGTTGCCCAGTGAGACTTTGGCCATCCAGTCTGACTGGTTTCGTTCGTACTGAACTCTTCAAAGACCGTCAACGATTGCTCTGTTTGGGTAATACCTTGGTTTATGTAACCCCTCATAGCTTACTGTTACAACAGGGGTTTAGCGTGATAACCACTGTTTTTAAGGTAAGAATACCAAGTGTGTAACTGGTCAGTTGTATCGTACTGGTGCAGGTGTTATGGAGACAATAAAGAAATGGTCGAATCATTTTCAGATGACAAGGAAATGCCCGGCTGTGAAAAAACAGGATCTGATAGACCTTGACTTTCAGATGAAATATTGTAATGAAATAATCAATAATGATGTGTTACAATTACAGGTATGATGTTCATCCTAAGCTGGTGAACTTCATGGCATCGTCAGATGACAGTCAGTGGACAGATGAAGCAAAGTAAGCCACACATCTTTTTAGTTGCAATTCATACTGTTTTCCTGTAGTTAAGGAATTTTTGTGTATAATTAAAATCCCGTCATAAATACCTATGTCTGGGTCATCAGCAAACAAACCAACTGAGTTGTCAGTTTGGATAGAACAATGACTGTCATTTAACCGTCAAAGTGCCAATCATGGAAGTGAAGTACTAATCACGGCTATACATGTAGTTGCTTTTTCATTACCATTAAACATATAATGGTTAAAAGATTCAAATTCCTCATGAAGATACCTTTCATTCAAATACCAGCAAGCCTACTCTAAGGCAAAAAGTAGTTTTAGTCAACAGCTTTCCTTAGGGCACTTTATGCACAATGCATGCAAAGTGCCATGAGGAAAGTTGTTGACTCAGTCTTAAATCAGCACTTTAAGGGTTAAAACTGACCACAATTCCTTAGTGCAAAATGTGACATTCCTACTACATTGTGCCCTTTCTGTAAGGCCCACTCCTTTGAAAGGCCACATTTTGGGGCTGCATTTGTGGTGGCCATTTAAGAAGAATACATGACCTCCTATATAAATATCAGTTTGGTTTTCAACACGACCAATCTCTTTTGGTCCATGAAGTGACGGACAACATAAGGGAAGGTCTAGATACTGGGCTTACGGTGGAAGCTGTGAAGCTAGTGTGCAGTGAGACTGGCAACTTTGGATCGCAATTACCCATTTAATTTTTGCACAAGTACATTAAACCTATAGATTTTCTGATTACTACATATCCATAGATTTGTATCCATAGAGGTTTTTGGCAGGATTGGAATTTTTTGAGATTTTATAGCATTCTTTCTGACTTGGTAGGATTTTCCCAATTTTTTGCGCAGAAATCACACAAAATTGTTTTTTTGTTTTTTTTCCAGTTGAAATCAGAAGAAATTTAAAATATATATCCATGTCCTGGATCAAATTCAATGGTTAGTCCTGAAATAGCATAAATAAAAAGTTGTAAAATTTTAATTTAGTCCTGACAGGTTGTTCATTTCCTTCTATAAATTGCTCCAAAAGTCATGGAAGGGGTTGTCAGAAAAAAAATCCTGGGAACCGTTCCTGGATATGATATTTTTCTTTTAATGTCCATTGATTTTAATGTGATTGGGCAATTTGTACGTTTGTGAGGCAAGATACAAATTGCAGAAGTTGAGCAAAAAACAGTTCAGAGAAAATCGCATTGAAAGAAAAAGTTGCCAATTCTTACGCATTTATGGCTGTAATATGACACATACTCATTTCTTCTGTCCTGTGTTTTAATTATTCTGTGAAATAAACTTGTAGCTTTACCTCTGTGATGTTGTCATTAAACAGAAATATATTTTGTGGCTTAAATCTCGACTTTTTTTAACTTGGGAACACCACACTTGGCTTGTTTGGATGTGGGTTCACATGCAGCTTTCCATATTTGGGGACCAGTAAGTGGATTGTGCCAATTTGTTTTTACATCAATAGAGAATTTCAAAGTAATCAGAACAGTGGTAATGATTAGGCTGAACTGGCCCATTCTTCTCTCCACGGCTAATTGTTTCCTGTGAGTGACCTTTATCAATAGCTCAATTGGTTTCCAGGGGTCATGACTAATGTCTGTGCAAACAATGACATGTTTGATTATCATGCCCATGCAAACAAACCCATGTGCCTGCCACTGTTTAAACTTTTCATTGTAAACAAAAGTTTTGAGATCAATTATCTCATATAAATTTAGTGTTCACACATCTGAGTTTTTGGGAGCATGTAGTTTAAGTATCAGACTATTCAAAAATATGAAAAAGTGATTTGAGGTTATCCAAAGGTGCCAGCTTCAGACCTTCCACCTTTATGTATTAGATGCATACCTTGATTATTCACATAAATTCAGGGCAGCAGCAGTCGAAGGAAAGAAACTTTGGGATACGCCATATGGAACTATTCATGTGGATGATTTTTAATTATTCACACAAACATACTACTTCCTATCTCTGAGGTAAATGGTGAACCAGTCAAAGGCTCAGTTGCAATTCTGGTGCTGTTGTTTTTTTTTTTCTTTTTTTTTTTTTTAAATGCTGTGGTTTACAGCATCAAAAGCTTTTACCAGGACATGCTGATGCCATATATATTCATGACAACTTGTCCCTACTTGCACCAGTTTATGGGTCTGCAATTTACCCCAAATGTCTACAGTTTGATGAGTCTTAGAACCAGCACTTTTTAGTCTTGGGGTCGAACGACTGCTTGTTGGACAAAGGAAGTCCTATGCAATACTGGCATGGCTGTCAACTTGCCCATTTTCACTGGAGTCACCCGTTTTCGACACTCAAAAGTTCTTAAATTGACAGGGATTTTGTAGCAATATTAATTATTTTCTTTGATTTTATGCACTATTCACAAGAACCTCTCAGTCACGTGTCTTTGGGGATTAGGACCTATGTATTGATGAAGCCAACTTAATTTCCACCGTTGTCTAAGTGTGTGAATTAATATATATGTAGATATTAAAGCTTTAATGAGGCTAACCTGATTAGTAAAACATACATTCCTACCCTCCCCCATGGCCCTGAAAGACATAAGGTACAATGCATTTTACAAAGCATTGAATTAAAGAATGAAGGGGGACACATTTTTGAAAATGTTCACATAAGTGGTTCACCATGAATGTAGACAAGTTATGCTTTAGTATCTTTACATCTTGGCAAAATTACCATTATATATTTTTGAAATTTGAATGTGGAGAAAACACAATTGAAAAAGTATGATCAGAGAAATACCTTGGATAAATCATGGATGACATGTTAAACTGAATTTTATGCTGCTTTACATCATTCACAATTATGTAGCTAGCTAATGACCGTCAAGTCATAAACACATTACTGGTTAAATTAAAGGGTATGTATAGAAGGGGTTTTTTTTTATGACACTATATTTTTTCTCTTTTACTTTTTTTTTCTTCTTTTCCTTGGTCTCGTGACTCATGAAGATACCTATTCCCAATCATCATTCATCAAAATAGGTCACCAATGAACTGGAGACTTACAAGGACCCATCAACCAAACAATTCAATAGGTTTTATCCTGCATATCATTTGAGTAAAGGAGGTACTATTTCTTGAGGGATCACCGGGAGTGGTCTAACAAGTAATATGTATATATGTACAACATAAACTATTTTGTGTACACTATCAGTTAGTAGGTAGAATGTAGACTCCGAGTGGGTTAGATGTGTGTTACGGACTATACCATGCTGTATTATTGGTTTTTTGTCAATAAAATTCATTCATTCATTCATTCATTCATTCGTGTACTATTCAATCATGTGTTTCGTCAATAAAAACGCCAAAACTTTATGCAGAAGCAAATTTGCAATAGATACTCCTGAAAAGTGTAAAATGAGAAATTCACAAAATTAGGTACAACCAAAATGTAATGTAAAGATGTTTACAGTACCTATGTACGCATGTATGTTCTCTGGATAGATACATCATTCATAATGAAACGCTGTATTTATAAGCAAAATTTCATGTATTTAATTAATTCATCATTTGCCACATTCATATTTATTCATGATTATGCGGGTTGTCTTTGCTGAATATTTAGCTTAGACAAGGAGCCGCTACTCAGAGAGACATGTATGGGTGTAGGCTCCGAAACGGCCGATTTCCCAGGAAAAAACAGTGATTAATGAGGTCAGCTGCATGAACTTGTTTTCTGGCATGGAAAGAAAAAATAAAACTGAATATAAATGTTACTTGGACAGGTTACAATGAGCAATTTCATGTTTATTCAGCTGAATACACAACCCAACACACAAAATTTGACTGGCTTGTGTGTTACCATTTAATTGTAGCTTGAATTTATAAGTTACTTTTGTGGTTAAGTAAATACTTTTTTCAGAATTATTCAATTTATACACCTAGATTTATCATGAAAAAATGGTGTTTCCACTTGCAGTGCTTTTCAAGTTATTAAATTGCAAGTTACAGTGGAAATTAATGGGAATTATATGAAAACCCAACTGTACACTCCTGACTGTGGTGCCCTCTGTATGAAGGATACAGGAACTGCATATTCTTGCTTTTCTCTGTTGATTTCCTGTGATGATTAGTCAGATTTTTCATGTTCAATACACAGCACCAGATGTATCAACATCTTACAATGTGCATACATATGTGAGGTGATGGCAGTACACATATACATAAATTTCTAATGACAATAAGATTGCTAATACTTGACACTAAGAAGTCATGCTACAGCTGCTCTTGCAGTCACCAGAGCATGACTTGTCACACATTGTGTAAAGCACTGAATTCAGATCATGCATCTCTCTGTTTGAGAGAGTGTACTTCATGTGTATGAGGAACTTTAATACACAGATGCAGTTATTGTCAATACAATTAAATACATGGTACACAAGAAACACCATTTTCCAGGGAATAAGTTTACGTTTATGGTTATGTCAGTTTCCTGATGCCGAGCCTTTCACAGAAATGTTTTGACAGGATGTAATAATGTTTTGATAAAATTTGAATTGAACTTGTCAACAGTTGTGTAGGTGGCATGTCATTTAGTGATCACTTACAACCTAGATCCTAGTATTATATTACTTCCTTTTTCCTTGAGATTATATATCTTTTATTTGTGGCTTAATAGTGTGTGTGAGTTGATGTATGAGGCACAAAGTTTGGAGAGAGAGAGAGAGAGAGAGAGAGAGAGAGAGAGAGAGAGAGAGAGAGAGAGAGAGAGAGAGAGAGAGAGAGAGAGAGAGAGAGAGAGAGAGAGAGAGAGAGAGAGAGAGAGAGAGAGAGAGAGAGAGAGAGAGAGAGAGAGAGAGAGAGAGAGAGAGAGAGAGAGAGAGAGAGAGAGAGAGAGATCAGGATGACACCTGTGGTGATATTAATTGGAACTAATGTCATAGGTAATAAAAAACATTAAATTCATTACATGTATTGTGATAGTAAATTGAGATGGGAACTACAAAATGTAAAATTTTGGCTGACCTTGGTTTATTTTTCAGGGTAATTCAGCACTTAAGTAAGGTCCACAAATTCAGTATGTAGCTAAAGAATAAGAGTAATATCAAATGTACCACAAGTGTTAATCATAATTATGTAGGAGTTTGACATTGCATAATTTGAATAAGCTTGACCTTTCTGACTCAAGATCACAGAATGCATTTTAGGGATTTTTTTTTTTTTTTTTTTAATGTGATGATCATTACATCTTAATTTGTGAACATGTATCCATGTATCATTGCAAGAACATTATACAAACAAAAGTTTATAATGTGTAGTCACTGGTGATATTAATAGACCCTCTTAGGACTCCAGAGGGCAGCACTTGAGGCTGATAATTTCCATAGTTTTACTTATTTGCATGACAACAAATCCCATTGAAGCCTTTGTTAAGCAAATAGACAAAATTAACACTGTCCAGCTCAGCCATCTGGAATACAAAAGTCCACTATTGGTTCAAACGTGATAGGTATAAAAAACACTGTAAATTCATTATTTTGATCATAAATTTAGATGAAGCTACAAAGTTCATACCAATATGTGTTGGACTAATTGTCCAATTTTGAGAACTTTTTTGGATGACCTTGATGTATTTTGCACAGTCATTAAGTACTGAAGTAAAGGACACTACATACAACATGTTGAGAAAGGGATAATGATATTTAATGTAACACAAATAGGTATCGTGTGAGAGCTTGATGCTGTAAATTGCTTTAATTTTAGTGCACTCTTGTTTTTGCTTATTTTGCTGAATGCACAAAACTGTGAAAAAAAAAACAGTGAAATAGTATTTCAGGATTGTTTAAATAGGAATTATGTCCAAAACAGTGAAATTAAAACTACAGTGAAATGCCAAAAATACAAAAACTGTGAAAATTTATACATGCAAAAATAAAGCAGTTTACAGTATTGCACAATGCAGATGAGTTTGAGCTACTTTCTGAAGCCCACAGAGAGATTACATTTAAGGAAATTAATTTTGATAATGATCATCTGATTGTATGTCAGCATATCATTAGGTGTGTAGACCTCTTGTTAAGTGAAAAAAAATTGAGTGTGATACTCGAGCTGGTTAGCCATGAATATGCTTAGTCTAGTGTGACCCAGATTGCCAATGATTTGACGTGCCACTTGATGGCAAAATTTATTAGCATTATGATAGGGAAGAGGATTTCAAAAGATAACGAGGATTCAAAAAGGCTGGTAGTCACATGAGTGCAGAGGTCAGACAAATTATTCCATCAATTTATTGACTTGATTAGAATGTATGTCGGAATAAATGCAGGTGTATCCATGTACATAGGAGTTTCCTGGGAAAGTGAGGCCATACCAGTTTATTTACATGTACAGCTTCATGTACTTGTTTTGAGAGATTGTTTCAAGAAATATTTGGCCTGAAGAGGGGCTAATGGAAATGAACCATAATTTGCAATTTGGTCAAATTTCTGATTCAGCACCAAAGAAGATAAATTTGTATTATTTTGTTTTTGTTTACTTTTTCGTCATTTTATTTTTTCTTTCTTTATTTTTTTTTTATTTTGTTTTCATTGTATTTCTGATTCCCTCCCCTTTGGGTCTACACAATACTTTGCCCACACACAGACATATAAGTGTTATCAGACCAGATGATGATGATGTAATCATTCAGCCAGCTTAATCAAAATTAGATATCTGACTCTATTATGAGAAATACAAGACAGGGTTTGTAAAACAAGTAAATACATGTACACTTACGTGTCAAGAAAAAACAAAACAAAAAACAGAGGGTTAAGATTGCAAAAGTGCGAAAACAAGGAACAGATTGAACAGAATTCCTAAAAGCTGGGGAATGTTAAACATTAGAAATATAAATGAGATTGAATATCTTGATATGATGTAGGTGAGGTACTTTGTGGTTTGACAGGCCATCTATCTTTGTCATTATCTTGAGTTTGGGGTCAGTGCTTATGGCCTGCCAGATGTCACTTGTCTTTGGTTGACCAGCATACTTTCTGTTGCTTCCATTCTGCCATCCATGCAGCCTAAAAATAGATGTGTAGATGAATGTGCTGAAATCTATCCATTGTGATATCTATTTGCCAGCACTAAGGCATTTTCAGACAGAGAAAAGTGCATATTTTTTAAACTTCACCGGATGCACATGTGCACAGTTGTCTTTTCCATAAGGTTTTCAGTTGAAGTTGTGTTCCCTGTTTGATGAATTTTTTTGACACGAGTGAGAATCCAGGCCTTGTCACATACTCAAGGCAAAGACTTGCTTGTCCCATGGTGTTTTGATTCACTTTTCCTTCTTGTATCTTGCAGGAATGAGCTGTTCAGCTCTCTGTTTGGGAAGAGACACCAGGTGGCACTGTCTGACACTTCAGACAGGTGACACATTGGATGGCAGATGACAGGACCACCAACTGCCCAGCTTCAACACTGCAGAAAAGTCCATGTGCTGTAGGCCTATCCTCTCTGCCCAGGGATTCCCACCTAGATGAGCCAAACATTAATTAAGCCCCCCCCCCCACCCCCACCCCCCCCCCCCCCCAAAAAAATAGCAGGCTTTTGGAATTTTGATCTTCCCTATGTTAAATTTGGCTGATCAGCTGCCACTTAATAAAGCAATGACAAACTGCTATACCTGAAGAGACGTGTAATACCATCAGAAAGATGTCGGTCCAACCTTGAGCTGACAATTATGAGAGCTTCTGTGTGTTATCAGACAGGGTAACCATCACTAATATACATGTAAAACCAGGAGTAAGTATGTGTGGTTGGTTCATGAGGAACATTAAATGGCATGCACAATAATCGTGAGTAGATGTGCAATGGAACAATGCAGCCCTTTGTTGCCAGAGAACCTTTGTTCCCAATTGCACGGAGAGAAAGCCTTCATACATGTATGCAGTTGTGACTGATGAGAATTCTTCAGCTGACATCCAAGCTATTGATTAATATTTGCTGATTGAGTTCCTAAAATCATGGAATTACCCAGGAGAAAGAAAGTCTCAACAATTTAAAGGGAATTTGTAAGTTATTGGCATGGAAAATTTTAAGTTCCAATGAAACAGCTCAGAATAAAATCTGTATATTGTGTTAAAATATATGTTCACATCGATCGTTTAGTTTTGCATAGTTTGTATTGAATTTGGACTACTAAAGTGTGAAATGTGACACACAATATGGATTCACAGTTGGGGACTCACAGTTGGCTGAGTGGTAACATGCTTGCCTTTGACCTCTTGACCCGGGGTCAATTATCAGCAGTGTGGGAGTGGGGGAGGGGGGAGGGAGAGCAACCAGAGACAGTTCCTACTACTATAGCTCTGCAGAGTGGTTTTCTTCGAGTCCTTTGGTTACCATTACCACATGGGTATTCACCTACATCGTCATGGAGAGTGACATGAAGTAGGTCTCGTTCAAGAGTCAAATCACGAAGTCTTTCACAATCTAAATAAGTAAATGAAATAAATGGATCTATACTTAGCTCTAAATTTGAACACATCCTTTTAACAAAATACGAGGAAATCTTACAAATGAACAAATTTCTTTTTTGAGTTTCACATAACCTCAAAACTGGGTAATGCTGCCTATATTGTATTTTTTTGCTCTGTGTGTGTGTGTGCTGTTATACATGAATAAAGATACACGTATTCATATATAATATATATATGTATCTCCAAGGACAACAGCTTCCTCTTGGCAGATTGTGCTAAGAGTGCCATGAGGAAAGCTGCTGAAGGACGGCATATATCATTCTTGATGAAAGAGAGATGGAGTGACATTTACGACGCTAGACCTTTTTTTAGTGATTTCTGATGGGAAAGAGTTGTATGCCGAAACATCAACATAATGTTCCTAAGGGTCATGGACCTACACAAATGCCCGACCTGCAACTAACAAACCTAGATATAGCTTGGCTAGTGACAACATAGAAGTATAGACAGTGCTCCCTGTCTTCACAAACCACCCCTATCAGCAACCACCCTGTGGTGGAAGATACTGTCACTACAGGTAAATTTACAAAGAAATTGACACCTGTGGCCCAACCAAGTGACCAACACAAAGTAGTGTGGCTGCTCCCGGCAGTGACCACATACAGCAGGTACCACCACTCCTTGCTGTGGAACATATATTTCATACCCAGGAGTAACATACTTAGACATACATTTTATGAATTTGTAACTTTTTTTACTGTTGTTTTTTTCTAGCTCTGCTGACCAAAGGTCACAGAGCTTACGCGACCTCTCCTGTCTGTCTGTCTCTCCGTCTGTCCTTATGTACGGTATGGTGAAATAGTGTATGAAGCCTTTAAGTTTCGAAGGAGACTTCCGTCTGTAAACTTTTGCTCATTAGCACAATAGTGTCCACAATTTTCAAGTTAGCCCAATATAACTTCAGGACTTGCAGGGTGTATGAAAATCTAGGCCAAGTTAGATATTGGTGGCGCCACCTACATTATATAATGTAGGGGTCAAAATGTGAAAATGTTGTGAACACTGTAGTATCTTTAATTTTTGGTGGATCTTCACCAAATTTGGTGGGATTGTTGGGAGGACAAAGTCTAAGTTGCTAATGATACTAGTGGTGCCACCTATAATTTGACAGAAATGTGAGCCAAAATGTGTTTTAAGATGTAAAATTCCATATTTGGAAAAGTAATTGGATTATACTTGCCAAATTTATGTGATATATAGACCATGGCCAAAGGTAGAATTATATTTAATATCAGTGACCTTGATCTATTTTTTTATGAGGTCACCATGCCTGTATTGTTGAAAGCGGTGATTTTGTAATGGCAGGGTGTAGCTTGGACTTCAATGGCAATGTCAGAACAGCACCTGGCAGACCTATGGGCCTCTTGTATTTCATTATCTGGGTGTCCTTGATCTTCTGCCCCAAGGTCACCGAGGACATAAAGTTAAAGACTCACTGATTGTTGTCTTGGCACATGCAACAATATTCATCACAGGAGTTGCACAAATATGCTATGATTACATGTGGAGGGAAGTGCCATCTGGTGGACAATTTTTACATTAAGCTTTATATGTTCAGAAGTTACTTGAGGACTTGCAACTGTGAAATGAACAGGTGCAATATAGCCACGATGCTGGCAGAGCATTAGGCCCATGGGCCTCTTGTTTAACATGTAAGAAGCAATCAACAAATAAGATTGCAGTCTTCTTGTCACAGCATCACACACCTATCTATTTGGCTAGCTCGTGCCACTGGAACCTCTAAAGCCTATGCAGCACATAGAAAGGAAAATGGGAAAATTAAACCCATGAAAGAATCAAAATAGCCTATATTACCTACAAACACTAAACTTTTTGCTTTAATAATTCATTGTCTTCTAAATTGTGTATTTAATGGAAGCTTGTCTAGAGTACATGTGCACCCTTTCAAGTTTGAGTTTCTAAGACTTCTTACTTCCGGAGGGAAGGTTTCTCCCATCCTGGCCCACTTTTGTATCAGTTGGTCTCATCTGTTGCCCAGGCAACAGTTTTTGGTGCCAGTTGGTACTTTCAGATGCCAGCATCATGCCCATCTCCGAGACAGTTGGCATGTAATAACCTTATTTTTCAGCTCTACTGACCACTGAAAGGTCGCAGAACTTGTACGATCACTAATGTCTGTCCGTCCTTTCATCCGTCTGTAAACTTTTGCTTGGGAGTGCGATACAGTCCACAGTTTTCAATATAGCCGCATTTAACTTTCTTCTCATCTAGAACCACTTCCTAGTCATTATTATCCTATTCAGTAGTTCAAACTATGTCATATATAGGTTAAAATGTGAAAATTTTGTGACCACTCTAACATCCTTAATGTTTTACAGATGTTCATGAAATTTAGTGTGATTGTGGAGGAAGTCAAAATCTCAGTTACTTACAATACTAGTGGTGCCACCTATAATGTAACAAATTATGAGCCAAATGGTGGAAAGATGTCAAGTTCCATATGTCAAAAAATAATTGACTTCGACATTGCAAATTTATAGGATATATAGATCATGTCCAATTAATGTCATACAATATCAGTGACCATGACCTATTTTTGTAGGTCATCTGTCCTGTAAAGTTGAAAAAGGTGATTGTATCATAGCAGGGTGTAGCTTGGACATTGATGACAAATAGAATTGAGCCTCTGGATCAAAATTGTGCTTGAGTAGATTGTACATATAACTCTACTTGATGACCTACGTTTTGGGTTACTGTGACCCAAAGATTATGGAGTTTGGCACTTGTCCAAGTTTATTATTTTTCTTCAATTACTCAAAAAATCAGTACCTGATTTGAACTAACAGACCATGAATCGAAAGCTGGAAGAAGGGCATGCATTTAGAAGCTAACAAATTTTCAATCAGAGTTAAAGGTCAAGGTCAAATGGCCAGTTGGAATATTGGGGTCCTCTTGTGAATGCTCTGTACCCCCAAAATTTTTTGAGGCAGGCCCATATAACTTGTTTCTACAATATATAGGCCTCATCATCCGGACTTTCATAGAAAAAGGGGATCAATTTGGAGTGTAGCTGCAGTCCAGGAAATCATTATTTGTAAACCAGTCTCTGCAAAATCCTCAATTAGGATATATTTTTACTTCTTTGTGTCCTCATTAATGGTGATGATGATTTTTGGGAAGTGGTTTTAAATTATGCCATCATTAAATTATTTTAGGACATCACATATTTGATATGCCACAATTTTGAGATTTAGATATAGATTAAGCTTTAAATGATGTGTCATATAAAGTTTTTCCTTCTGTAAAATTAATCTGAACCCGTGTAAGAGTCTGTTAACTCTACTACTATATATACAGTCTGGAGATTGTGTTTTAAGATCTCTTGCTTGATGTCTCTGGTAAAACAGTAATATAGTATCATGTAGTAGGAGGTGAAATGAGCAAAATTTAAAGACAGCATGTCACGGTAGTTTAAATGTGAAAATTTTGGAAATTGGCTAGAATGTAGATTTTTTCTACCCGCGATTATTCTAGTTGATGCATCAGAACACAGGTAACCTGGTTTCAATCAAATTAAGACTGGGTGCAGTGATCTGAAAAAAAGGTCACTTTACACATGACATTTTTATCACTGGGTCCCACTCAAAAGCGCTTGGTCATTTTACGTTTATATGCTACGAGGCTACACTTGAGATAGCCTGATAAGGCTGGAGGACTACACAGTACGAAGATTTAATTTGTACGAGATCTGGATTATGTGTGTTGCCTTGAAGGAAAAGAATGTCAATAGTAGTCTAACACATACAAGGGTACTTTGAAGTGATATTACAGACACTGGTAGTCAGGAGCACGCGCCTCCTTGAAATGACCGAAAGGGCTACTATTTGACAGTCAAAATCTCCTTGTTTTCATGTGGAAATTGGGATAAGGTTGAGGACAAAATTCTTGAAGAGGGTGTAAATTATAATTTCCAGGACTATCCTGTGGTGCACCTTTATCCTTGGAGGGGTGGGGGAGGGGGTGGGAGGCTGGAAGTGTGGAAGTGGAGTGGAAAAAACATGGGGATTGGTCTGTTTACCAGGCAACAAATATTAACCAGCATGATATAAAACATTCGTTTAAAAAGCCTGATGGACATAGTGGCTAATTTATGAGTAAGCAGCTTTCCTTGGCCTCTGAAAAAGACATGCCAGACAGAAATCACTGGTGGAACGATCGTTATATCATTCAGGTCTTTGTATTTATTTCCTCCATGAAATTCATCAATACCAAGTTTCAATTGTCTACTTATCTCGGTCAGACTCAGGCCCTACTGTGCTGTTTGATCAGATAGTTCTGGTCATTGATTACCATGGCAACTAAAGGGAAGGAGATCAATAACCGTGTTATCGTGTTTTAGAATGGCAAGTTTGACCAACCCACTAATTTTTAGTGCAAGAAATCCATGAAATATGCAGCAATGTCAAAGTACAGTGAAACCCGTCTAGAGGGACAATCCCCAGGGAGGACTAAATTGGGGTCTCTCAAGACAGGTGGTCTCTCATGAGGCATGAATAAGATGAAATTTACAAAGTAGAATATCTTGAGTGACCTGTTCGGACATTGACCCCTCTACAATATTGTTACAATAGCACACTTGTTTTCCTTCGAAGATACGTTGGTCACCGTAATTTAACTGTTCAGTGCATGAGCATATATCGCTGGAAACTAGAAGAATGCTCCTGCAGTCACACTTCACCACGTATGCTTGTGTGTGTACATACATGTAAATCTGGTTTTTAGTTGGAGTTAGCATTTATTCAAAGAGGGTTTCCTGTGATAAATGCTAACAAGAATGCATGTTTTGCTCAATGGTTGCCTTCTAAAGAAACAAGGATAGGTTTATGTTCAGGTATGTCCAGTTTTGGTGGTTTCACCATTTCATGGAATCTCTTAATTCAGTATTTTGTACAGAGGTTGTGGCAAATGTTTTAAAAATATGTTTAGCCATGTTCTGCAAAAGGTTTGTGCTGAAATAAAAAGAACTAAAAATAGGTCAAAATCACATCAACTTAGTTATGTCTGTGTGCCAACACAGACATATTGTTTTTCTAGGAATTCTTTCTTTCTTTCTTTCTTTCTTTCTTTCTTTCTTTCTTTCTTTCTTTCTTTCTTATTTATTATTTCTTTCTTTACAGGCAAATTTGTCTGATATTTCGTTTGAAAAGAATTGCACGTAGAAACTCCAAACTTGGCACAATTATACTTCTATAGATGAAGTCTAGCTTTTTCATAATGAGAGCTCATGATTTTTTAAATTTATGCAAATGAGGGCTAATTCAAGTTTTTAATCTTCAGTATCTTATATACTATAGTAGATGTGGTTCCGAGTGTATAGGAGTTTGATCATAGCAAGGTAAAGGTCATCTAAAATGTCGAGGTCATGTCAAGGTCAAAGGTCAATTTTAAGCCAAAATGTCATTTTTGAGGTCAAGGTTCACTTCAGGCAGAGGTCATCTCAAGGTCAAAGGTCATTTCAAGGTCAAAGGCCACTTTCTGTGGTGGCTTTCTTCTAGCCATAACTTGGTCAATTTTAATCCAATTTTGATTATGTTGGGCTCAAATTGTAGTTATTGTAACACTGCACATTTTTGAAACTTACATGTGACCTCTAAAGGTCGAAGGGCAAGGTCATTTGGACCTTTGAAAGTTTCATCCGGTCATAAATTGGCCAATTTCCATCCAATTTTCATCATGTTGGACTCAAATTGTAGGTATTGCAACACTGCACATTTTTATAAGAACATGTAACTTCAAAAGGGCAAAGGTCAAGGTCATTTGGCCCTTTGAAAGTTTCATCTTGCCATAACTTGGTCAATTTTAATCCGTTTCGGTTCATGTTGGGCTTAAATTGTGGGTATGTAACACTGTGCAGTTTACATGTGACCTCTAAAGGTCAAAGGTCAAGGTCATTTGGACTTCGAAATTTGCATCCAGCCATAAGCTTAATGTAATGTGCATTACCAAAGGATACAAGTAGCATTTAATATTTACAACTTTTGAAGGCACACAGACAGATTTGCCTTGAAGCAAATCTTCTTGTCTAGTTTTCCATTTGTAACTGTTTGAATATGTGTCTCAAGTGTGCAAAATAAGTTTTATGATTCAAGAGTTGGGCGATGTAGCTACACAGGAAAATATATCATGATGATACTTGTGCACCCGTCATCAAGTTGTTTGAAGACAATTTATCTATGTACTTCCTAAACATAGCCCTAAAAAGGTCACCTATAAACTCATTGACACCACCTGACAAATTACTGAAAACCATTTGGGCCATAGAAAGTAGTTCCGGAGAATTGTATTGGCATCATCTATCTCCTGAGGTGAATCAAATCCACCCAGTCGAGCAACCCTATAACCATGAGCAGGACGCTGTTCAATTACTGCTGAAAATTAACATCAATATTTTAATTCCTGTGCACTTGTTTTCATCAGGTACTTGTCTTGATCTAGGTTAACACAACTGATGGATTGGCATCACTGTGATTATTGTATTACTCCGTGTGACCTCTGGCTTCTTCCAAGCACAACATGCTGTTTAACCCTATTGTTTGTTTGTTGTTTTAAAATTGGTCATGGTCACTGTTTTCACATATCACAAAATTTTTCCTATGATGCACCAAAGGAACTTAGAAAGTTTTCAGAATGTCATATTCAAGTTCAGACCTATGTTTTGAGTGCTACAACAGTATATCTTTGGTTATTAATGATAAAAGATTTGAATATTTATATTATAATTGGCATTTTAGGGTTTATTTGAAAAAAAAAAGAGAGAGAAAGTCACTCGAGGGGCAGCGGTGCCAAAAAGGGATGATACGGTACTGACAAATCCTCCTCCAAAATGCCCCATTTTAACCTTTATGGTGTAAAAAGTTTGTACACAGGGAGGGGGATGCTGCCCCTTCCAGACATTCCCCCAGCTTGGTCCTAATCATGCACTTGGTGTTGTTCCCAATCTTACAAAATGTGCCAGAGGGAGATTCTCGCAAGTGGTCATATAGCAGGTCATTGGAGTGTCTTAAGATCTGGGGAAAAAAATGAAAAAATGTGTTGTTTTAAAACACAGTAGCATGAAAGGTTTTACATCACTCCGACACGATACAGTGACTTGCAAGTGCTGATAATCTCTTGATAATGTACTCCGTCTAGTGTACATGCATACTGTATTGCATCAACTGCATAATTGACCAGCTTAAAGGGCCCCCTTGTATTGCATCAAATACATAATTGACCATCTGAGAGGGCGCCTCTGGGAAGATTGATGTACACATGTACACTGAGTTACCCTCACAAAAATAAAGTTTTTATAATGAACAAGGATAATTACGAAGAGTGCCACCTTGTCAATTACAGGTACTAGACAGGCATGTGTTAGATCCAATATAGCTTGCAGCAAAATGTCGGCTTTAGGAAGGCTGACCTAAAGCGGTATGAGCGCAGTAATAATTCATGCTTACACGTGCACAAATCTCCCAAGTGCTAAAGTTCAGTTCATGTATGGCACATTGTAATTGGACATATCGTCTTTCAATCAGAATATAAAAATAGTTATTTTGCAGCAACATGGGTCACAGTCCGTGTGCCATAAATGGAAGTATACGTGAGCGACAAGGATCAAAAAGAAAAAAAGTTACGTCACTTCATAGTTGTTGGCAGTATACTTGCTATTTGAGATAGTGAAACTGGTTCTTGGCTTTCATGATTTTAGCCTTGTACAGAATGTAAATGCCGCTAATGCAAATTTGTACAAATTTATGAGACGGTCATATTAATTCCACTTGCCTCCAAAGCAGACCCAAGTTGCGTTAACATGCATTGCATGCAGTCCTGAGAGTGTGGGGTAACAGGTGGTTTTGTGCAGGGTGAATGCTAGCCTTACCCGCCCGATTTCATGCTGAAGACAGTTGTAAGGCGGTGGTCCCGGGCAAAGATCGAGTGGATAGCACCTTATCTCTGTCCATGCTCAGGTCTTAAAGAGGGGGTATTGCGCAAAGGGTGAATACCACATTAACTCTTTTCCATTATGAGGTCTTAAGGGTTAACATTGGCTTTAACATTGCCTGACAAGACATGCTGCACTTGTCCATGCAGCAGTCAATGAGTTGCCAGGCAACGCACTGATACAACTGGGGTGTCACGTGGCAGGTGAGGCCAAAACACTGACCCTTTTAGCCTATTTATATTTGAATAAATGCTACTTTTACGAGGATTATCAGTACCTTTCGCCTTGAATTAAGACTCAGTCAACAGCTTTCCCAGGCAATCATTGCAATCACTGGAGGAAAGCTGTTGACCTGGCCTGGGGCATGTCATCGTGATAGGTTTCATTGACAATTCTCATTCAGATTATTTTTCATTACTGTTAAAATTACTAAAAATATTGAAGTACACAACATTTGACCACTAGCCAGTTTTGACCATTTTAAGTGAGCAAAGAGTTAAATGCATGATGTTCTGCACACCCTTGAGGCCGGGCAAATATGGTAAACAACAATTCTTCCATTTTATGTGAGAGTTTATGTATCAAATGAATGACTTAAATTTAAGTTTGCTGAAAGACATTACCTGTTTGGGAGCAACATGAATATTCTTGTATGTACAGTTGCAGGAATCGCATTCACTGGTCTTCATATTTTAGATGCTTCAACCATACACATTTCCTGAAACGAGGACAAGGGATGGGAAGTCATTAGCGGACTAACTGAATGCATTATGCGTTGCAATGTAAATCACTGTGTGATATAGCATACATGCGGTACATGTATGTCAAACTAGACTGCAGGTGGCCTTGCAGTGATACAGTGCAAAACCCTAGTGTCTCTTACCGCCCTTGTGTGTATCAACAACTTTCTGTCCTATTCCGATTTGACTGCTCTGTACATTTTCCCGAGTGCACTGATGTACTTGTATCAGAGATGCCAATTAACATTCAAAATGCCATTTCAGGGACATTTGAGTGAGAACGTCAGGGACAGAGCATCCTCAACAAAGAATGTATGAGAAAATACTCAGTTTCAATGCGGGACAAACACCGTAAATTGATCGAAATTGCAGCTAATTTCAGGGACTGTCCCTGAAGATCAGGGGCAGTTGGCATCTCTGATGTATGTGTACAGTATTTGTCATATATTTTTGGACAGGGCACTCATGCACCTGAACACTTGGGAGAGCATTTTTGCCTGGCAAGTATAAGCTGTTGGCGAGACGAAGCACTCACTTTCCGTCCGTCAACTAAAAACTTCGGAGTGGTATTATTTCACTAACTACACAAGGTGGGGCTTTCATACATGGGTAAGTGATTTATAGTAATGGTCACTGCAGATTTGTACCATCACTGTCACACTTCATTGGTCACATCATGTTTAAATAAGCATTGCAGAAAAACTTTGGAGTGGCACTATCGCGCAAACTAGATTAGTTAGGGCTTTCATGCTTGGGTAAATGATTTATAATAATGATCCCTACAGATTGGTTCTATCTTTGCCACACTTCATTGGTCACATCATGCTTGGATGAGCATTGCAGAAAAGCTTCGGAGGCTGGCGAGACGTTCATGCTCCCCCTGCCCCCCCCCCCCGCCCCCATGGCTCTGGCTAAACTCAGGTGACCTATTGCCCATCTATTGTCCAGCTACCCCTCTATCATCTATCCACAATAACATTTCTGACATCTCCTTCAAAACTGTTGGTCAGATTTTAGAACTTGGTGGAGATATTCCTGAGGTGGTTCTGTAATAACATAAATTGTTCAAATAATACATATACATATACATGTTAACATTGTTGTAGGGAATGCAGCAATCAGCCATATCAGCTTAAAGGTAATGGTGGATTCTAGGCCCATAGTTACTAAGAAACCTTGACAGGAACATACTCGTGGAGCGTCGTTCAGTCTTGTTACTTTTTTACGTTGAGTGACATTGAAAAGGTCACAATGACCAAGGAGCCTATAGGCTCCTTGCACTGACACACTGACTTATATCTGGGTAATGGTGGATACCGTCACATTTAGAAAATGACGAGTACTGTGCGAGTGAAGACTTTGATAATGCAAACAGTGATGGTCCTTCAAATGGGCCAGCTTGACAGTGCACATGAGTGACATTGATGTCATGCGTTCAAGGACACAGGACACTTTATTTACTTGCACTGAGGTTTTTTGTTTTTTGTTTTTTGTTTTTTTTTTTTTTTTTTTTTTTTTTTTTTTTTTGGTTTTGTTTTGTTTTGTTTTTTTTGGGGGGTTGATGTCTGAGAATTGTTTCAAGTACAATTTTTATATGGCACATGTGGCACACTGTGATGGTCCTATGTATGGGTAAAGATCAGATGCACATGGTTATTCTTGATCCAGTTTACAAGGTGACGACCACTTTAGTGAATTGAGTGTTTTGAGTTGTAACTTGAGAACTATTAAGGCAAAGCCATTATTTTCAGTGATCACTAGAGGACTATTGAGCTAGTGCATGTACTTAGATTTTTACACATGATGGTGGTGTTAAAGAAAGGTGACCTTGATCAAGTTCCAAAGATTGTAGGACCTTTTAAGTCCACCAAGGTCAGCTGAACACAGGACTGTCACGGTCCTCTTCTTTTTGTGATCAGCATGGGGAAAGGGCATATTTTACAGACATGACATTTCCGCACCAAAGTTAAACAAACTATGTGTATTCATTGAAAAATGAAATGTTAACCTGTATGGTTTGTGAGATTTAACATTAAGTCCTTCACATGAGACAGGATAGATTCATGAGCTCAACATGGTATCTCCAGTTGGCTGAAACACTAGAGAAAAAAGACGATGAGCTGCAAATATTTCACACTAACATTGAAACATGCCAGCTCTTTGAGAAGACATCTCAAAACCCACAAGGAAATAAAGATCGGCCTCCCCTGCCTCTTTCGTAATAAATATATGGACAAATGAACCAAGAGACACTTTAAAATCCATCAGTCAGACTTTATTTCACCCAAGCAATTTATTCCATGTGATGAAGCAGAGGTACCTGATAAATTTGAGGTCCCTTTTGAAGCCAGAACAGGCAACGTTAAACTCAGGATTGTGTCAAAAAGCGAACCAAAGTTGAAGCCATATAGCACACAGATTGTAAAGAAGCCCCTCCATTAACACTGGCCTAGATTTTTTTTGTTTGATTTTTGTTTTGTTTTTGTTTTGTTTTTGTTTTGTTTTTGTTTTGTTTTGTTTTTTTGTTTTTTTTGTTTTTGTTTTTGTTTTTGTTTTATTATTTTTTTTTTTTTGCAGAGTACCGTATACATGTAGGACAAGCTCTTCCAAAGCTATTTCCAACACAGCCAAAGTGGCACTTTCATTTGTTACAACTTGTACTCAGTCATGTGTTCTGCCTTACACCTCTCTGATGACAATTAAGGTCGAGGAACCCCCGATACCACACACACCAACAGTCAAAGATCAATTCACATAGCTTACTTGATATATTGCATATCAATTATCATTAATGGGCAAGGTGATAAGGGAAGATCGGGGTATATGTAGAAGAATATAAAGACTTCATCATTTTTTTTTTATTAATTATCAACTTTATTTTGTACTCAATATTACCACAATGTTTATCTTCTTAAGTTAATAACATAATCATTTAATACAATCAACACGATGATAGTTTAATCAGAAAACAGTTTATGAAATTGAGAAAAAATATGTTTAAAGTTGAAGTATAAAGATCCTGATAACCTCAAGTATATGATCGTCACTGTTATGCCACTATTTGTACGAAGAGCCTCAGTTATGAACCACACATTTCTTACGCAAAAGGACCCGCAGGTACCCACTTTAAATCTTGCATTTTAATAAAATTACAGTTAGCCTCCAGCAGTCTGATAGAGGGCCATGTGAGTCCCTAAACGTGTCGAAGAGGCCAACCTTCCCTTTTGAGTGACTATCTTTCTCTTATTTTCAGTCTAAGTTATGATTTATAAAGCCATGGAGCCTCAATGTTGTCCACTTCTGAACAATTGAGTTACTAAATCCTTCAATATCCCCGGAGCATCACGAGGTACACTCCAGCTCCTGAATACAAGTTCTCATGTGCCAGACCCAAAGGGAATTTTGAGTGCCACATTATTATGCATCATTTTACAAGGAAAATTATCAAACATTTGAAAAAAAAAAGTTAAATTAAAAGAAACATATGTACTAGTATGTAAAAAGTTTAAAATGTGTAAAGTTAAAAAAGTGCATGTTGTTTACAACTGGAGAGTAATGTATCGTAGCTACCATGTAAGATCGATGATTGATATGTGCAAGTTGATATGTGGTTCACAGGATGGTAATTGGCAAGAGAAAAGAGAAACTACTTGTGTGTGTGTGTGTAGTTCGGAATTACAAGGAAGATGTGACCCTGTTGCTCCCGTGTGTTTAATTTTGCATTAATGAGGATCTGTTACCTGCTTAAGTGTGTCTGCAATCATCTGTGTTTTGTTTGGTTTCTTTAGAAGAACCGCATTTAGAACGGAAGGAATGAAGTTTTTATTTCATATTTATTCATTTGAAAGGTAATTTTGACATTTCAAAATTTTTAAGAATTCAGTAATTATGGGAAAATAATAGAAAACTAATCCAAAATTGCTTCTCATTTATCAAAATTGGTGACATCTATGTCTCACCTTAATTTTGCTCCTGAAGGGATGCACATCTGTCGAGAGTCATGTGGCTGTGTTGTTAACGGTCATTGCCACCTGTCCATCTCACATTTAGGGACAGTCCATCAAATTTTGAAAATATAAATTATGTTACTAAATCTCAATGTGATGAACTATTGATTAGATGTCTATCCAGTTATATGAAATTCCTACAAGTTTAATGCACATAGAAGTTACCAAGTACAACCAAACCATTGAATACATGGACATTTTCTCAGAAATTAAATATTATTATGTTTAATTATTTGTCCATTTAACTTATTTATTTAATCTATTTGTTCATTCATTGAGTCAGTCCTTCATTACTTACTTATTTATTTAACTTTTTTTGTCTAGTTTTTGCTTTACACTTTTTAAACGAAAACTGTTCATTTAGAATATATCTATTTGTTCATTCAACCTTTCATTATTATTTATTTATTTTATCCATTTTTGTTTTGTTGTCTAGTTTTTGCTTTGCACCTTTGAAACAAAAGCTGCTCATTTAGGGTTACCTTTATAAGTGAGTTAAGATATTTCAAAGGCTCAAAAAGCTTTATCTTTGACAGAATTATGATTAAATTCATTAGTTAAGTGTGACAAGCTTCTGCTCATAATAAAAAAATCAGTATTGTGCAACTTAAAACCATTGTCACAACGAAACCTTCATTAAACGGATTAGAAAGTTTTGGCCAAGGAATCAAGCTGAGGCATAGCATGAAAGTGACAAGTTGCTGACATGGTCCCTATGAGTGAGTTATGAATGAACAGCTTGTGTAGAAAATCACGACCTGTGATATCATCATCACCCATTCTGTTACCACCACAAGCAGCGTTTTTACCAGCCTACACCCACCAAGCGTGACAGCCAAAGAATTTAGAGCAGTGCTTCAGCGTTTGTGCAGACTGTTTGTACTTGTACTTTTCCAGTGACTGTAGGAACCATGCCGCACAAAGGTAGGTCTGCAGTATATGTTGGCTGTCTTTTATGTGCAGATATAAGTTGTATGTAAAATGCAAAGTTAAGCTTTCAGATATTGTTCAAATCAATGCAAAAATAAAGAAAAAAAAATAGAAATTAGTGTTGCAATGTAACATTTCTTTGTGCAGTTGAGACACTATTGGACAGTGAATTGGACCCAGCGAGGTTTACTTTGTTACACAAATGTTGCATGTGTCCACTTCCTAGATATGGACTACTTTATGATACTTTTGTTTGCCTGTTTATCTATACATGCATGTCCAACAGTAGTAAAATACGTATGTGTAAACATGTGAGAATCTATTATAATAATGTAGTGTATAAAGATTTATCTTGGTCATAGTGTCTATCATGCATGAATAAGACAAAGGAGACTCATAAAGATGTTTTCAGTTTTTCATGAAACTTTTGACATTTATGGTGAAAAAATGATAGAAACTAGATTTTGAGAATTCAAATATATGTAAGATGGACAGATTTCACTGTTTTGTGTGAAACACTTGAATTTTCGAAGTCCTGTATGCATGTGGGATTTTATCATTCACCAGCAGTTTATGAGCAAACTTCTGCGTCTGATGGCAAGAGCTCTTTATGCTAAACTGGATTTTTTACCAGAGTATTGGCTAGTATCTCAGCCGCTGATATATGTCTACACATGCAGTGATTAATCTGGGTACGGCTGTCTTTGGGAGAAAACATTTTGCTGGCTTAGGAAATTTTCCTGGGAGTGTGTGTTTATGGCTAGCAAGGAGGAAATTTGCATGACCTACGAAATTTATAAATGTTTGACTCCATAGATTGGAAAGAAAAATGGCTCAATTAAAGTTTGTTTTGGGGAAACTGAAGGGGGTTCCAGGGAATGAGGCTTGTATTCAGCTCATGTATGTTTTGTAGAGCAATCCCTGACATGCATAATCTTGACGGGGAGTTTCAACAAAAGATGGCATTCCTGCAACAGCATCTCAGGCTGACTCGATCGCCTGTATCTATACTTTTTGGCTGATTCAGCTGCATTTGAATGTTTGGCAAAGTTAATCGCTTACACAGCGAGTCCAGCAGGTAGAGTGCAAATAGACAGGGCCACTGGTCATGTTTTCTACACCCAAAAAACATATGGAAGTGGGTGACAGACAAAATCATCAACAGTCAAGATGGTGTTGTTTATATACTTTATTTGTTTCGAGAGGATTAGAAAAATAGCCTAAGGCTTATACAAATTCAAGATGTGACAAGCTTCGCTGGGGGCCATGTAGGCGATTGTCAGACTCTACAAAACTTTCCAGCAGTAAAAGAATGTGAAGAAACTTTCAGTTTCTTTTGAGACATGCTGGGGGAAATTAGATTTGTTGTGCATGTTAATACCTATAATGGTACCTATAATAGTACTCCGATTTTACACAAAATAAGAAAGAAAAAGAAAAGAAAAAACCAGAAAAAGTTGACACTTATATAAACTTATTATCCTTATTGTCATCATCATATTCATTATTATTATTATTATTATTATTATTATTATTATTATTATTATTATTATTATTATTATTACATGTAACATATTTGCTAACTGGAAAACACGAGGCTGTTACATAATTTTATCAAGTCTTCTAAAGTTCGTGTTTTGTACGATGGAGTTTTCATTGACGTGAACGTCAAAACTCGTTAGGGGTGACGATTTATTGAGAGTAAGAAAGGAAAACCAATTGTTCGTTTTTATTTGACTCAAAATCAACGACACCAATAGCAATACCGTGCACGCATGACGTCTTGTACGGCGCTTCGTGACAATGTTGATGTCACAGCTGCATGGGGAAGTTCTGATGGATCCTTATTGATTATAGTTTTCCAATTATGGTGATCTTCTCGTTATGGATTGGCCAATCACAGACGCCCTTACAAAATATTCTTGGCAAAGTTTTCAGTGCCGGGTCACATGACCACATTGTCCCACCCAACAGCAGAACAAGTTGGAAAATGGCGGAGGAGACGGGAATACGACATAGTATGGCTTTAACGCCAGACCTGTTGGAAAACCTGCGTGAAAGCTTTCCCTCAGTAAGTATGAAAACAGCTTTTATTGTTTCACAATGGATGGAAGTTGTTTATCTGGCCAGCAGACCACCTGTAAACCGGCTTACCCCGGTGGTGACGGGTACATGCTTTCGCCCGGTGGCCATCTTGCCCGCTGTGGTCGTCACTTCCTCGATGACAACTGACTGCTGTGGTGCTTGTCAACACGTGTCGCATCATGACAGTTGCACAAACATATGCAAAAACAGACGATCAACTCACACATCCCAGTCATTGGAATTTTATTTCATTTTATTTTTACACTTGCATGAACACCTTCAGTGTAACCTTTCGGGCCCCCCGACCATGATTGATTGGCACATCGGTGTGCAGCGAGTTTTCACCCTGTGAATGAGTGGGATGACTGTACCTACTGTCAACTTTATTTTGACACCCAGAGTTCGAGTGGGATTGGATAGTGCTGCAGGCAAAATATGCAATCAATTGAACAAACGTAAGCCCGGGGTTATAATGGTTAAGGGAATGTTGGGGATATCTTCCCATATTGTACCTTTCAGTTCAAAGGTTGTCCCAGTTGAAGTGCTTTTGAAAGAAGTCACAGATTTGAGCACGAGAAGAAGACCCATTTTTTAAAAACTGATTTCCATTAATGATCAAGGGAATTTGCTGTGTAAGTTAAAAGTTTGTGGAAGGGTTTAATTTTGTGAAAAATGTAATTTTCAACAACAAAAACATTTGTCCGAGGCCAATGTATCATTTTGTGCTCTTGGTTCAGCGTCCCCATCACTAATTTTTAAAAATTAATTAATGTCCATAGTCCTATAACTATAGTACAGGTATAGGAGATGATTGTTGGCAGAGATTTAAATATTAGTCTGGGAAATATGGTTCAAACGTTGAAGAGTGGGGACTGATGTTGTATTGTTGACATTCAAATTCAATGCTTTTATACACATGTGACACCATTCCCTTTTCAAGCCTTTCTTTTCATGTTCATAAAGTATGAACATTGTGAGACATGGATTCTGAGTGGGCCAGGATATGATGTTATGATGACCCATTTCACAAAATAGCCAGAGGGAGTTCAGTGTGTGTTTTGTTATTCAGTAATTTCAGCGACTGAACACTTGCATGTATGTGCTTTTAAAGCTATGCACCCAACTATAAATACTGGTGAACTAATGTGCCAATTGATTTGCACAGTCTGATGTCACAAGAAATCATTGCTAGGTCTTGACCACATATATTGAAAATTTGGTAGCATGTGTGTCAGATTGTCACAGATAATGCATTTATGAAATTAGTGAGTTCAAGTGGTGGCTCAGTCAAGCAGAAAGTCGAGCTGCAGATGAAGCTCTGGAATATTAGTTTCAGGTGAAGCCTCGGGTTACATTACAACTGGTTTTGAAGTAAATTTGCACATTTAATTACCCATTTAATCTTTAAGTGTAAAAGAATTAAGTTTGCCAATAAATTATACATGTATATCAATGAGAGTTTGACAGTAACTTCATGCTCCAGAAAGACAGAAATATGTTGTGTTTATGACCTTACAAATTAATAATTTGAAACTGAACCTATGGAAACCTATGCTCTTGATTCGACTGATAACATTGACTTTAGAAATTCCCACTGGTAAGCAACTGATCTAGTATATTGGGCAGGCCTTAACAGGTATGGGTTCCATGAATGCATGGATGTACCTTTGAAAATTCAAGTATTGTCTTTTCTTTTTACTGTTATCCAATGATAAAAATACGTTAGGTGTACAGTTTTCCTACAGAAAGCATAAGAATACAAATGCACTTCATAACACCATGAATCACATCCCATGCATTTGTGTTTGTTTAGCCAGTGTTGTTTGTACCTTAAAATAGAAGCGAGATTTGCCATGCCCTTTTTCATTGCTCCCTGGTCTTTCTCCTATATTTTCCATATTTTGTGTAATTAGCTGCTTATCAATATGATTAAGACTAATTGAGAAAACAACATCAGTCTATTTGTTGACCATGAGTATAAAATACACGTATTTAGAACTATTTCTGTGAAAACAAAACAAAAAAAACCCAAAATGTTTTTTACTTTTGGGTGCCCCTTTTGATTGTCATTGTGCACCCAAAAATGCCCTTTTAGATGAAAGCTTAAAAAGCTGCAGCCAATACTGTCGCCTGTGCTGCCCCTTCACGTGCCCAGCCATACAGTCACTAATCCTGCTCAGATTTCTGTTTTTGTTTGTTTTTTGTGACCAGCAGCCAGTACATCCTCTCCATCCACTTCATCTGCAGATTCGACCAATTTTCTTGGTATAACGATAGCAAAATCCAGGTATCGTCAACTGGACTTTCAACATTACTGCCCACACTGCCTTGTTAGTGTACCCATGCTTTCAAAAGAAATCACGTGTCTACATACATACATACATACATACATACATGTATTGTGTATCAGTGCTGAAGTGAGAAATGCATTAAAAAAGCTTTGATGTGATCATACATACTTCTCGCATTTTTGTTTGATCACAAGTGCACTGATTTTAAGCACTTTGTACCACAAATTTATTTGTTTATTTGTGTGGAGCAGATAAACTTATATTACTTAGATGGAAATTATATGTCTGTTCATTTCTCTCTCTTTTTAGGTAAAGGTTAAGCTTAGGTAATAATGAAAACATTTGACTTCTTTTCATGTTATTTGTACGTTGATACCTGCCCCATGCGAAAGGTCATTCTTCCTGATGCCAATGAAAAAGTAACTGACGATTTTGCCTCACGGTATGAGGATGCTCTTATCATCTGAAGGGGCATGCACTTTGACTGTGCCGTCAGGTCAATGTACACGTGAAGGTCTAGCTATGTGGTATTCAGGTGTCAGTAAATTGTAGAGGAATATTTCTGGTAATGTTATGTATTAGAGGTAAGGAGTTGGATTTGAATTATACTGGTATACCTTGCAGCACTGAATGTGATGTCTGGATTGCCCAGAGCATTTGAACATTGGACCTATACATGTACATGCTGTTGGTATGCATTGCATGTCCATGTATATGTTTTCAACCAGGTGTCAGGGAGTGATTTAAAAATGAAGTGTGCTAACTAGTACATTATGTATTGGTTTTTGGTGATGCTGTCTTGGTACAGCACTTCTGTGTTAAAACCTGTACACATTTTGCCTATTTAGAGGGCTAAGCATTTACCTTTATGCATTCAAGGATTTTTCATGGTTGATATGCTTCATGGTCGTTATTATTGTTTACAAGGATTACAAGTTATTGTGGTAATGTTATGGGCACTTTCTCCTCGGATGCTGTGTTAAAATTCCTGAATGTAGGAAAACAATAGAGCTTCCATGTTGTGGTCAGAAAAGTCAGACATGCTCTAGTTGGTATCGGAGAAGGTAACCAGACTGGCACCACTGGGTCACAAAAAAAGCACGTGGAAATGTCAGCAGTTTACATTTTAGTATCTAGTCTTGTATTACATGATTTGTTAGACTGGAGGCCAGAGACTGGTTTTTCCTTTGAGAGACAGTGTACATCATACAATCATTAGCCTCATACAGCGATAGTACCCCAAATGTGACCAAAAGGTGACCTTATTGTCAGGGTGTACCACAGCTGAACAGGACATTGTAAAGGAAAGTGCACAGAATCAGCTTTGGCACTGTCCTATGTCAAGCTTGTAGAAAGTGTCTTTTTGGAAAATTCTTTGTGTCCTGTTACTCTGCCTACCCATATTTTTACTCTCCATATTGGAAAAAATGACAAAAAATTTATTTCCTGCGCATGCTAACACCCACTAAAAACTGACTGATGTGATACTTCCCAAATATACCATAAAATGCTACAATTCTGCTTCGTCTTCATTTTTGAAGACTTGAGCTTTGTAAGAGAAAATTTTAGAATAAAATTTTTCCCTACCTGACATAACCTGTGTATTTTTTTTCCATGTGTCAGCAAATTAACAGTTATTGTTGTTTGTCTTTAATGTTTAAAAAACTGAAAGGACAGAGGAGGCTGTGTTCCATATTGATCAATGTGAGAACTGTGGAATCAGACAGCCTTGATGACAGCACAAGCTGTGGTCAAATGATGTGGTCCCCTAAGTACTAGTTAAATGCTTTGATAGGACAGGTGTTGCTAAAGAGGCCAGTAATTAAACAAATCAGATTTGTGACTTGCCCAGTGATAGGTACTGAATCTAACAACTGTTTATAAATGGTACATTTTGTGAGAGCTACAGCAAATGATACATTTGATTTTAAATATTCAAAAAGACTTTAAAAGAATTGCTCAACTGACCAAGCTGTATGGAATCTCCACACTGCACCTAGTGGATTAGAAAGCGAAAAGTTTTGTCTTCTTTAATAGGACATATTGAAAATGGACCAGCTGACAATATTTATTTTGGTACAAATGAGTAGAATGGGAATTGCACAGAAATTCCAGCTCCAGAACGGTGTCTTCTGTGTGGCATGACAATGATATTAAAACAAGGCTGAGATATGGTAGGATCAAGTTGTTCAGGCTAAACACAGAAGTGCTTCACGTCACAATGCAGTACATGTAGGAGTATGGAGGGAGGTGTTGTTAGGTCTGGGTCAAATGTCCTGTTGATTGTGAGGGCACAGGTATGCTTTGTTGGTGCAGGTGACAGTGACACTGACCCTTGGGCACTGTACCTGTAATAGTACACAACAGCAGCAGGTCAGGGAGTTGCTGTAGTGAGATCATCCTAGAGAAAATTAATTTGATGACAGGTGGCTGTGTATAATAATTTTTTAAAAGGAAGTTTTAAGTTTTTATCTTTTGTAAAGTTGTTAAATTCTCTCTCTCTCTCTCTCTCTCTCTCTCTCTCTCTCTCTCTCTCTCTCTCTCTCTCTCTCTCTCTCTCTCTCTCTCTCTCTCTCTCTCTCTCTCTCTCTCTCTCTCTCTCTCTCTCTCTCTCTCTCTCTCTCTCTCTCTCTCTCTCTCTCACACACACACACACCCCTTAGACTTTTGGTCTGTTTAATTCTGCAGCAATCTCTCTCTCTCTCTCTCTCTCTCTCTCTCTCTCTCTCTCTCTCTCTCTCTCTCTCTCTCTCTCTCTCTCTCAATGCCAGCTCAGCTGTACAAAAACTTCAAACTTAACTTAAATGCAACAGTAAATAAGTTTATGCTTTTACATTTCAGTAGTTGAACTGGAGTTTCAGCTCAATTATTATCTTTCAACAAAAATCTTTAATACTCTTTGATCATATTTTTTTCTTGCTAATTTTTCATTGTCACATAGTTCTGTACCACCAGCAAGTTGAATGAAAAGGAAGGTAAAACATTTGAATTGTAAAGTGAATTGGCAGCAGATCCTCTGGAAGGATACATGTAGCAGCCAAGGGCACACGTGTTTGGTCAGTTCTTTGATAATTGAACAGAGGAATTCCAATCAGCAAGCTCATTTATGACTGACCCCCCTGGGCTACCATATGCAATACATACAATGATACATTGTGAATATGTTTATGACCACAGTAAAAAATATTTATTATTAACCCATACACTAGTGAATACCAAAGTCAGCTTTATGATCACCCTCTATTATTCTGGACCCTTCCAAGTTTGTGTGGCCAGAACAAAGTTTGTCAAGCCTGTAAAGAATGCAGGGCTGGCTGCAGTTGTTAACCAAATGCATACTGTACATCATGACTGTGGCCCTATGTAGTAGTTGAAGAGATGGTTGTGAGAAGTGACAACAGATGAAAGAGAAAACCTTGTGGTCACAGCAAGACCAGGGCTAATAGAGTTCATAAAACCCAATACCCTTGGGTTATTTTGCATAGGTAAGATCAGCCTAACATGTCTGCCTTTTTGGTTCATTCAGGCATGATTTGATCAATAAGGTGCTAGGTATGATTGTGCATATATAGTGATGCAGTGAGATTTTAACTCACTCAGTGGCTTTCGCCACCAGTTTGTCTTGTAGTGCAACTTGATGGTACACACGATAAGCTATTGTGACTCATGCAAGGGCTTTGTTACAACTTTGTTGCACAACTGCATTTCACTAAAATATTCCAATGCAATACTGCTGGGAAACAATTAATGCACTGAACACAAAAGCACTGATCTTGATACCAGGGACTACTTCAAGCATGTGAAAAACAATGGTGGGCCTGCATAGCCTTTCTCTTAAGATTAGGTACCAATTGGAGGTATTCATGTCAACTAGGTTTCTGTGCTGCTGTGTTGTCTGCATCAAGGTATTGGATGGGAAGGAGGGCATATTCATGTAAGCAGGGCCAAATGAGCTCTATGATAACAATAACAACTCGAGAATGCAGGAAAGACCCAAACTGCAGAGGAGTCATTCACTAGGTTTTAAAACAGACAGGAATGAAGATGCTAAACATGTTCAGAAAATTCTATTTGGTTGGTAGAGAAAATGTTGTTTGTAAATGATAATACGTAACATGAATGATACACATACCCTCATCATGGTCGAGGCACAGTTGTGTCGTTTAGCAACTGAGGGGGCCAGAACAGGTCTGCGGTTAGTATATGTTGTACTTAATGTGAATGCTTCCAATTAGTTTTATGGAAGGGACGTCCAGTTTAGTTTGTCAACAACAGATCTTTATACAGGAAGAACAAAATAATGATATGTCCATTGTGAGTAATATTGATGTCCAGCAGATGGCAGGTATTAAAAGGAAGGCATGCCATAAATTTTGCCTGTTCACTTCATTGATGTGCTCTGGCAGAAGCTTCATTTCATCCATGGAAGATCAATTTATCAACTTCTGGCCTACAAATAAACATGCCACTTCATACATTCACAATAAATTCTTCAAAAGTCACTCTTTGTGCTGTAGGAGATGGAATGTTTGGATATTTTGACAAAATGGAAGTCGTGGAAGGAGAATAAAAAGGTTACTGGAAGCATTACATACTAAGCTGTGGCAATTTGATAAGTCATTTCCTCTTTTCCTTAATAATAAGGTGTATCATAAATCAAAATGTACCCAGGACAAGATCCGTTATGACAGATATATACATTCTCACAAGACTGCCTGCAAATTCTTTTATCATGAGGTGAATACTGTAAGTTGCTTTAATTTCACTGTAGTTTTATTTTTCGCTTACTTTGTTGATGGCACAAAACTGTGAAAATAAAAAAGACAGTGAAGTAGTATTTTAACATAGTTTAAATAGGAATTGTGGCCAAAATAGAAAAGCTTAAACTACTGTGAAATGTAAAAAAAAATTGAATACGAAAACTGAAAATTTAAACATGCAAAAATAAAGCAATTTACAATACATGTATTTTGAAAAAAGATGCTGAACACCACAGCCTACAAATTCCCAGTTTTGTCATATTGATGGAGTATACATACAGTATTTTGGTCAACATGCAACTTTTTCCCACTCAAAATACCAGCAAGTGTCTGTGGCTGTGAATGTTCAATTTTTTTTTTCTTCAAGCAATAAGAATTAAGGGTGTTGTGTAACAATACATTGTTTTCCAGGAACATGTATTGAGATACATTGTGAAAGACACAGTACAGAGACCTCTTCATTTCTGTAATTTTGTGACATGGGAAGTGTGTGGCATTATTACCAGAATCGCATGATAATGGACTTAACTCATTCCATACCAGTCCCTTATTTTTCCGTATATCTACCTAGATTTAAGACGATAATTGCATATTTAAATTCTTCATGAAAAGAGCTTTCCTTCAAGTACCAACATGCCTATAGTCTTAAGTCAGTGGTTCTGGCACTGCCTGGCAAGTCATGCTGCAGCTGCCACAAGGGCAGCTGCAGCATGACTTGCCAGGCAGTGCCAGAACCACTAACCAAGGCCTGTGACCATAGTATGGAATGAGTTAAAGTTGTTCATTATCGCTAATTATCTGTGCACCTGGAATGTGCCAAGGAAAGGTGTTGACTGAGTCTTCATAGGGTTAAATGGTCCAAGCTTGTCCTTTTCTGCTTTGCTGGCTGAAAGAGAAGGTAAAACACAGAAAGCTGTATCTGCTGAGAATTTACATGCCACACCAATAAAACTTGTTGATTGTTGCCTGCAGTGTCATTTATTCTTACTTGAATAGTTCACTATGGAGGCTTCGTTGTGTATGGTAAATGATTGTTTTTGCCTCCCGCCAAACACCTGTAGAATGAACTGTTGCCACACTGCCCTATCCAATGCGACTAAACCAGTCTGAGTGGGCACCTCTCCTCAGAGGTCACCAGTCTTTAGTGAACCGTTTTCTTTCATCCTGTTTTGGTTTCCTTATACATCTCATACAAATGTGCCCTAGATGCTCATGTAAGTAGACATCTGTCTTATGTGGCTCGTGAGTAAGTGAAAACAGCATTCCCTACCCGATTATTTCTTAAACAGAAACTCTTCAGAAGGTCTCCAACGCTATACCAGAATGCTGCTCTTGTTACCAAAAGCAAGATGCACAGGTACAGAACATGAACAAATAAAGTATTATAATGTTTTTCGACTACCAATAAAGTGAAAGTTTGACAAGATCCTACATTTATTCTGCCTGCTGTATTGATGACTAGTCCTCATCAGGGGGACCATGTATGGACACTGACTTCTGATTGGACGTTGGGCTATTGTACATGATACGTTCCAAAGCCCGCTTCAACAACAGCTCAGATGATATAGTCACAACTGAGGTCCATATGATGACTCTAGTTCTTATTTTTTTTATATATATATATATTTTTTTTTATTCTGCAACAAGGCACAGATTGCTACATATAAATATTACATATCTTGCCAACTAGATTTATATAGCTTATTATCAGGTACATATTTACTGCTTAGCAATATGCCCTTGTACACTTTGTATAACCATGATTACCCCCACAACCCTGTTGTTACAAATATGTCACATTGTAGGGTCATTTTTTCTGGCAAATATTTCAAATTGTACATAAACATGTACTTACTACAAATAATATCTCATTGTAGGCACACTTTGAAATGTTATCACAATGATGACTCTAGTTGATGACTTGGGTAGTTTTGTTATTGTATGGCTTGGTGACTTGACACTGCTAAATGGCCACTTTGGCCCAGTCCCAGAGGTGCCTACTTAACACAGGTTTTACTGTAGATTGTACAATAAATATGAGACATGCATATTAATTTCCCACCACAAAGCACGAGGGGGGGGGTACATCTGTCAATCACAGGGGCATCACTGTCACTGACAGGGCGAGACACCCCTTTCTCACAAAATTAGGGTCTTTTAGAGGAATTTAAGTTTGCAAATACCAAAGTCATATTCATTTAGTGCTTCCTAAGCTGGTTGCAAGAATAAATTTCCAAGTGCCTGCACTAAGTATTCTTTATTTTCAAAATATTAGTAATAACCGACTTCCCAGCTCAGGCAGCAGCCCGTATCTCGCCAGGTGAGACTATGGTTACTAAGACAAGCAGGCATGCAGTTGTGGTGGGAAATAAGTGTGCATGACTCGTATTTATTGGCATGCAGTCTAAGCAATTTTGATAATGCAGAGGTCTGTAATTTAGAAATTGGAAGGTGGTACATTCAGATACGTATTGTCATCAGATTTTTGCTGGCAGCTGGCTAGCCAACCACGATACTAACCCACTCCTAGTCAGAGTACGACTGAGTCAGTAGCTTTCCCTGGCGTGGGTGTGGGTACATTGTGCCCAACCCAAACCAGAGCTGTTGGCCCAAAGCATGTCCTCGTGAATGGTCCCACATACAAGTCTCAGCAAAAACTTTTTCCAGCAACAAGAAATCTAACGAAAATTTTTGAGGCATGGGACAATTTACATCTGGGCTCTTTTGAGCATTTTGAACAGGAAAGGGTTAAAGAAGTGTCACTTTCAGGTACTTTTGATACTAATACAAATTTGATGTTCCATTATTGCTTACATTTTTGATTAAGTGGGACATCCATTTAATTTTCCTAATGATTGAGTTTTGCTTTTCAATTTCAATACAGATTTCTACAACTAGATATGGAGTGAAGTTGTCTTTGAACTATTATTGCTGTAAGTGGTTATTAATCAATTTCCTGGTTTATAAATGTTTGTCCAGGCTTGGCTTTGTTGTACTTGCAAATAGATGCATTTCCTTGTCTCTGGGCTCACACAGTGTTCTTTTTCTCCAGATGCTGTGAGGTAAAGGTGTGTGATTGATAAATTTTGATGGAGCTGAATATTTTGAAATAACTGGGCAGTACTGGATTGTAAGGAGAAATCACTATACACACATTGAACAGAAGTACCTTTTGTAATTAGTAAACCAATATTTTGTTAGCTTAATGTGGAATGTTGAAAGGTGACTTGAGGACATGAATGTCTTGCATAGATAGAGTGGTAAAGTGTCAAAGCAACTTTGGTAAGGAATGCATGTGATTAGTTTTAAATATGCTCCTTTTGGCAAGTGCAAAGTGTCAGAAAAGATCACCAACACCTTGAAAGTGTCGAAAGAGTGCTTTATGAGTTTTTTTTTATGGGCCCCTGACAGACAGAGGAAGTGTTACATTGAAAGTTGACAGCCGCACAGACTTCTGGCCTGTAGCACAGGCAAGTTTCCGTTTCAAACACAAACTTGCCTGTGGCTGTTTGGCTGACCTTGAATGGTAGTGGTCTGTTTGCTGTTCTCTGGCTGTATGTGTTTTTGCTGTGTTGTATTATAGCGTAAGGAGGGCACAGTGCCCAGGAAGACTGACCATCCTCAGCATCAGGGTCAAATCTGCCACAACAGCTTGGACACTTAAATTATAACCCAAACACAAACAGTATGCTTACATGTATATACTTTTTGTTGATGCTTAAGTTTAATAACCATTTTAGATCTGTTATTAGACATACGGTGGCCTTTCAAAAGAGAAAGCACCCCAAAAGCTGATGCAGAAATGGTCTGTCAAAAGTGCACAGTAGTATTGAGTAGAGAACTGCAAACTTAAGGTTTTTTGCAGGTTGTCTTTTTTGGAACTGGTATAGATTTATACATGTATGTATCATCATTTGCATTGTTAGCTCAGCTGACTTGTCAGTCAGCAGGGCTTATAGGATGTTCAGTTTTCCATCCTCGGTTCACATTTACATTTTCAATGTCTTGAAAACTGTAGGTCTGATTGTTGTCAAATTTTGTGGGGAGCTATATTGGAACAGGTCTCAGCCAAGTTTGTTCAAATAGTCATGATCTGGACAATGATTTTTGGGGGAGTTTTTAAATGATTTTTTTCCATTTTTTCTTTCTTTTTTTTTTCAGAATCTGAAAGAAATCAGCTATGAAACAGCTGGGCTAGTTACTTCAAAATTGCATGGGAACACTTAGGGGAAACTTTATACCTTAATTTGTTCAAAAGGTAGTGCTGCAATTTTTTTCTATTTAATTTTACCTTTTTTTGAATTTAATAGATCTATTGTCTACTTGTTTTCAAGAACTGACACTTAGATTGTGCTGAAACTTGGGTGAAAATGTGCCTTGTGGAAGGGTCAAATAAATTTCTTCACTAATTGTATTTGTGTCTTTTTGCCCAGAACCACTTCCTAGTAGTCAATATCCTATTCCGCAGTTCGAACTCTTTACTCTCCATAAGCTAACCTGTCCCTGTCTAACCTGTATATATATGGAATTACTATTGTCTATATTGCACACGTTCCTCTGTAAAATTTTGACATAGGCTGTATCAGCCCAAATAAATTAAAGGGTCTTCAGCGGGGAACTACTCAACATGTTTCGGAGCCTTTTACCCGTACATGTCTCTCTGAGTAGCGGCTCCTTGTCTAAGCTAAATATTCAGCAAAGACAACCCACATAATAATAAATAAATATGAACGTGGCAATTGATGAATTAGCTAAATATGTGAAGTTTTGCTTGTAAATGCAGAGCTTCATATCAAAGAAGAATGCCTGTCAAGTGATGATACTGCAGAGCCCTGACTTTTGACAAATGTTTCCATTCAGACACTTATCAGGTGATGCATAGATTCCTAGTATTGATTACTGTGGATGTCAATGGGGATAACAGTGGCAATTCACATTTTTTACTTCTCCAAACTTGTAAGCCATCAGCCAGATTCACTTTAACCTGGTTAGGGATGTACTGTACTGTAGGTGGGTCTCCATTGAGTGTTTTCAAATGGCCATGCTCCAGTTATTTTTTTTAGCTCTGCTGACAGAGATTATGCCATCACTCATGTTTGTCTGTCCTTCTGTTGGGGAAACTTTTTGCTTGTGAGTTCAATACAGTCCACAGTTTTTTAGATAGCCCCATATAACTTTCAGGACTTGTCAAGTGTATGAAAATCTAGTTCGAGTTCGATATTGGTGGCAAGACCTGCAAATTTGTGTAATACTTGGGTCAAAATGTGAAAATCTTGTGACTGCTGTACACAGCATCCTTAATATTTGATAGGTCTTCATGAAATTTAGTGGGATTATGAAGGAAGTCAAAGTCTTACTTGCTTATGATACTAGTGGTGCCACCTATAATTTTTGGAGGAAATTATGGGCCAAAATGTATTTAAAGGTATAAAATTGTGAGGTCACCAGGCCTGTAAAGTTGAAAGAGGTGATTTTGTAATTTTAAGCAGGGTGTAGCTTGGAACATTAATGGCAAAGAGAATTGAGCCTCCAAAATAAAATTGCACTTAATTATATTGTTTTAATGTCAACTTAAAAATGGGTCTCAAATTTGTATTCCAAATGCTGTGTTCACACTGCGGTATTTTTCCTTTCGGAATTAGCATTCGGACTTTAGCACTTCCGAAAGACATGCGAAAGTTCCGTTCAGACTGTTACCTGACTACCGATTAAAATGCGGTTTGATCGTCCACACTGTCATGTGTGCTTTCGGAATTGATACTGAATTGGCGGGTTTGAGCTTGCTTGTTTACAAACCGAGAGGAAGTGACTGGATCTGGGTCGGCATATGTGCGCATGCGTCGAGTTCTACATTTGGGAAAACTTGCGGATGTCGCATTCAGACACGCTCAGAAACTTCCGAATGTGGATGCTTCCGGTAAGCATTCGGTAAAAAACCACCTCCCCTAGCAGGTTTTACTTTCGGAAGTAGATTTCGCATTCTATACGGATCTAGGAAAAATAATATGTAGTGTGAACTGCACTTTCGGATGACTTTTGAATTAAATGCGGTAATTTAAGCAGTGTGAACAGGGCTTTAGAGACGGTTTGGTGGGAGAACCATTCAAATGCCAGCACGATGTTTTGAATGAGATGCATTTTTTTTTTCAGTTTCAAAGGTTCCTAACTCGTGAACAACACACAGAAAAGAAAAATATGAGACTGTTTTTTTTCTTTTTTTTTTTTTAGATGAGCATATTTACTCAATATTTCAAGAATAATGTTTCAAATTGAAGCATAAATAAAAAAAGTAGATGACTCTTGTGTGAAATTGAGGAGATAGTCTTGTATTTTTGTTGTGTACACATAAAAACTACACATTACTGACAATACAAGAAACATCCTCAGCTTGTCAGCTTTCAGCAAAAAAAACTTTTTAGCACTTTTCATGAAGATTTTTTTCATTGCCGGGCAATTTGTGAATGTCATATCATATAGCCTTATCACCATATAGTGTGAATATGCTGTCACTGCTGTGCTTAGAATGATAATGGGTTAATTGATCCTGGGGTTATGTCAGCATCTGGATATATAATTAATTAGGGATGAGTCAGCTGGTAGACAGGAGGAGCGTTACTGGCTGAAGAAGTTTTTTTTTTTGAGAGAGTTTGTTATGCCCTGTCAGCTCTGCTTGCAATAGGTCACAGAACTTGTGTGTTCACCCATGTCTGTCCGTCTGTAAAATATTGCTTGTCCATATAATAGTGTCCACAATTTCTAAGTTAGACACTTGAAATTTATTGGATATATTCTATGGATGAATACCTTGTTTACGTTTTTATTTGTGGTGCCATCTAATCGATAACATATTATAAAAAGTGGAAAAACTGGATATTCTGGGGGAGGGGGTGTCGATTTTCAATGGAGCCAAGGTTATGAAAATTGGTGGAATTATTCTGAGGGCTGATTTGTCAAACAGGAAAATGCCAGTGGCTCCACCTGTAAGTGAATGATAAATATGATATAACATTTGGTAAGATGCATGAAATTCATTATCTTGCAGGGTTTTGCCCGGGGTTTAATATCTAGCAGTCATTGGGACTTTCTGTGTAAATATGTTGGGGTCATGCAGGGACAGATCTAGTCTTCAAAATTTTGTAGCCAAAATTGAAAATATTAGTATAATAAACAATGATTTTGTAGTACCCCTTTTATAACTCATTTTAAAATGTATTTCATTAGCCAAATTCAAGAAACATTAGCATTTGGCTAATTGGCTAATGGTAAGAGCGATCCGTGGTCATGTACAGAAAATGCGAGTCCCACATTTCACACAATGAAATATTTTTTTTCAAAAACCAGTCCTCCCCCAAATAGGGGTTCTTGACTTCATATTATAAAGATGTTATTTTCTTTAATGTGATGTATGATACAATGGACATGTAATTCGTTAAATTTTTATGCTAAAGATTGTGACTTTAAAATAAAGTTATGAATACATAACACATTTTGGGGGGATAGTGGTGCTTAAGTGACTGTTCTGAGTGATAAAATATCTTGTATCTTGAAGTAATTTATTTTTATTTTGTTTATATTTTTGGGTGTAAACATTCCCCTATCTGAGACGAAACATATAAGCATATTTTTTGGCTAATGTTATGACATGTATGCAAAAAAGAACAAAAATCTGCTGACAGTAATTTGAAACAAATAACATGTATAAACTTGTATATGACTCTTTTAATTGTACATGCAGTGCCATATTATGGTGAAAAGGGTGTAATTTGTGGAAGCACATGACACGTGCATTTACCTGAAATCTGAAGCAAAATTTTGAGCTCCAGGGAATCATTTGTGGAACTGGATTTCTTCTAAATGTGGGGTTCTGTTCAAGGAACACACAAACTGGATTAAGGTTGGATTATTTTGAGGTATTTCTTCAGAATCGCATGCCATCTGATATGCAAGTTTCTCCATTATCCCTCATAAAGTAGTTTTTGTGTATCATTTTGCTGGCAAAAATCAGTAAAAATGGAATGAACTTCATTACATGATGCATCCTCCTATATGGTAAGTGTAACAGAGTTGACTGAAAATTTGGTTCAGCAGCTGTAAATCGTAATTTTTGCTACAACTTTTTTTTGTGTGACTCTGAAAATATGACATGTAACTTCTGTCTTTATAATGATGCATCCAAGACACATGGTTTCTATTATAAACATAAATACAAAAACACCTATGGGCTTTCTTATGGTAATGCTTGCATTGACCCAGAGTGACCTTGAGTGGTCAAACCGACATCCTGGCTAATATATTTGTAATGATTGATCCCAGACCCATGGTTATAATGTGCAGTAATAGGTCACAGGAGTAGAAATTAACTGATTTTAACCAGCAGCAAGGGTTTGCTACCACATTTAATTTTTGGTAGCAAATCTGAGAATTGAGCAGCAAATTATGAGGGTTTGGCAAACACCCACATGGTACAAAGCCCACCTAGGGGTGTGTGGGAGCATGCCCTCCCCCCAAAAAATTTTGAAGTCATGCAGGCAAATTGGTGAATTCTGAGGTACTTTTTGACAGAAACTACAGAGCAAATTTTGTGATTTTGACCAGAACAAATTTGGGTAGCAAAGGTTTGCTACCACACAACAAATAAAGGTAGCAGATCATAAAAGTTGGTAGCAAATGCTACCAATGCTACCCCTAATTTCGACCCTTGGGTCAACAGCTATAACTTTCTTATGGTTATGTTATTATTGACCTTCAGTGACTTTGCAAGGTCAAACTAAAGGTCAAATTCAAATATTGGCCTGTATCCTGGCAATGTTGGTTCCTTGACGCTTGATTACTATTCAGCATCAATAGGAAAACACCTGAGGGTATCAGGCCATTATGTATACCCCTCATGGGAGGATCTGTAAAGAGTTATGGGATAAGTTTGGCTGTGTCGCTGCCTATGTGTGACCTTAAAAGGTCAGAATGGCACATTGGGTGGTATCTTTTTAATGGAGCCAGGATCTTAGACCCACATTCAGCATTAAAACAGTGGAATTAATTAGACAATCAACAACCTTGACCTATTTTCTAGGTTGCTTGCAGTGAACATGGCACGCAAGAGGATGCATAATTATTGGGTTTTTTTTTTTATGCACTATCAAAAACTTAAAGCTTGAGTCTATGTTACCTTTGTGCTTATTTAGTTGGATTGACATATTAATGCATTTTCAACACACATTTTCCAGTGTTAAACTTCAAGAATTTCCATGTCTTCATTAATTTGCCATCCAGATTGGACATACAGTGACATTTGACTGCATAGTTGTTTCTGTATCCAACAGAACTGATGCATTTTGTTGATTGTGAGTCCTTCTCTCCACTTTCTGCGTCAAGGACACAAAATATCGCATTAAATAAAACCCTGATCTTGAAAAATCACAAGGGACATTTTACCATATGTACAACAAACATGTATCATGTGTGGAAGTTTGGTATCACATAATATGGGTGACCTTGACCTACTTTGTCAAGGTCACTTAGAATACATTTGAGGAAATGATTTTGTGATAGCCATTACATCTGGGTGGGTGCACATGTATTTATATTCCTTTATATAGGAAGTTAAATATTTTAAAATTATATAAAATTTTGGATGACCTTGACTTGTTTCTCACGGAGAGCGCTAGTAAGATAACAAAATTCAGGATGTTGAGAAATGATTATGATTAACAATACCCTATGTACCACCTGTGTATCATATGTATAAGTTTAAATATTGTATAATATGGATGAACTTGACCTACTTTCTCAAGGTCATGGAGGAAATACATTCCCAGATATTAATTTTTAATAGAGATGTTCATTACATGTGAACTTGTGGAAAGATTTTAAAATACCATTATAAGAACATTGTATTGACAAAACCTTTATAATATGTTGAATCATAGTGGCATGACTGGTGGTATTAATTGGTACTAACAGCATTGCCATCAAAAGCACATTAAATTCATTATTGTGATAATGAATTCAGATGGAACTACAAAATGTACTTCATGCATGCATTAGGCCAATACTGAAATTTTGTAAAAATTTGTGTGACCTTGACATTTTTTAAGATCATTAAGCACTTTAATAAAGGACACTTCAGTCAGTATGTTTGGAAAGACAATACCACAAATAATTATCACATGTGGAAATTTTATATTGCATAATATGCATGTCATTGACCTACTTTCTTATTGTCATGGAGGAGTGCCTTTCAGGAAATAACTGCAAATTGCCTAAATTTTGCTGTATTCTCAATCTTATTTTGCTTATTTAGCTGATGAAATGAAAACACAGTGAAAAAAAGTATTGATGCCTTCTTCCCCCTCCCCCCGCCTTGATTTTTGTCCTGTATAAGGTCTCAGACAAGTTTGAAGATGGGTGACCTTGGCCCAAATCCCAAGGTCACAGTCATGACTCCTGTCAGTTCTGATAGCTGTAGCATCGGGGGGGGGGGGGGGGGGCATAGATCTAGCAATCTGCGTTTTAATTTGTTTGAACAGTAATTATGTCCAAAATAGTGATATTAAAACTGCAGTGAAATGTCAAAAATACCTAAAAGTGTGAAAATTTAAACATGAAAATAAAGCAAGTTACAGTACATATAGTGCATTTTTTTAGTGTTGATCATGACATCTTAAGCCTCTTCAGGAACTTAACAAGGACAAGAGTCTTATGACATGTAAAGTCCTACTGATGCTGGTGGTATCAATTGGAAATTGCATTATAGGGGTAAAAAACACATTAAATTCTTTCATTCTGATGATGTGGAAATACAAAATGTATACGAAATATTCATTAGGCCAGTGGTCTTATTTTGTTACGTATTATATAACCTTGACCTATTTTTCAGGTCATTAAGCACTTGCAAACACTCAATTCTATATATTTTATGTTCGGAACGAGTGAGCAATATGTGGACAAAAGGGAAGGGCTAACTGTATTAATGATACCCAATGTACCACGAATGTGTGTCTTGTGGAAGTTAAATGTTGCATAACATGTATGACCTTAACATTCTTTCTTAAGGCCATGGAGGGAATACATTTCAGGAAATTCATTTGATCATCCAATTATGATAAACTGTGCCCTGGAACATGACTATTCAGGGTCACATTAAGGATTTTTCAGTATGGGGCCATTGGACCCATCTTTCTCCATTTTCAGGAAAAATAGTGAGTCCATGAGCTGAATCAATGGGTCCAGTCTGAAATTGTGCAAACTAGACTTCATTTGATTAATTGATTTTATTTGGTATGATTAACATATATCACAATGATAAATAAATAAAACATGCAGGTAACTTAAGGTAGCGGCCATATTTCGACCGCGCGTATAGAACTAGCGACTTTAACCCCTTATAACTTATTCGTTTTTGCCATTTCACCCGGAAAACTATACCTTATTTTAATGGTACAGATGTCTAGATTTGAAAGAACCAGGTTTTGTATAAATGTGACGAGTTTTGATGGTGTCCTGAGTAATTTTCCTAGGGGGTATCAGATAGCACTTTTTGCAGCGCCTACTGGAAAAATATTCGACAATTAAGTCTAAAAACTATGCAGGATTTAAGTACTGACCAATACACAGGAACCGTTCTTACCGTTCATGAAATGAATGAATATTGAAAATGTTGTTGAATTCTTTCATCGCCATCCTAAAGTCTTACAATTCTGTCACTTTTAGCGCTTCAAAAGTCACGGAAGGAATAGTTAGAACGGAAAATCCCAGATACGGTTCCTAGCTTAGGTATTTACCTTCCAAAATCTGTTCATTTCGATAGGATACACCTACTGGGTTTTTTAAAATGTTGTTTGCAAAATTGATTGATCTTGCGAAAATTGTTTTCTGAGTAAATCGCAATGAAAGGTAGAATGGCCCGTTTTCGTACATGATTGTCTGTAGCGGGAATACGGTTTGTTTTCTCCGGCTCAACTTTGTAGTACACTTGGTACACATGCAAACCTCACATTTGATGTATTGCTCGTAAAACGTATTGATGTTTTCTGTGTTAAAAAGCATGTTTTAAAACTCAAAGACTCCAAAGGCAGCCACGCTGTTGGTTTTACCTGGCTGGTTTCCCATACGGCTGCCTGACTTCAAACGGGAATTGTAAGTGGATTAATCACGTGACCTGACGTGTGATAACCTTGACCCTAACAACCAGTGTTTAAATATGGCGGCTGTAAGTGAAGACCTCGTGTATTTCAAATGTTTGTTTTACGGAGAAGTTCACTCAGCTGGCATGTTCTGCTCACTCACTTCTCATCACGTTGGATCAAAGAGCAAAAGGCCTTTATTTACGCCATGGTTAGTGCCATGGCCATGCAGTGTTTTGGAAAGCTTACAGCAAGTACAACCTGTGCGAACTGGGAGAACTTTCAGCAGAATATTACGATAATTGGATATTGAACATAAGTAATAAAACTTTTCTTCAAAAGTCTCCGTCCTCATTGTCAAATTTCATGTGAAGTAATTTGACCTCCAGTTCTCTTCCAATGTTGAGTTGATAGATGCCGGGGGGGGGGGGGGGGATTTATAGACCAATTACTTTGATGTAAAAGCTGCACTGGCTATAATATTTTAGAAATGGGAAAAAGGAGACCGTTTTTCTCTAAAGTATGAATAACCGTGAATATCTTGTATTTCGGTATTATAAAAAGTTTATTTACATCCAAAAGTGTTTTCATTTTTGTTGTATTTGCATTCGTTTTGACTTGGGCCAGTCTGCAGTATATCATTGTATATATATATATATATATATATATATATATATATATATAAAAGATACATATATATCTCCAATGCTAATTTTCCAGGGTAGGGCCTATATGCCTTGGTTTGACCAGAGAGACACAGCATGGTCAATATTGATAAATGTCAGCATAATAGCCAGCCAATGCAAGACTTTGGATACGTCTGATTTTGGTAAATTATACGTTCTTATTGCTCACTCAATACCCCCGAAACCTACGTTTTATTTGGGTTAATGAAAATGTCCAAGCAATAAATAATTTAAATGATTGGCATTCTATAGGCTTAAAGCATGATGATAATATTCAGTTATCTATATACTTGAAAAGGAAACAAAGAATAAAGCTTGCCCGAGTTGTGTTATCTGGTTCGCAAGCTCTCTCTCTCTCCGTTAACGGTACACTCTCGGCAATCTGACGCTGGCGTCATCCTGCTTTTGATTCTCTCTTTGTTTTTGACATAATTCTTTCCTACTTGACTCTCTAAGTCTGAAAGCAGTGACTAGAGCCTATACGGTCTCTGTGTACAGTATATGAGACGACTAAGAAAGTAAGGTCAATGCCCGCACTGTTTTACACTGATTGATGAACGTATCAGGGGCCGGTAATCCACCTATGAGGTTGCTTTCTGAGGGTAGAGTAGTATTATTGCTGAACACACAGACCCCACCCCAGTCAAAAGTTTCAAAGAAATGTCTTACAAATGCCGGGAACCCATTAGTTTCAACATAATTTGCGACAAGTGTCCATTGTAAGGTTTTGACCACCACTGCAATGTTTTCCTGGAATGTCAACACACGAACTACGCAGACAACGAAGTGCCGCCTGAGATGAAAGGATATATCATTACAGGAACTTGGGTGCAGCATTGCATTTACTGAAATTCACCGATCACCAATTGTGTTTACTCATCACGTAACAAACTGATCAGAACACCAGCAAACTTTTATTATTTTAATGCTCATAGTATTATTATTGCATGATGAATGCTGATTTTCGGGCAATCCTCCGTTCGGCCGCCTTTGCTGTAATCTTCCGTCCCCGTCGAGCGAGCCGCCATTTTGACAAAGGGCGATCGTCAAAACGGGTCATCAAGAGTTATTTTATTTCAATCATAGACCATAAGATAAACAAAAAGAACAGAGAATTTCTCGGTCGATACAGGAAGGGTTGAAGTAACATCTTTTCGTCATCATATCATATGGCAGTGTCAATTCACTCAAGCGATGCCCCATTGTCTCATTAGTCATAGTCCACCGCATTTCCGCGTTGTCAGGGCCAGAGGCGGCGGCCGAGTGCTATCTAAACTTGGCGATTAATTAACATAATTCAACAAACAGACCAAGCACGTGTAATTGACAGCCCAAAGTTAGTGATGTTTTTCTTCATTTTTCTCATATAAATATTTATTTTTTTTAAAGTCAATTTTGGTGAGCACAAAGTTTAGATAATGGGCTTCATGAAAATGGAAAAAAGTCATTTTATGATGAGTCACCATATTGCCGCTGTAGTCGAAATGTGGCCGCTACCTTAAGCCTAGAAACGAACATAACATAGGGTCTGTATGCTCACGTAGGTAACTCATTATTATAAAATTTAAGATTGAATAAAAAGTTACCAATATGCCAACTTGATGTAAAAGGGTCTCAAAGTTGTTGACGGTACCAAGGATGGCTTCAATCTACCCAGGAACCTGCTATTACGACTAAGTCTATAGCACATCCCTTGTCTACCAAAAAATGGTTGTGAATGGGGCTTAACCCCTAGCACGCTGCCACTGTGCCAGTATATGGTGTTGTACACCGTGTGCCACCGGACAGTTTTTTAACTCGCTTGCACAACAAGCGGCATGCGTGATTGAACATGCCTGGGCTCTGTTATTTTTGTGATTGATTCCACGTGATGAAATTGTCAGAAATTATATGATTTATATTTCTGTGCACTTTCTATTTCAATATACCTGAAAAATTTGATACCATAGGCGGTGTTAAGAGTCTGATCTTAAGTGCGGTAACTTTTTTCACCAAGCAACACGGTAGGCCTACAAGCCGTGCAACACACAAGCGAGTGTACACAGCCTGTCACGGGCATGCCCCCAGGCATGGTTTTCCGCTATACATTTTTCCGGCCTTCAATCATAATTTTTTGGAATTCCTATCTTGTTCTGTCATACAGATTTGTTCCATTCAAACATTTCAATGAAATCAAAACAACCAAATAAATTTTGTGTAAAAAACACCAATAACCACGTGACCCATCGGAGACAGTGATGAACAACATCGTGTTACACTGTTACGCCGGCTAATGCAAAATTTCGCTTCGTCCACGTGTAACCTTGCGATGACTAATCCGCGTATTTTCCTTGCCGTCCGTAATGAATTTTCACTCGTGCCTTTATCTGGGTCTAGATTTTTTTTATGGAAGTCTTCTTGGTGAAAATATGATTTGAAAATTTAACAGCTTAGTCCAATAAACTTTGCGTAATACGACTTCTACCTTCCCAACATTGCGGACATGAGACAAGCACATGGGGAACAACGAATTTGATTGGACAGTGAGCAGCACGTGATCAAATCCACCCAATGAGGAGCCTGGAAGTGCTCTCAGCATTTATAATGAGGTGAAGCGACGTCCATCCATTCCCATTGTGGCAAATGTTTGGAGGGATACCCCAGGAATATTTTTTCTTAGCAAATAAGAGAGCTTGTTACATAGAAAGACGAACATCAGAGGATTCCATCAGTATAATAAATAATCATGAGATTGATAATGGTCGATACAAAACACCGTGACCGCTTGGGGTAAATTTTGCAGTTGTATCTTTCAAAAATGCATCGCGTTTTTGTGCGTGCATCTAAAGAGACGCGAAGTGACAATGTTTTATTAGTTTCCAGGCGTCATTTCCTTATTTTTTGCGTCTATGACGCAGGACGCAAGCTTAATGTGATTCCTGCTATTTGTGTGGAATTATTACTAGTTATCCATATCAAACTGATCAGTTTAGCCAACAGCTTATTTAGATCACCTCACAATACAATGTTCATATATTCTTGTAAAGGTATAATTTCATTAGCTTCAAAAGTAACTGCTTTATTGGAGGTTACATGCACTTAACATACAATCCAATGGGAACACTCAACCCCAGCCTGCAAGAATTTTGTGTATTGGGTTGTGTATTCAACTGAATGCATAATTATGAAATTGTTAAGCAAGTCGTTTGCTTTATTGTAGGCATTCCCATGCAACAAGTGACCTTAACTGAATGTTACGACATCTTGACAGTTGATCTTTAGCCAGCTGAGGACACACACAGTGACCTCCTCAAGCTGACCATCTGGCTCGGCAAAGGTCCGTCACAAAACAAATTGACCGACATCATGATGACTTGTACAAGCCCAGTGGACAGGGGGCCTGACCCACTGGCATCTGGCCAAATGTGCCACAGACCATACGAACAGATATCTACAAATGTGCACACTTTGTGCTAGTATTTAAAGCACTTCTTGACCTAAAACAAACAAACAAACAAATTGCCTGCTGAAAAGACCAGCGTCCATGTTTTCTCCTCATCACTTTAAGTGCAGTTGAGATGTAACTTGGTCTGTGTTGGAGGCAGGAGAAAATGATGAGTAATACTGGTAAAATAAGCATAGCTGGATCAAGTTTATATCTGTGCATTTTTAAAGGTCTGTGTGTTTATTAGTGATCAATAGTTGTGCATATATACATATACATGTATATGGAAGCCATCACAATAGACCTGTACATTGTGACTGGATCCAGATGAACCTGAGCATTGGTGTGCGAGAGCCTTCCTGGCATTTCTGATGGCCATGGCCAACATATGGCCCCGTTCAACATAAGAAACTGTGCATAAAAATGTATTCTTTGTGGACAGAATTGTTTTACTCATTTGACTGCATGGTATAGTTCATTGATTACATGTTGGACTGTATCTTTACTGTTAGCAAATATGATACATCCCATTGTGATGTGTAGGAAACCTCAGACACTCACAGTCATGTACTTGGCATTGCTGTCTGCCACCCCAGTTGAAAGTGAAATCTATCTGTTCTTCCAAAATGGGATGCATGTGGCAAACAGGTTTGTGTGTTTAACACCCAGGGACTGATCTACATGCATATAATGTACCCTCAAAAAAAAAAAAAAAAACCCTATTTCAGAAGAGATTCAGTCAATGTTCTTTGGGTGTGACTGTCATTATGAGGCCATGTTGGCTGTGTTTCATTCTGCTTTCATTGTGTGCCGAGAGATCGAGCGTCGACTGATCCACAAAAGAAGGAGCGGGTGCTGGCTGTGACAGGGAAGTGTTCATGACAGAAAAAAAAGTAGTGTAGCAGCAAAACATTACAGAGAATTCAAGTGTCACATCCAAGCAGGTGTGAAAAACTGCTGTAAGCCCCTCGAGTTCAAAAGTGGTCAAATGATTCAGCATAGGGGAATGACTCAGGCCACCACATGTGTTTCTTTGAGGTAACACAGACTTGCCCTTTGAATGTATCACTGGATTTGATTGGCTGAACACAGTGTCAGCAGTCATAAGTGCAGTGTGTGTGCCCAATATCGCTCAGCCAACTGTGGTTGGGAAAATGATAAAAGACTGACAAAAAGAGCATGAAATTTCATCACCATCAGATGGAGATGTTTTAAAGTTTCATCTTTGTCAAGTGGGAAGTTACATGTGTTCCAACCTTGGAGTCAAGTTGGGGTGGATGCAGGAAATTTATAGGTGGGGTTGGGTTGACTAGCAGGCAAAATGATAAGTTGTTTTGTTTAAGAAGAGGTCTGGGAATTCTCAAATGATTCAGCATTTAGGACAGTCACCACATGTTTTCTTGGAGGTGACACTGAGGTTTGACCATTCAATGGGTCACCAAGAAAACTAAAGAAAGAAAAGAAAGACAGACAGACAGACAAAGAGAAAGAAAGAAGGAAGAAAGAAAAAGAAAGAGAGAAAGAAAGAAAGAACGAAGTTGATACGAGGTGGTGAGTCATTGTTTCCAGATGTGGCGGAGCAGTTACTAGAAACAATGCATCCTGCAGCCCAGACAGCATGGTTACAGCGATAATACATGTATTTCATATATAAAATTGTTCACGTTAAGTGCAGGAGCATTAGACCGGTTTGTCATTATACTTATCGCAAAGGACAGACCATGTAGGGAGAAAAAAGGCAGCCGTAGGGTCATTCATACACACTAATAAATAATAGAGGTGTATGAATGAATGTTTCATTTCTCAAAACCCCTTTGGGGTACATGAGTACAAGTCAAGTCAGAATATACAATGTTGTGTAGTATTGCTGATATTGCAAAGGAAGATGATCAGGTCTATTGTGCATTATTTTATAGGCTGTGTGTGTTGGGCTCCAAAGGAAAGTAATTTCATTTAATAGGGGATTGGGCCTGATAGATGAAGAACTGTCCTCAAAGACCTGGCACAAGATTTGGACCTGGTTGCTGAACATGATCACATTTGGGTTAAGTAGCTCAGTCAAGGGCCTGAGTCACTAGTTGACCTTTTTACCTATTTCTGCAGAGACAAAGGGTTAAGGTGAAGTTGCTGAAGGTCAAATTAATTGGTTGCTGATAATAATGGAGGCAGATTTGCCTGCAATCAAGCGTTGGTGTGAATAGAGAAGAAAAGAAAGTGCCTTATGGACACACAATGGGGTGATCTAGCTGTTGGGTGCAAGGGATTCACTATCTCCCCTCCCCTTTCCCCCCTCCCCCCTACATGTACGTCCTTTTTGCAACATGGTATTAGGCAAGTCACAATATCTAGGTAGGAGTTCCTGCCTAATATGGAAATGACTGCAAAGCATGAACAAAGGGTTGAGTGGCTCTGAAGGTTTTTGTGTGGAACAAAAAGAAATGTCAGCTTGTGTTTCCTTAGTATTTTGTAGTTGGACAATTCACATTTAAGACCTTTAACATGCTGAGCGCTTGCAAAACCCCCCAAACAATGGAGAGCTTTCTTACAGAGGAGGCATCTGTAGCTATAGTGTTGCTTGTACAGGAAAACCTGTTTTTTTGGGACCACAACTATGAAAGACCACCTGCTTGAGAAGCGACATTCATCAGATACATTGCACCATGTTAAGCAAAGTTCTTATTAAAAATTATGATGGAATAGCATGATTGACCGTTTTCTCACCTTTCTTTAGAGACCATTGTGTGGCTCTATGAGAAGTCTCTGAGGACGGGTTCTATTAATTTGTCTTTTGAACAGGCACAGATGGATAGAATGATATGTAGATGTTTGCCTCATTCCTAAGTTTCTTGTAAGCTGTCTGTATTATAGGAAATGGACATCACCTGCATGAACAGAAGATGAGACTCTATTCATTGAGTGTGATTGTATTTAAACATGCAAGTGATATTAATGCGATGTTTTATACAATTTATGACTTTTTCAGCTGAAGTTATGGATATTGTAAATCAATACTAGACCAGAATCTAGATACAGATAGTTCAAGTGTGCTTATGTCAGGATTTGCATGCTGGTTTTATAACCTAACTAGGTCAACATGGCAACAGCACTCTTGGTAATGGAAAAAGAAGGGACCAAAAAAAAAGAAAGAAAATCATCAATTAATGTTTTTATATATGTCTTAACTTTGCAAGATAGATGTAGTTCAATCTGAATGAGGAAGTACATTGGCCATGCCATTTCAATATTGTCAAAACAGTTGAACTGGCCTGGATTTATATTTCATTTTTGCTAGCGAGCCAGCTTTACATTTGGGTTGGCCAAATTTTAAACTTGAAGGTAGTTATGTACATGTATTCATAAATTTAGCCAAAATCTAAATCCTGCAGCCAGTGATGAAACATTCGGGGATGTTCAAGTGAGAGCAAGGAGAAAATTTAAAAGTACATGTAATATCACCGTGTGAAAACTTGTCAACACTTACATGATAACCAAAACTGGCAAACTGCATACTAATACCAAGTGTCAGAGCCTGTAAAAAAAGCTCAGTGACCAAGACCATTGGAGGAGAGTTCATGTATGGTGTAGCAGTGAACCCTGGCTTGAAAGACCACTATGACTATGGGATGACTAACTTGTGGTCTGTCAAGACAGGTGGTCTTCCGTAGGGGGTATAGAAGATGAAAAGTACCAGTGAAGTATTCAGAAAGGGTGGTCTTTTCAGACAGGTGGTCTCTCAACACAAGGACCACTTAACATATATATATATGATGGGCTCTGATAGCAGATGACTGGTGACTCATCCCATACAATGTGATATATCGAAACACAGGGAGGAAGTAAGATTGGATGTTTAGCCTTGATTATCATACCATCAGAGCACAAGATTTATAACCAAAACAAAATTACATCCTGTGTTTCTGTAACCACATGAAAATAGATTTTGAGCATGGGGAGCAGTTCAAATACTCAGAATTTGGAAATAGAGGAAGCACATGTGTACATCCTCATTTGTCATGATTGTTAGAAATTACAAATTACTTTCACTTGAGAAATTACAGCAAGAACATGTTAACATCCTCCTTCACAACAATTTTCAGAAATTTGCAGAAGCAATGTGCGCCATCTCCATCTCGTACACATCCAATTTTTAGGCAGGGGCCTGTGAGGGCCGTGCATATTTATTTGGTGAATATCCAGCCTGATTGATTGCATGTTACAGAACCTATACGCCACAGTACATTGGATTATGTGTGAAATGATGCAATTTTAAGTCTGCACCACATGATAAGATCCAATAAAATGTTCATTCGGCATGCATGTTTTTTTTTTTAAGTTGTGTCGTGTGTTTTGTTTTAGAAAGCATTATTTTATTGTTGAGGGGTCGTATCAAGAGTCATGATAGTTTTGTAAAGGACCGCTACAGAAATCCTATAGTTGCCCTAGTTTTTGTTGATGGTTTAAATAAATTTTGTGCCTTGCGGGGAGGTTTATAGTCAACCAGACAGAGCTGGAATTTAGTGTCAATGTTCTTAATAACTATCCCTAATAAAAAAACTGGATAAAATATTCAAATTACTGTAAAAAATTTGTAAAGTTTGAGGTGAATCGTGAGGAGCCATTCTTTATGAAATGGAGCTGTATTCCTGTGACAGCAGTCGCCATGAGGTTATCACGTCAGCATGGTCAAGGTCAGCCATTACACAAAGGAAAAACTGGACTTACACATGTCAACCAGTGTTTACGTTTAGACGCATTACTGGGTGCACGAAGGAAAATAGTGAACTGGAGACAACAATAAGTGGATTTTAATTACGAGGTTGAAATAAAAGTATGGAGTGGTAATTTTGTTTAATGAAAGCGTAATTAGGGTACAAATGTTACAAATTGGCAGAATACTTCACCGTTTGTTCATGATGACACACGATGGCGGGGAAGACTGGTTGATTTTGGAACATTCGTCACCAGTTTTTCGGGTCTTCTCGATTATAATTTTCAGCATATAAATAGATTATGGCCACTGAGAATAGGCTGTTTCAAGAAGTAAACGAGATGAAGGAGTTAATCTGTTGTGTTATGCTGGTGCACTGGGACTGTGAGGCTGAGGAAAGGGATGTGGTGAGGCACTGAGGGAAACCACGCTTCCACCGTCTGTGTGGTAAAGAAAGTGCACAAATCGGAGTTGTACCGAAGCCAGGAATCTGATAGTTCACAATGTATGTTTGTGTGATAATTAGATATGTATTTCCTCTTTCATACTTGGCTGAATTGCTGCTGATGGGATGCATATCAACGCCATCATTTGTATACTAGACTACCAGTATACCATGCCATTGCATGGGCCATGGTAACCCATATTATATCAGTCTCTCGAAGAGCTGATAAGGATTTGTCCCAAAACCTATCGCAAAATGTTGGGTCACAGTAGTTGTGGCATCTCGTCTGAAAATCACATATATCATCAGATATCACCTGTATTGAAGCCTTACTTTGTTAATAAAGGGTATAAACTTGAAATTTGTACCCTGACCTCGATGTGCCAAAATGTTCTTATACTCTGTCTGCGGAACTGAAATGATATACCCGTGTATTTAAGCTGAAAATTACGACTCTGTGTTTATAAATGTTATACTTCTTTTATCATATATCTCAGCATATCTCTAGAACCCTTAGAGATCTATAGAATAATGAAATTTAAACCAGAGATGCAGCATACCAAGGGCATGTGCGGCACGTATTGCTTTTGACCTTGACCTATTTTCAAGGTCACAGGGCCCCAGAATATATCAGTTTTTGTGCATCCAGACATGCTTTATACATTGTATAGCTTTCTTCTGTATATTGTGGCGGGGGACTTAGATCCTTTGGATGACTGTGCACTTGTCTAATTTTTTATGATTTTTATGTGGTTTTGCTATTTTTAACTTCGTCTTTAGAACCGTCATTGACAACTTTTTGATTTGGGTATTTATCGGTCAATGCAGCGTTCTTGTTGATTACTATGCAAATCAGTGAGCATTCTAATGCTAATTCACATTTTTTTGACTTCTCCGAAACCATCATCCAGATTGACTTCAAACTTGGTGGCAATGATACCTTGGGTAGGTTTCTACCATGTTTGTTCAAATGGTCATTCTCCAGTGATTTTTGAAATATTTTTGGTTCTTTTTTTTGACAAACATTACAAAATCTTCTCCTCTGAAACTGCTCACCTGATTGCATTGATATCACACAGGAACACTCCTAGGGACTCCTGGTTCTGAAATTGTTCACCAAATAGTGCTGTGATTTTTTTCTAATTTTTTTTTACATTTTTTTGTATGGTATTACTATTTTTGACTTCTTCTACAGAACTGTCACTCAGATTAAGCTGAAACTTGGTGTATATGTTCTTCATGGAAGGGTCAAACAAAACAGATCGCATGGTGGCAATGCTGTGGATTACTGATTTTTCATGATTTTTTCAATTTGGGTACTCACCGGTAAAATTGTACCTTTCCTATTGATTACTGTGTAAGTCAATGGGCATTTTAATGCTAATTCACATTTTTGACCACTTTATGTGAAAGAGTGATTCAGATTGACTGTGAACTTGGTGGCAATGTACCTTGGGTGGGGTCTCTGGCAGATTTGTTCAAATGGACACGCTCCATTGATTTTTTGATTTTTTTATGGGTTTCTTTGTTTTTCATGGGGGCAATTCTTAAAAAATGGCAAGGGTATATGTACATGTCAGCTGATCACAGGACTGTCACAGGCCTCTTGTTTTATAAATTAGTTAAAGCAGAATAAAAGAACTGGTTATTATTTTTATAAATTACATTCAACAAAATGTTTTTGTTACCCCTGAGCAGTCTTTCCTTCAATTATTTCAACTTGCTCAACAGCCCTACATATGCTTTGCCCCTGTACTTAGGCCACCAGGCCTTGTTTCCAGTTTTTACAGGGGGATTTGCACTGGATTTCAAACATGTACTCTGTTTTAAAGTCCTGTTTCATTTGTTCTGGCTACACAGTTCTGGTTATATATAGTACTTACCAGGACTCGACCGTTTACTGGTCCTGTTGTCAGGGACAAGTAAAAGTTAATACAGGAAAAGTAAAAATTTGGAATGCATAGCATGCAAAGCTATGGTACTTGTCCTCAGACAAATCACTTGTCTCCGGACAAGTACCCATGCTTTAAATTTTAGTGAACTCTTGAAAGATAATTGGGAAGCCCTGCTTATGGTCAAAGGTATGACAAGTTTTAAGGAGTGAAGTCAGTGAAGCAGTAAATCAGCTCAGCAAATAGTGACATCTGAGGACCCCTTTGAAGTTCATGGGGCTCTTGATGTCAGAGGTCTGTAAATGACACATGGCTAGGATTTATGGGTAGGGAAAATAAGAGACATGAACTGATTATGACTGTGTACTGCTTTCATAGCTGAAGTACTAAGGAATATTTCTAGGAGGGACATGGTTTCTATTACCAGGCCAGTGTGAAGGAGTTAGAGTATCCAGTAACTACAGCATTGATAGATTATGAAAGGTATGTAGCACTGCAGCGTTAACCCTTAAAATGCCCTGAGGAAAGCTGTTGACTGAGACTACTTTTTGCTTGCTGGTTTTTAAATGAAAGGTTTTTTTCATGAGGAATATTAATTTTGTAATCATTATGTTTAGCAGTAATGAGAAAATGACTATGGCCATGAATAAGGCTTTAAGGGTTAACAGATCATGAAATAGGTGCAGTGATGTTGCATGCTAACTGGACCTTGCCTCAATTGTGCCATAGCCAGGAGTTGTACAGACGAAGGGTTACCATACTATGAATTCTGAATGCAAGGGTTAACATGCCTGTATGATCAAAGCCAGCCAGTTATTGATATCATATTATGGAGCAAGAATGGAATGCCTGGCCCCCAATAATCTGAGCACACAGACAACAAGGCCCTGCCTCTATAGGTTGGCCAGGTGCATGTTTACACTGCAGGTTGATCATAAAACACACCACCTTCATTTGGCTGTCCACTTCAGTGTGTAGCTGGGGGGGAAGCTGTTCCTCCTTGTCAGGTAGCGGTGTCAAACACCTGTTTGAAATGCAAAGAATGGAAAGGTTTAAGGTGGAGAAAACCTGTTTCAAGGTTTTAATTGTCAGTGTTTGCACTGGAATTATAAAAGTGTACATAAGTGATCGTCATTCTTTGATATAAATTTTTTATATATCTTGTGCATTTTCATGTGTTTCTGCTTCTAATTTATGGCAAACTGTAGAATACACTGCAAATGAAAAAAGCCTATAGCATATTTTAAATGTCTGGGTTTTTTCCAGGAGGTACAGACGTTTGAAGTTGGAGTGATGACATGTCAAAGGAAAGCTACTTTTAACTACTCTGATGACAAAATGGCACCTAATTTTTAAAATCAGAGACATAGTTTTGCGATTGGATTCATAAAGTTTAGTTTACTGTAGATTTAAGGTCCATATTTCAAAAATAAAATGAATGAAATGAATCAATATTTGTGGTAAATTATAATGTTGGAAGTTAGAATGAAGATTCATCAAAAGAACGCTACTTTGAACTAACTATAATGACAAAATGGCACCTGATTTTTGAAATCTGAGGTATTTTTTGGATTCAGTGTGTAAACATTACTTCACTGCAGATTTGAGGTCCATATTTTAAAAAAAAACTGAATGAAGTGAATCAATATTTGTGGTAAATTATGATGATCTTTTGTGTAATTTTTATGCAAACATTGCCATCAACTGATATCAAAATTGTAATTGTCAGACTCTTAAGTTTGTTAGCTTTCAGAAAATGTACACTTTATCTCACTTTATATGAATCTAGGGATATATGTAACAATTTGTGAAATTCACCACTGACCTAACATATATCCTTAAAGCGAAGAAGAAAAAAAACATTCAGGATTTTAATTGTGTTTGTCTGGCTGGTGTTTTGGTGTGCTATGTATAATGAAAGCTTTGATTTTTTTTTTTTTAGGAACAGAAAAAAAAAAAAGAAACGAAGCACAAATAATATTAACAAATTGTAGGAATGGTATGACTAATTGAAAATGTACAAGTAGGGATGTTTTATCAAATAACAAACCTTGAGTGTAAATATTATTTACATTTTATACACAACTAGTTGATTTTGAACATGGTACCATCACCACCTGTTGGAATCATTTTCCTGTAGTATCAAGAATATGTTCCTGTATCAGTGACATGGTGTGCTGGGTTGCCCTGTCTGTGAGAAAACTTTACATTGCAGCACTTTGTTATTCACTTTGAATAGTGATGTACATGTATTTACAAATGCAGATGGTGTTCCAAACATTTTGTTTTTAGTATGTTCCTCATATATTCATAATGTATTCATTACAGCCCAAGCTAAGTGCTATCGCATTGCAATATGAATAAGTTTTTTTTTCAGTCAGCTGAGCTTATAGGAGGGGTCTGTTTCCATCATCTGTCTATCCATTGTCTGTCCACAATTAACATTTTAACCTCGACTGACTTGTGGTGAAAATAGAAGTCTTTGAAATAAAACTGGAAAATCATCAGCCCTAAGGTAGACTACTTAAATGTGACATTTGGGCAATTTGAACAGCAGACAGTGAAAAGGGCAAAATGAAATGTCATGAAAAATTTGCCTTTCGAGACCGGTCCTTTTTTTTTGTACGATGGTATATATTGTGTTAAGGCAAGGACTGTAGTGTTTGCATGGATAAAGTGGTTGTGGTTTCCATGAGAGAATGAACATGGAGTGAAATGTTGCTTTGTTGTGTTTCAGGTAGAAGACCAGGACCAGGATGGTTTCATTAACATTGGGGAACTTGGTGAGGCCCTGGCTGCCTGCAACATCAAGATGGCGCCTTATGAGGTGCGGAGGCTCATAGAGGAGCTGGCGCCCGGTACCATCAAAGATGACAAACTAGAATTTAGTGAATTCCATAAGGTACATTTTTTGTGTGTTTTCCTGTGATCTGATGTCGATAAATATGCATATGTTGAGAAACTGAATTGACTTCGCTCCAGAAATGTATTTAAACTGACTGTCGTAAGACTATTATGTATCCATACCATTTCATTTAACAGTGGAGAGTTTTGTGGTCAGAGATGTGTGTTAAGGAGAAGTGTGCAGTAAGGTAAGCAGAAGTGTGAGAATTGGGCAAATGGAAGTGTTAAGTCTGGAGGTGTAGAAATAGGAAGTTTGAGATGGGTGCTTAAAGATCATGTGGCAAAATACTGTGAAATTACTACTTACAGAAGAAAGCTTATGGAAGCCGGGGGTATATCGGGTAGCAGCGATGTTACAAGTGTGGGTTTGAATACTGACAGATCACTCAGTGTGGTAATTGTGTGTTTGTTTACTTGTGAAAGTGACTTACTGAATAGACTTGGCAAATGTGAATATGCGGTGACTCCTGTGTTGTCAGTCAAGTGTTGCGTTGAAGAAAATTCAAGAAGATTCTTTGTGAAAGTGAAACGTAGAATCATATGGATCTTTCTGTGAAACAAAAAAAAAAAAAAAAAAAAAAAAAACCAGCCAGGCACATGTCAACTGGAGAGAGGAAAAAGAGGAAACAGTTTGCATGTCTGACTGACTGAAGAGCAAGAAAGTAGGTGTCTGCCCTACTGGACAGCCAGCAGGGAAAAGACATCATCTCAGAAGTGGACGGTGGGTCAGCCATAGGAAACTGTCCTCACCAGAAGAACCTGATTTGTGTTTGGACTGTGTTGTTGTGGATGGTGAAGAGTACGGTCTGTGCCTGTGGATTGTATTCATCAGTATGGACTTGATTCATTACCTGTAGATTGTTGTAATATCTGGAATAATTATCAACACGCGTAGTGTAATATTTATTATTGTAACCTAGTACTAATTGTTGCTCTCTCTCTCTCTCTCTCTCTCTCTCTCTCTCTCTCTCTCTCTCTCTCTCTCTCTCTCTCTCTCTCTCTCTCTCTCTCTCTCTCTCTCTCTCTCTCTCTCTCTCTCTCTCTCTCTCTCTCTCTCTCTCTCTCTCTCTCTCTCTCTCTCTCTCTCTCTTCTCTCACACACACACACACACACACACACACAGAGTTATCGCTAGAAGCCCGAAATGGTACATCACCATAGTTTTTTTTATTGAAATTGATATTCTGATTTTGAACAATTTGCTTAATATTTTCAAAATTATGCAAATTAGAGGCAATTTAATTAAAAATTACAATTCATTGTGAGCTTCTCCAAACTTGTCAACCAGATTTGCTTCAAAGTTGGACGTACCTTGGGTTAGTCTCTTCTGAGTTTGTTCACATGGTTGTGCTCTAGTGACTTGTAGATTTTTTTGATTTTTTTTCATCTTTTGGTAAAATCTTTCTAAAAGAAAACTCATATCTGAAACCACTTGACGAACTGCTTCAAATTGCATAGAAACACTTCTAGGGACCTGTAGACCAGGGTGGGACTTCAGCTTTGAATGTCAAGGTAAGCTGAGGATGGGCAAGTCACACAAGCCTCTTGTTGTAGACTGTCTTCAGCTTTCCTCTTTGTCAGGGCATTTTTAGCAAATCAGCCTGTAACCCTTTCCCTCTTAAACGGGCCAAAACTGGCTGGTGGTCAAAATGTCATCAGTGTTTTCAACTAATTTTAACAGTAATGAAAAACAATTTTGACTGAGAATTGCAGATTAGCCTTATCAAGAAGATCACATGCCCCAGGTCAATAACTTTCCATGGCACGAGTTGGGCACTTAGTGCTCAACTCATGCCAAGGAAACTTGTTGACTCAAGTGTCAATTCAAAGGAGAAAGGGTTGATAAAATGCAACACTTTTCTGTCTTTGCTGGGTTATATGGATGCATGTCAAGTCTGTTATCAAATACTTGTATGGTAGGTTTAATGATTCTTGTCGCTACACCTTCCATTAACCCTTTCCCCTTAAAACGGCCAAAACCGGCTGATGGGTAAATGTCATCTGCTTTAGTGCAATAATGAAAAACAGTTTGACTGGGAATCATAGATGAGACTTAGCAAGATCGCGTGCCCCAGGTCAACAGCTTTCCAGAGCTGTTGATTTGACTTTAAAATGATTACAGCTGGTGCTTGAGAATATGTTGTAATGTGTTGTGTGAGAGTTATGCTGTTACAGGTAAGTTGGAGTGTGATGTGGGCACAAGGTGTGTGGGCATACCCAAAATGAATGAGGAAGATGAAGTGGGAGATATTTGGAGTTTTATTGAGGGGGTATTTGGGAGCAAAGTGAGTGACCTGGTAGAGAAGTAGGGTGCCCGCCTCAAGACTGTGTGGTGGTGGTAGTAAGCTTTTGACCAGTTTTGACTGCTATTGTGTGAGTATGTTCTGCAGATTGCAGTGGTATATCTGACGTGGAGGTAGGGATGTCCAGTTTCCGTGATCACGGAATCACGGACGGATTTGCGGAATTGGTAAAATAAAAGGGAATTATAGATTTCTCCAAAACTGCAACCATTTCCCATTATTTTCAGCCATTCCAAACCTTTATTTGAAGTAAATTCACATAAAACTCATCCTTCGTGATCGCTACCATTCCATTCTAATAAACAATGATTTACCAGAGACCTCTGGTGACAAAATTTAGATAAATTACCCAATGCTGGCGGCCGGCCTCATTTTGTGTGGGACTATTATTTACTACTTGCCGAAGTTGGCCAGCAATATGGCAGCCAAGCAGCGTGGTGACGGACGCCAAACACTACCAGCCTCAAACAGCCCTTCCTAATAATTGCAGAGTGGATAAAATATTTAAAATGGAAAAAAATGGAATTATCAATTTGAGAAAACGGAATTTTTAATTTGAGAAATGGAAAATGACAAAAAAAATCATGGAATCTGGACATCCCTATGGAGGCTGCGCAGATGTCCCACTTTATGCAGTGAAAGACGCGTTCTTTTAGTGTCAGCATGCCTGGCACCTCGACCCTTAGTGACTGCTGCTGACCTATATAGGAAAATGCGTATGGGTGAAACATGCTTGTAAAAGTGAATATAAATACTGAAAACAGAACTGCGCTTTTCAGTCAGCAGAATCATGATCAGTAACATGAGTTCCCCAATGTTTTCAAGTGTCGTCCTTCATCTTTTAAGCATTCATTTTACACTGATAAAATTTTGCATATGCATTACTTACTTCTTAATTCGTAAATGTAGAAGTACTTGGCAGCCTGTCACTTCATTCCAGTGGCAAACTACTTGTCTAACTTTATACTGCCAGGCATCGTTATATGAGTACCCTGTGAAGTAACCATAACAATGTTTACATTATACGTAGAGCCAAACTAATGCAGTATCATTAAAACCACAAATTCCAGGCAGAGAAAATGCCAACGTGTATTGAGTGCTATTGATAAATCTTCTATCATCGCTCACAACACAAGACGAGACGCTACGCACATATTGACATAAGTAGGAAGCAAGAAGGGATTGAAGATCGAACAGCACTTGATAAAGCCATGTCCGTATGTTTGAAAACTACATCTGTTCCCATCGATATTGATTGCCTTTTTTTTAAAGGCAGCCAAATCTATTTGAAAACAGGAGGGACCCCTAGCCTTGGCAGCATAGTAAGGAGACAGTTTTTGGTTGGGTCCAGACTAGAGAAGCACGAGGGCAGCCTGCAGGCCCCTTACGTCAAAGACAGATCACCATCCGAGCGTGAAGAAATTTTTTCTCTCAGGAGAGGTTAACCCTGTTACAAAGCCATATTTATGGTGACCATATGGATAGGAGAGGTGAACCTCTGTGTAGACCAAGATGTTTTAACATGGATTGCCAAACGGGCCAAGCCTATATTAATCACTCTGCATGGCACAGATGTTGGCGTATACTTTCCTACTTAACTATATGGTGGAGGAGACCGAAGGACTTGAAGAAAACCACCATGCACATATATATGGTGTCCATCAGAGTCCTAGACTCCCTCTGGAATTTGGGTTGAAACCTGTGGAGATATGTACTCACTGGCAGTGTAGCTGGGATGGTGATACAGTATCTTATATGTGCTTGTTGTATGATGCAACCCTTTAAAAGTTGGTCTGTGGCTGGATTGGGAATAGAACCCAAGGCCTTGGCAACTGGATGCGTCCTTGCAGCTGGCTATGTTATATCATGGATGATTGATGGTACTGACTGACAAATACACCAATCAGTGGCCAGCGTTGAACAGGTTAAACTTAGGATCACTTTTCTGCCCATCCAGGTGGCTTCAGTTCACTATGGTGCAAATTATGTTGTAACTGGCCCACTTTTAAGGTGATTTTAGCTAGTTGCAATCCTTGTCTTAGTCAACAGAAAAAAAAGTGTATATAGTATTAAAAGTTCAGTGTAGAAAACTTGTATAATTATAATCAGAATAAAACAGCCCCAACAAATAATATTGAAGACAGTAATGATAATACAATGTCCATGATATTTAAGACCATCCGTACTGCTACTAGAAAGTGTTCCTAAAATGCAGGTTAATTTTACAAAACGTCATCAGGGTTTTCAAGGAGCAGCCTTACAAGTGTGTGCAGTCTTTCACAGGAGGCAAGTACAACTGTAGTACTGATATTTGAAATAAACAGAAGAGTGCATATATGTAAATGAGGAACGTAATCTTGTTTTTTAGCTTTGCTGACCACATTTTGCAGAGTTTATAGCATCACTCATATTTGGATTTCTCCATCCTTCCATTTGTCTGTAAACTTTTGTTTGTGAACATGACACAGTCCATAGTTTCCAAGTTAATCCCATGTAACTTTCAGGACCTATAAAATCTATAAAAATCTTGGTTGATTTGATATTGATGGCACCACGTACATGTACTTTATTACGTAATGTATAGAACAAATGCCAAAATTTTGAGAATGCTGTTTTTCAATGTTTTTCGTGAAACCTGAAACTTGGAAGAAATGTTAATCAGAAAAAAAAAAAGATGAAAACATTGAAATTTGGTGGCGCCATCAACAGTATTATGCAAGACTGACCAAAATGGGCTGAAAACAGTTTAAATTCAATATTGTGAAAAAGAACAAGGCTAAAGATACCAAATGTACAACTACAACTGTGTATCATGTGTAGAAATTTATGCATGGAAGTTTGATACTATATTATATAGGTGACCTTGACTCAAAATCTCTTCAAAGTGCGTGGATGGATTCTTCTCAAATTTGATACACAGGTGCATTATGAGACAAAGATTGGATGATCAGATTTTTCAGTATCTCTGAATTTCTTCTGCATGGTATCTTGGGGAAACAGAAAAACTAGGATCATGAAACTTTTACAGTTGATCACCCTTGTCAGAGTCTGCATCAAGTCTGAAGGACAATGACCTTGGCCCAATTTCAAGGTCATCTGGTCAATTCCCTTTTAATTTCTTGCGCATGATACCCCGAGAACTAGATAAGCCAGTATCACTAAACTTTTTACAGTGATTACCCTTGTTAAAGTCTGATGTCACGTTCAAACAACAATGACCTTGACCCAGGGCAGGATTCGGTAATGTACTTCAGAAGTCTGCAGGCATGGAATCATGCTTCATATGTCCAATTTGAATTTGTCCAAATCAGCTGAGAGATGTTTGATGTAAATTTAAGTTCAAGAACAAATCTCGAGGCTGGGTGCCAGATGTCAGTGGTCAGAAATGGTGCAGGTGGAAAGTTAATGTGATATATTGCTTTCTAATTTTGATGCCTCAGACAGCTGGGACAGGTATGTGTGTGGTTGTCATCATGCCTGGGGCAACTGCGGTCCAAACACAAGGTTGTAGACCACCGTTGCAATAGACTGGCTGCACCTTCCAATAAAGATAGCCTGTAATTGTGCAAAAGACTACATTTTTTGGCATGCTGTGGTTGCCTTTTGAATAAAATTTGCCAGATTCAGGTTTCCTGCAGCACAGAGTGACTTCTGTGCTTTTCATGTAGCTGCACTGTCTGATAGGACTGTTGACAAGATAAGTAGAGGAAGTGCAATGCTGTGACCCTGGCCAGAACACAATTCCTATGCCTGAGTAAAGTTGACATGCAGGTGTTGTTTTACATTTCGGTTATAAACAAGAGGCCTATGGGCCTAACGCACTACTGACACATAATCTGATGACCATCACTGAAAATTCATTTGCCGAAGCGCATTCCCTCCATGACTCTCAGAAATTCATCAAGGTTATCCAGATGATGCAACAGCAAACTTCCACGTTTGTGGCACAGTTGGTATCATTCCCTGTATTCTTTAACAATATATTGGATAAATGTCCTTTTGTTAAGTGTTTAATGACCTTGAAAAAGGTCAAGGTCAAACAACTTGTACAAAATTTGACCAGTGGCCTAATGCATATTTGGTGTGGTTTGCAGTTCCATTTCAATTCATTATGTCATAAACGTCACAATATGATTATTTCCTGATATGCATTCTCTCCATGATCTTGAGAAAGTAGTTCAAGGTCATCCATATTATGCAACATAAAACTTCTATATATAATACACATTTATGGTGCATTTTGCATTGCTAGCCTTATTTTTGAACATATTGAATTTAATGTGTTTTCAATTTTGGTGGATATCTTTTGTACTGCTGTAGGTGGCGCCACCAAATTCAACATATTTTTGTCCTTTTTGCCTGCCAATTTTGAATGATGATTCATGAAAAACTCCAACCCCCCCCCCCAACATTCTCAATATTTTCACATTTTGTCCAAAATATTACATTATACTATAGGTGGTATTCCCAATATCAAAGTTGACCCAGATTTTCACACACTTGACAAGTCCTGAAAGTAATATGGGGCTATCTTGTAAACTGTGGGCTGTATTGTGCTCACAAGCAAAAGTTTATGGATGGAGAGACCTGAGTGGTCACATAAGCTCTGCAACCAATGGTCAGCAGAGCTAAAAATTGTTGAAGTGGGATTTATACAAATTAAATTCGCTTTTGTTCTTGTGACATATTTTGTGTGTTTAAGTGCTGTTCACCAAATTTTAAGTGCTGATTTTTTAAGAGTCAAAAAATGCAAATTTGGAAGATAGGATTTATAAATAGTCAACTGCGACAAGATGTTCCCTCTGTCTGCATTTGATTTGAGAGATATTTCTGAATGCAGCCACCAGATGTCAGCAGTTTATAGGATCAAAAAATGCAAATTTGGAAGATAGGATTTATAAATAGTCAATTGCGACAAGATGGTCCCTCTGTCTGCATTTGATTTGAGAGAGATTTCTGAATGCAGCCACCAGATGGCAGCAGTTTATAGGATTACCAGCACCACTGTCACAGGTGGTAGCACAGATGTACTCCTGGAAATTACCCCAGTTTTAAAGACTAAACTAAAAATGAGAACCCTCTTTTTTGTAGATATATGCCAAGTTAAAGTCTGAGAGAGATTATGGGCACACATTCAGGAAACACGTGTCAAAAAAAGAGAACATAGAAACCCATGGAGGTCTATCACATGCGTCCAGTGAGGGCACCACACACACAGTGCGGAAGGAGGAACAAGTGGCCTTCTCCAACTGGATCAACAGGTAAAGGCATTTACCAAATCAGGTTATATCTCCCTCATGTATCACTGTTTAGGTGTAGTTTTGCATGATATGTGTTGTTGTTTTGCTTAATACTTGTAACTTGAGTCACTGTTTATATGTAGTTCTGCAGGACACTTGTAACTTGATCTGTGCTCTTGTGGAAGACTGTAGTGTGCTAAGTGTGGACTGATCTGAATTAATTCCGTTTCCCATTGTAAACATCTCAAACGTACAAAATGGGTGTCAACTGTGGCTAGTGTTTAAAGTAGCTTGGGTTTATTGATATGAGTATGATGCAGACTAAAACCTTTACTATTTAAATCTCTGAAGAAAATTTGTGTCTGGTTAAAAAAATCTGCTTCTGATGGCCTCCATATTTCAAAAATATAATAAGAGAAAGAACAAGAATTATCGTGTCTGACATTTTGAAAATTGTGTGGGAGATAATGTAGTTAACGTACCTGTTTGTGGACAGGAACCTGATGGATGACCCAGACTGCAAGAACTACCTGCCTCTGAACCCAGACACTGGAGATCTCTACCAGAAATGTAAAGATGGCATCCTGTTCTGGTAAGTAGTTGCAAGTATCACAACCATCAACTGAGAAATCTAGGTCTATTGCTTTTTTGTTTTTCAATCAAAAAAAAAAAAAAGACAATGTTTATGACTACCATATTCATTCCAATTGTGGCACATGCTCTTATAGAAGCACATCCCATACTTTTTAATCTTGGGGGTTTTATTTAAAAAACAGCATTTTTCAATATTTTTGAAAAGTAACTGCTTCTGATGAAAGAAGAAGGTTTATTGTTGTTATTCTATGATACACGTACATGGATTCTATAAATGTAATTGCTTTCAGTATTGGAAATTAAGACACATTATTACAGAACTCAGTGAAAACCATGTCTGCTCCAGGAAGTCTGTGCTACTTTTGAAATGAATACAATAATACTGAAGAAACAATGTTGCAGAATCCAGGTTCAAATTTAAGTTTATAAAGGAGTCGCATGAACGTTCTTATTGGTTGAAAAAACAGAGGGAAAGTCAGTAAACGTGCTCATTACAGTTCCTTTTTTTTTTTCCTTTTTCCTTTTGCTGTGAATCTATGCTTATTGGTGTTTCTTGCACACAGCAAAATGGTGAACAAATCACAGCCAGGAACAATAGACGAAAGGACAATCAACAAGGCCAATCTGAGTGTGTACAGGATACACGAGAACCTGACACTGGCGGTAAACTCGGCACAGTCAATCGGCTGCAACATTGTCAACCTGGGAGCGGAGGATCTGCAGAAGGGCAAGCCACATCTGGTGCTGGGGCTGCTGTGGCAGATCATCCGGGTAAGATAGTCTTGAAAGCACAGTTTTCTTACCTCCACTCAGGAAGAATCGAAAATCCAAAGAGCTTTGGTTACAGAGTGGTTGTGTCCTTGTGGAAAAACGTGGTTCCTTCATGTGAAGTATTTCAACAGGTCTGAAGAGGCAGCCAGTATCGGAAAAAGAAAAGTTTGGGCAGCATATAATGAAGTCCAAAGAGCTTTTTGGGTTTATTAATTTCAGCAGGGAGTGAAGTATTGAAACACGTGTATATGTGCAGTAGTATAGATCTGCTATCAACGACCTCCCTGACTGCTAGCAAAGAGAGACTTGTAGTGCAGGTGATATAAGATTGAAGGTAAATTTTTTAGAGAAGCGGACAGTTGTCATGAAATGGCACACTTAGATGTCCAGTCTATCAGGAGGTTGGATCTTTAGAGGAGGTTCCACTGTATTTAAAACATGCTTTACTGAAAAATAATCAACTATTTTGAAGAAATAGCATGACACGAAAGAGTATTATGTTTGAGGTGGTGTCAGAATGACAAATTGAACAGAAGAGTTTTTGTGCCTCCCCTAGTAATAGGGGGTGTGATGGGGGGGGGGAGGGTAAGCGTTATGTTTTCAGATTGCCTATATGTACACACCAAGCTCTGCTACCAGGATATGTTCAAATGGCCTGAAGGAATTTTTGACCTGAGTTGAGGTTATGGGGCGCGTGGTAATCCATCATCTTGCTGTCCTTGTGTTTGTTCCCGATTAATATTTTTGACTTCTTGTCCAAAACTGGCAGCCAGATTCTCAGGAATGTGCCTTGGATGGGTCTGTACCAAGTTCTTTCAAATGATCACACTTCATTGATTATTGTCCGATCACCACCAATAGGTGAATGGATTCTTCACAAATTTTGGACAGAGGTTCATTCTGAGGAAGAAAATAGCTCATGGAATTTTGGGTCATTGTGATTTAAGTTTTTGTTATTCTGACCTATTTTCAGTCAATTTTTACTTGTTAGTACAATATCTTCAAAGTGTATAATAAGATTTTGTTCAAATTTTATGCATCAGTGTTGCCAGAAATACATGACATCATGAAAATCTCACTTCAGTGCAACTTATTCATGGGTCGCATTGCAGCAAAGATGGATTTGTCATATTTGGTGGGTATTGTGGGCAGTGAATTTATAAGTAAAGTGTTGGGGGGGGGGGCATTCAAGTGATTGCTTGCAGTGGTAGCTCTCTAATTTATTCATGTCTTGCTTCCAGATTGGCCTTTTGAGCGAAGTCAACCTGCACGATCATCCGGGCCTGGCAGCCTTGTTGAGGGATGGGGAGACGCTGGAAGACTTGATGAGGCTGTCACCAGAAGAGATTCTTATTCGCTGGGTCAACTACCATCTGGCGAACAGCGCCTGTGGCAGACAGATCAGTAACTTCAGTGGAGATATCAAGGACTCCGTGGCCTACATCCACCTGCTTCAACAGATTGCTCCCAGGAATATCCCCATTATGACCGCCTTTGAAGACGTACGTTACCCAGCATCTTCTGAATTAAGATTATATGTTCTTGTGCCCAGTTTACAGACAGTCTGCAGTACATCATGCCCCTTTACCTACTCACACACCCCACCCCCCACAAAAAAATAAACAAATAAATAAAACCAAATAAAAGACATAAACATAAAAAGAGCAATGATGAAAAACGAAAATTAGAATTTAACAAGTCTCCGGTAAAAAGGAAATTGGCCTCAATGAGAAGATAAATTTCCAAGTTCGTGGGAATGATCTGTGAACAGAACGGATTTCTAGCATTCCATGAGGGTTATAAAGTTGAGCACATAAGTTCAACTGATGCTGATGTAAAATTCTTATTGAACCCCAAATTGGGTAAAAATGATGCTACTTTTGTCAAATAGGATGCCGTGAAAAGGGTTTCCGGCAGTATGCACATGTGCAAATGTTGTATTGCCACCTGTGGCCAAACTTCCTTCACTTGATCCAATAGTGGCTGCCCGTAGCGGCCAATAAAAAAGAAAAGAAATGTGTAGGTGTACACACATCAGTTATCAGATTATTCAAGCGATCACAGTCATTTTACATGTCCTAGGCATTGAGGTAAAACTTTTGGATGGGAGTACACTAAAAACATCCATGTAACTGTAAACTTGTAATTCAGATACTTTAATTGTACCTGTTCCTGGTCAGAGTATGACCAAGTCAACAGCCTTTCTTGGCACAGGTTGGGAGCATTGCTATGGGCCTAGGGCATGTCATCACTAATGGTCCTGCATAAAAATCTTGGCAAAAATGTTCTCCAGTAAACAGAAATTCAAAAACGCTAAGGTAGACGACAGTTTACATTAGGACACTTTTGGCGATTTGAGTGAGAAAGGGTTAATCCTTTTGCTGCTTGGTCAACAGTTTGCCTCTGCTTCAGCTGGATTTGCAGAGGGGAGCTGTTGACCTGGGTTGTTCTTTGTCTCTAGAAATATACACATCCTGGTACTTGCACTAAAGGTCTTTTCATGGGAAATTCTGCTCTTTAGCCATTGTAATAATTTATATGAGCATCAGAAGTTTTGTTATTATGAGCACACAAATAGTTTGAAAAGTGGCAGACTGTAACCGTGTACATTGGGGGTCTTGTAGGAGCCCGATCTGCACCAGAGGGCGGAGCTTATGCTGTGTGAGGCTGACAAACTGAACTGCAGGAGCTTTGTGTCGCCAAAGGAGGTGGTTGAAGGGAACTCCAAACTGAACTTGGCCTTTGTAGCTAACTTATTTAACAACTACCCAGCACTTGAGAAGCCGGAGGACCTGGATCTGGGAGAAATTCGGGAAGAGAGCCGAGAAGAAAAGAGTAAGTGATGACACAATGGATAAATAGAAGAGTGTGCTAAGTTTTGTGGAGTAGGACCTGTAACATAAACCATCAATCAATCAAGAGACTTCAATGAAAGGTACTACTTCAATATTCTGTAAAATAATGCTGCTTGTAGAACTGTAAATTATACTCGTTTGCTTTGAAGTTTTTCTATAGAAATATTTCGCTGATGTTGCAAGCCAGTAAAAATTCAAAAATACACTTTTAACATTTTTTTTGAGACTGGCATATGACAGGAATTTTCAAAGCACTTTGTCAGCAATTCAGGGAAACACACTTGAAAAAAAACATTTCATTATGGCTCATTTCGCCATTAAGTGTAAATGACCGTAAGCGTTAGCTTTTGTATCATCTGTGAAGAACTTAAATAGTGATGAGGAGACTTGCACATTGAGACGATTGCACAAGGAGTTAATGACCTTGTGAACTGTGGAGACCTGGTCTACCACTGCTATGGTCAGTCAGACAAGCTCAGCGTGAAATACAAGAATCAAAGATACCATGGTGACTACATAAGGTGTAACCAACTGCAGCCAGCTAAAGGGAGCTGATTGTTCCAATGAAGTTCGTTTTGCTTTTGCATAAACTTTGCCAGCACAAAGTAAGGTGTATGGTGCCCTGGTTGCTTTCTGTGGACTGTGATGACCGCTGCTTCTTATCTGACAGACAAACTGTAATATTATTCCTGCTAAGCCTTCAGTGTGCTCTGGAAACTTTTGAGAATGTGAGCCCTAAATTCAGACCAGTGTTTCAAAAATTATAGCACAATAGTTTGTCCACAATCAGTGGTAAAATTTTAGAATAATTATTGCATGAGTGGAGATATTCCCGACATATTTAATTTCCCAAATTGTTCCCAGGTAAAACCATTCAGGAAAATAAAAAGCAGGAAATTCTTGACATTGACTGCTAGTTATACATAACAACAAGGGCTGTGAATCAGGAAAATAAAAACTGCGAAATTTTGGTTCTCAACAAAGTCGGGCAATTTTCCACTGGAGGATATTTCCACTTATACCGTATCTTGCTTCCACATTTTCTGAGTCACCAGTGAGTGGAAGCATCAAAGGGGCTGGGACACCAACAAGGTATGGTATGATGGGTCCCACACAATTGCTTCTGTACTTTTCTGTCTGATTTATCTTAAGAAATTTCTGTTACTTGTGACAGCTTATAGGAACTGGATGAACAGTCTTGGCGTGTCCCCGTACGTCAACCATCTGTACTCAGACCTCCATGACGGGATGATAATCTTCCAGCTGTACGAGAAAGTCAAACCAGGCATTGTGGACTGGAATAAAGTCTGCAGGACCTTCTCTAAGCTGTCTAACAAGGCCGTCTTTGAGCGAATAGGTAACGACTTGGTGCTTTGGGTGTTTTTCTGTTGTGTATTTTTGTTTGGGAAAAAATTCAGCCGCCAGTTGAAATTGTGTAGCAAAAACTATTTAATATAATAATTCTATCATTCAACTTCAAAGATTCTAAATGTACTTTTCCATGCAAACAAGCATCGCCCTTAGATCTAGATTGTTTATATGAAACAAAAAGTTGAAGGTTGATTGTAATATTATGTGTAATTATTAACAGGATAGCATCCAAGATAAAAATAGGTTAAACATGTTGGTCTATTGCATTCAGTTTTCTTGGTTGGTCAAGATATGTGAACAGGGCACACTATTGTTTTCCCAGCATCTTCAGAGTTGAATGGATTCATGTTTGATCAGGTGGCATACAGGATTTTTCTTGCATTTTTTATTTTAGGGAACTGTAATTATGCTGTTGACTTGGGAAAACAAGTGGGATTCTCCTTGGTAGGAATCCAGGGCAAAGATATCCATGATGGAAACCAAACCCTTACATTGGGTAAGTTGAGAGACAGAATGGAGCAATACATACATTGGGAAAAGGATCTTAACTCCAAGCATACACAAATGTGCACCTGCTTTCACAAGAAACAGACATTAGCCAACTCCACTTTAAACTTGATGGGGATATACCTTGGTTGGGTCTCTAGCAAGTTAGTACAAATGGTCAAACTCCATCCAGTAAGTTATGATTTTTTTCCCGCAAATTCCTAAAATTAAAATTTGCCAATTGCTTTGAAATTGCACAAGGACACTTTTTTTGAACCCCAGACTTCAGTTTTCTCAGCAGGTGGTGCTGCAATTTTTTTCCAATTTGTAATGAGTTTTTGAGTGTTAGAACTATTGTTGGATTGTTCTCCAAAAGTGTCCCTTAGATTATGCTGAAATATACCTTGTGGAAGTGTCTAACAAAGATGTTCAATAGGTGGTACTACTATGGATCCCTGATTCTAAAATTTTTGAATTTTAGGTATTTGTCATAAAATGCATACATTCGTTTTGATTACTATGTAAGTCAATGGGGATTGCAACAGTAAGGCACACTTTCCTTGATCTTTCACCTAATTTATTCTTTTATTCTAAATTAATGTCAAGATTGGTGGGCCTGATTCATTTTCAGGGCCATCATTTCGACTGACCAGTCTGTCAAATGAGAAAAATACTAAAGTGTACAGTAGTTCCTCTTTTGAGCGACCATTCCTGGCGCCAACCAAAGAGCAGTCGCATAATGCAGGTGGTTGCTCATTGGTGGAACCTCACATGCACTACCTCAACAGCTCAAGTCCAGGGCGGACTTGCCCAGGTAGTGAGGTGCACAAATTTCTGCCATCACCTGATCATCATTATCGATTACATATGCTTTGATAAGAAATTTTCATTTATCAAATTTAAGCATTACAAACCTGAACATCTTTATTTCAGTAAAGTCCTTGTGTCTGGGTGCTGAAAGATGTGTTTTGCAACTTGAAAATATTTGCCAGTTGTGAGTTTTGTCCTTTATCCATTATGCTCAGTGGCCCTGATGTATCGCCCGGAACGGAGCCATTGCTTGCAAAGTATTCAGCTTGAACTGTCGTAAAATTGTTTTGATGGCATTGCTCACTATCTTAACTTTATTCTAAACGTTCGATGGAGCCTAACTCACCGTAATTTATAAGTAATGGATCAAAATGAGACTTGGTATTTTCCCATTGCCACCAGGTGTGTTTTGGGTACTCTGTTTACCTCACTCTGAAACATGGGGAAAAATGGATTGGGCCTCTTGGTCTATGTCGGTTGCACATTCAAGCAGGTGTTTGATGTAATTTTGATCTAGGGAAAGTTTTCATTGTTCATTTTATAGAATATACTGTGATAAAACATGGTTCACACTGATAAGACAAGCATTCAGCTGATCAACTCACATGCTGCCATGATGGCTGGGCTTGGCAACTGCCAAAGTACTTGACAGTGGTCGTTTGGCCAACAGGATTGGTGAACTGACGATTGAAAATTACAAATTTCCCCCAAGCGGACAGCATTCCGGAGAGTTCCAACATAGTTCTGCCGAATGTTATTTCTCATGCGCACACGTTGTGCACACAAGAAAAGCCATTTCAGTTTTTGTTATGGTCCAAGTTCCAGTGAAAAAAATGCACCAATTTTCTTGATAATAAAATGTGGAGGTATTTTAGCAAGATTTGAATCATAGGAATTCTTTATGTGTTTTACATGAAGGTGAACGACCTTTTCTTGTACAAAACTGCAGTATTACCAATTTTTTTCTAGTCTCAATTATCCCTGGCTTTGAAGATGTGCATTTTGCATGTTACGTGGTCTTTTCCTGAACCATTTTGGTACAGTCGCTGGTTAATATCGATTTAAACTTCACTTATTAATTTCTTACGGTCGCCGGTTAGTTTTGATTCAAAATTTATCGTTGTTGACATTGAAAATGAGCCATTTAGTGGTTGTTTCATGTCATTTTGGTATGGTCGCTGGTCATGTTAAGCAGGTGGTCACCACCAACCAAGGTAAATTGTATAAAGAAGGAGTTGCTGCCAGAAAAAAATGGTCGTAAAGACCAGGTGGTCGTCCAAACAACGGGTCGTTCAAAGGAGGGACTACTGTATTACCTCCTTTACTTATCCATGGGTGACATCTGGTGGCAAAGAGGCAAACTACCTGTAGCAGAAATTGGCACACAAGAACCAGTAATTTTGTGCACCTTGTAAATACATCTTGATGTTACCAAGTATGAGTAAAAACTGGCATATCTAGCATCAGAAACATTGTGGGTTGATTAAGAGCAGCAGACAGTGTGTGTCTGGTGTCACAGTTGTTACAGTGCATTCAGTATGGGCATTGCACATAGGCTTACTTGCTTTCTGATGGCACAAACTTGACTGGACACACACAGTGTCATGATTCTGTAGTAATGCCATATTTGGGGAAAGGAGATGTATTTTTGACAGATCAATGAGTAAAACTTCAGCTTATTTAATTGCAGCAATTAAATGGAAGAATTCAGGGCCATGATCTGATGAGGAAGTACTGGGAGTTACCCTGTCATGTAATCACATGTTCTAGTAACATTATGTCATATAATCATGGTGGTAATACTATGTCATATTATCACACGTGCTAGAAATACCTTGTCATATCTTCACATGTGGTAGTAATACCATGTCACATAATCATGTGCTGGTCTAGTAAGTCAAATAGTACCATGTCATATAATTTTGCATGTTGATTATTACCTTCAAATGTTTCAGCTCTGGTGTGGCAGCTGATGAAAGCATACACTCTCAGTATCTTAGCCAAGTTGGCGAAAGATGACTCTGAAAAACTTGTTGGAGAAGACGAAATCAAGGCCTGGGCCAATGATACAGTGAGTTGTTTGATGGTTGTAGGTGTGTAAACTGCGTCAAAGTGACTGTAGAGCATGGAGGTCAGCCGTTGTTTTGCAAGAAATTCCTCTTTGTGGGGGAAAAAAGTCTGAATGTTGTTTTTGTGCATATTTTATGCACATGACAACAGTGAGACTGTTTGGATGTTTTTATTGTTGCTACAATATTGAACTTGTTCCTGAACAAAGTAAAACACAGCAGATGATATTTGACATCCAGGTGCTTTTGAAGAGTATCAGTGGCAAAGGATAAATGTTGCATAAATTTCAGTTTTTGTCTCAGTGACTTGAATAACAGGATCTGCTTTGTATACAAATTTGCGTGGAAGTGGTCAACGTAAATGGGAGAGACCTGGACAGGCTAAACAGGAATGAATTAATTTTTCTTTTTCTTCATAAGATGCTCAGAATTTTATGGGAATCATTATGTATTATAAGTTTTTGTCCATTAATGATGGAAACATTCTAGGATGTTTTCTGTTGGAAAAGCTCTGGAGAGCTTGCGACTTGTGGAGGAACAATTGTGGCCTGTATGAAAGGGAGGGGTCCAGTGTGCTGCGTGTGGTCCGTGGCTTGAGAGAACACACTCTGGTTACTCCCAGAGGGACAGTCTTTCAAGACAGGATTTACTGTACGTAAGAGAAGTGAGCTTGTAAGAGTGACCAGCTCCAATGATGCATTTATGCGTAATGTGTGTATTTTTTTCAGCTTAAAGAAGCCAAGAAGAATAGTAAATTGTCAGGCTTCAATGATCCAAGCATCAGTGATGGCCGAGTGGTAATTGATCTGGTCGATGCTCTCAAACCCAAAGCAGTCAACTATGACCTGGTCAAGCTAGGAAAAACACCAGAGGTTAGAAGCAAGCATTGGTCTATGTGTTCATTGAAGTGGAATTTTTAGGCAACATTAGATTGTGCAAAATGTGCAGAGATAGTTAATATGGAATGATGCTTCATCAGTTCTGTAAATAAAGTTGTCAATGTACACAAAAGATTTATGATAATGTGCAACATATTCTAGTTTTGCAAAAGTTTACTTTTTAATTGTTCAGCCATCATCAGAAGAGTAAATAAATTTTATTTCAGATGTGTAAGTATTGTCAGTTGCATATTCTGCAATGTATTTACAAGCGATGAACGAAAGAACACTTAATGTTGACTGTGTTTTTGTTTCATGAAAGTGACCACAGAGCAAAGCAGATGTATTTGCACAAGCAAAAAGATGCAGAAAAAATTCAGAAAAATGGAGATCCAGTAAAGATAAGAGCAAACTGCAAGTGATGTATATATCAATGCTGTGAATCTTTTATTTAAATTTTTTTTTTTTTTTTTAACTTGCAGGAAAAACTGAGCAACGCCAAGTATGCCATCTCTATGGCCAGGAAGATTGGAGCGAGAGTGTATGCTCTGCCCGAAGACATTGTGGAAGTCAAACCCAAGATGGTGATGACTATCTTTGCCTGCCTGATGATCCTCAGCTTCCAAGCAAAGGAAAAGAGCCTCAAGTCATAGACACAACACTCAGCAACCTCAATTACGTAGTCCACAAAGTTCTGAACCAGTTACTCCATCAGGCTGCTCTTGGAGGCCTCAAAGGGCAACTATCTATAGGTGCTGAATTGGCACATGGGCCATGGTCGATGCGAGACCTATACATTAGAAAGCTGTATCACTCTAGACTCGTATGCTCTCTAATGAGATTTACCTTAATGATACGCTTGCTATTTCCCATAATTGCTAAATCGGTGTACATAAATTTAATAATGAGTGTTGGATGAGAGACTGTTACTCTTGAACCGGTAGGACCAGTATCGTGGTTGCCATCAAAGAGGACTTGGATTGAACACAACACCATGCAGTGATGCAATCAAGCTTACGGTGATCGCCAGGATAACCGTTGAGGTTTATGGTAATCTGGCTAGATCTGGGCTTAACTGAAGAAGATCCAGCGAGCGCCGTGGGTTGCACTGGCAAGGGCTGACTGTTGAACGGTCATTGCTTGAGACCTCTTGATAATGTTAAAAATCAGATTATAAGACCACTCCCGGTGGTAAATCGGTTAAAAAAAAAAGGTGGCATCTATGCATATGAATTTAACAAACAGATGACACCATGAGTCCATGGGGTCCTGATCCTCGGATGGCCCAATAAAGTGAATGGTACAGTGGTACCTGCTATAAAGATCACCTCCCACGAGGGACTGCATGTCTTTCTTTCAAAGAATACTGTTCAAAGACTTGATCACATTGCTTTCATTTTGAGGCCACCTGCAGTAAAAGACCACATTGCTTTCACTTTAAGGCCACCTGCAGTAAAAGACCACTTACTGCTGGCAGTAGGGATGGTCTTAAATGGCAGGTACCACTGTAATTTATCTTGGGTGCAAAAGATGCATGTCGCTTGCATGATATTGATATCTTATTGCAGCAAACTAGGCCGAAATTGTATGCCCAGTATAATGTATTTTTCTCCTTATTATTTCATATAAAGTAGAAGTGTAGACTACAGAAATTATATTTTAATGTCACTCTTTGCACCCCAGAACTGTATTCACCTCATCCTTTGCACCCAGGCACCAGAATAATGTATTTAGAAGCTGCAGTTTTGTTGTTCTTGTTCTGTACTGTGCAGTCTGGGTCATTGTTCCGGACCATGCAGATCGTCAAATGACTTCAACGTGTTTTGTGTACAGCAGCAATTCACAGGTAAAAAGGTAAATTTACATATATCTCATGGTGCACATCAGTTGAGCAAAAAGAATAATGCCAAAAGTAGTGTAGTGATGGAAGTTCTTTTCACAGCCAGCAAATGGGAGCATTGTACCGTTATGTTGCAGTTTTTGCCTTGACAAATCAGTTTCTATGCAGACTGGGACACAGGAGTCCTGGTTTTTGTCTTGAGCAGAGCATGAGAATAGATACGCAGTAAGAATGAACGTAGAACTGTTAAGAAGAACATATGGGAGTCTACACCGTGAGCACAGAACAGAAAATGTGAACAAATATGGAAAGAAGTATTCTCGTAAGATGCCATGACACTACCACACATGGTGATGTGGTGGCTTTTGGTCCCTTATATTAACACTAAACCGTCGCTTGCACATAAACCTTTCCACAACCAAGGCCAACTGAAGTGGGAAGTGAAATTGTCTAAAATCTTTGTTGTGTCTCCCGTGGGAATAAGTAACCTAGATTTTTTTTTTTTTTTTTTTTTGTATGAATTGAATGTAAACATTGGGTATAATGGTAAATATGTACATCCATGAAATAAAGTTCACATTTTATTAGATCCAGAAAAAAAGGACTTGATAATATACTCAGCACAAACATATAAGACAGAGCATCCAAAGTATATCTGCCCAGAAAAAAGGTTGCAAAGGAGAAAAACATTTCACCAGATTTTTCAGCAAGGTCAAGGTAGATATGATTTGGGGGAGTAACATAATCTGGATACACATGTTGGTCAGTTCTTTGCACATGTACTAATAGCAGTTCTTGATGAACACTGAAGCAGCGTTTGTTATTGAAGGGTATTTTGATCTCTTACCAGTTATCTTTGGACTCGACTTTTCACCTGTCAAGAGCGTACTATGGAAGATGTGTACTCTCTGCTTGAACAAATTGCTTTTCATGGATAAAATGGGGTCAGAAACTTTGTGTAATGTGAAGCAAGCAGAGACGCATCATGAGTATTGAGTGAAGCTTGTGCAGTATAAAACTACAAGTTACACCCGTGATAACTAATGAAAGTTCAGTTTTGCATAAGTGTTGGTAAAAATTTCCTTATATGGTCAATGTTATTAAATGTACAAGATTTTGTGGTTGGGACGGCCCTGCCAAAGATGTTCATGCATTTATGAAGAACAAAATAGTTCTGTAATACCAGATGGGACCAATGTTGACAAATTCCTGTTTTGACTAACATTTATGTTGTAGACATTCCAGTTACAATTTTACATCATCATACAAAACTGCGTCCATGAAAATAAATGCTGATACATAGCAAGAAATGTATTGTTTTTCATTTTACATGCATTGGCCAAAAGAGTGCCTTTTTAGCCTAGTCGACTCACTCGTCAGCTTGATGGATGGGGGGGGGGGGGGGGGGGGGGGGGGGGATAAGGGTTTTCAGGTTGTTAACTCTTATTATTACAAAAAGAGCTGGTCATTTTTAGCTCAGCTGACTTGTCAGGCTTTTGTGAGGGTCTGTCTCCCGTCCATCTGTCATCTGTCCACAATCCACATTTTCAACTTCTCCGAAATCGTTAACCTGATTCACTTCAAACTTGGTGGGGATGTGCCTTAGGTGGGTCTCTACTGAGTTTGTACAAATGGTTATGCTCCCTTGATTTTGGGTTTTTTATGGGTTTTTTTGCTCTTTTTTGGGGGCAAATCTTAAAAAATCTTGTGCGAAACAGCTCACCCAATTGCTTTGATACCCCACAGGGACACTTCCGAGGACTCCTTGTTCTTGATTTGTTCACCAGGTGGCGCTGTGATTTAAAAAAATTTTTTTTTTTAGCTCAGCTGACTTGTCAGTTAGCTGAATTTTTCTGAGGGTCTGTTGTCCGTCGTCTGTCCACAATTCACATTTTTGACTTCTTCTCCAAAACTGTAAGCCAGATTCCCTTCAAACTTGGTATGAATGTGCCTTGGGTGGGTCTCTACCAAGTTTGTTCAAATGGTCACCCTGAATTGATTTTGGGGTATTTTATGATTTTTTTGTTCTGTTCTGGGGCAAATCTTACAAAATCTTCAAAATCGCTCGCCCAATTGAATTGATATCGCACAGGGACACTCCTGGGAACTCGGTGCTGAATTTGTTCACCAGGTGGCGCTGCGATTTTTTTCTTATCTTTTAGCTCTGCTGACTTGTCAGTCGGCAGAGCTTAAGGAATCTGCCTCCGCCTGTCTGTCATTAGACTTTACATTTCCATCTTCTCAAAAACCACTACGTGGAATGTTTTGATTTTGCACATGGATGTTCCCCAGGCGGACCTCTACCAGGTTGGGAAGGAGATGATGATGCAATAATTTTTCTACTTTTTATTAATTTTTTTATTTTTTGAAACAAATTACAATGTCCTCACCTCAAGAACTAGTTGGCCAATTGCTTTGATATTGCACATAGGGTCAACTAATTCTTATTTTGGCCACGAAGTGCCACTACGTTTTTTTTTTACTATTTATGAATTTTTGTGTGTCGAGGCTATTTCTGACTTCTCTAGAATGGCTATGAACAGAATTGCTTAAAATTTTATCAGAATATAGTTGGACTTTAGACACAAATTAAGTGAAAATAATGTGGATATGTTAGTTTTTGACAAAATTAAGGGATATCAAACTTTGGGACTTAGTGAGTGATGCCACTGTATGCATATGGCAATTTGGTGCATATATTGCACTACTGTATTTACATTTTTGACTTCTCAGAAACAGCTCCATAGAATGTTTTGATTTTGCACATGGATGTTGCCCTGATGGATCTCTACGAAGTTTGCATAGGAGATGATGCAATAATTTTTCTAATTTTGATGAATTTTTTAATGTATTTTTTGAAAAAAATTATGTTTTTTTGTCTCAAGAACTACCAAGCCAATTGCTTTGATATTGCATATAGGGTCACCTGGGGTCTCCTAGTTCTTATTTTGGCCACCAGGTGGTGCAATTTTTCAAAAAATTTTCATGAATTATTGTGTGTTAAGGCTATTTTCAACTTTTTTCTCTAGAACAGCCAAACAGAATTGCTTAAAATTTTATCAGAATATAGTTGTACTCTAGACATTGAAAGTTCGCAAAAATAGTGTGGATATGTTTATTTTTGACAAAGTTATGGGATATGAAACTTGACAAACATAAATGAGTGCTGCCACTATATAAATATAGATGGCAATACAGGTGCATGTATCGCACTATTGTATTTAAAATTTCGACTTCTCAAATACTGATGCTTGAGTGTTACCCCTGTACATGTATATAGCTACAGACTACAGTGCATGTATGGCAATATTGTAAAAGCAGATTCCAGTCAGCAGAGCACAGGATCATCATGAACCTCTTATGATTTTTTGTGTGTTTTTGCAATTTTTGACTTCTGCAGAACCAGCACTCAGATTAAGCTAAAACTTAGTGGATAGGTTCCTTGTGAAAGGGTCAAACAAAGTTGACTAGGTGGCACTGCTGTGGATTCCTGATTTTTAACAATTTGTTCAATTTGGGTTTTTTAAGAGTTTTTCAATTCTGGTAATTCAGCTTTCCAATTGATTACTATGTGAGTCAATGCGCATTCTAATGCTAGTTCATGTTTTTAAATCCTCCCAAACCTTCATCCAGACTGACTTCAAACTTAGTGGCAATTTACTTTGGGTGGGTTTCTACCAGGTTTGTTTACATGGTCACGCTCCAGTGATTTTTTCATTTTTAAGGACAGGTAAGACACCAAAAACCTTTGCATGGCCGATTTTGAGATTTTGATGGATTTTACAAGATAACTGTCCTTTCTATAAGTTGTCAAAATTTCAAGCTTTTAGCTAAAGTAGAAATATGAGAACAATACCAAAAAACACACAGGTATGTGGACATCGGAACGTCCATGTGTCATTCTTTTGGTTTTCAGCCACCAAGCAGAACAATGCCACCCTCAACCAGACTTAAAAGTCTGTCACATGGCTACAGGTAGCAGCGGCCCATCGCAAAAGTATCACGGCAAAATCAGGCGGCATGCCGAAAGTATGTTTGTGGGCAGGATAAAGATGTAGACATGCTAACATATCATAGCCTTAGTTGTTTACTTCATAATTATCTTACTTGTTTTGAGTTCTAATGAAGGGAGACTTTAAATGTTCAGGAGGAGCAGGAATCGTCAGATGATGTCCCTTCAAAGGCCGTGCCGTGATGGATTACCCCAGTGGTCCTGCACACCAAAGATGGGCGTGGCCAAAAAAAAAAAAAACAACCCACTTGGCACTTTAATCAACAATACCCACGTACATAATATTTTATCAAAACCCAGGGATGAGGAAAGAAAAGTACAAATAAACACATCAAAATAGGCATAAACGTGAACAGCAGAGAAAGCACACAAAATAGCAATACAAAACTCATGTTGGAAAGAGAAAAGAAACTCATTGAAAAAAACTACAAAATAATGACAAGCTGACAAAGTAAAGTGTACAGACAAGTCCAACATCCTAAGTACATAAAGTATACAGATAAGAGTAAATACAATAAAACTGTATCCCTAAAAACGGGATGAAGAGGTAGGGGGCGGAAGACCAAACCCGCCATCTGTCCACTGACCACGAGTGGCCGTAGGCCGCCCCACCTAAGCAAGCAACACATCTTTCGTTGCCAGGCTCGAGGTCATGGGGCCCGAAGGGCAGCCTACATGACGTCACACTTTGAAATGAGATTGTCGCTGTCGCCGTTTGACAGATCTCTGATTAATGTTTCCCATACTTCAAAGGCTCGTTTATTCATGTGATTGGCCTACAATTGATTGACAACCTCACCAAATGTTAAGGGACGATGTTTATTTGTACAAATATCAGCTCAACTTGAGCAAACAGTATTCTTTCAGAGGCAGATGATCAATATTAAAGGCCTTTGAAGCTTGTTTTCTCAGAAAGGATAATAGGAGGACTACCCCACCTAAGAATGGTTATTCCAAGAAAACGGCTGGGTGAAATTTAATCCTGCTAACAGGTTTTGATTCTGTAAAGTCTCAACTGCAAAAACGATTCAGCGATTTTCAAAAATTTGCTTTTTCTATGAAATGAAGAAAAGGAACATCCTGGAAATCAAAGGGAAAATTGAAACGTCAAACTTTGAGGATGGATAACAGAAAAACTAAACCAAACATAAAAAATCCCAGGATCATTTTTTTGTTGCCAATATGTCAGGATTACGATGCCAGTGTAATTATGATTTTATCACAAATAATTAGTGACTTATATCGACATTTATGGGGTGGATGCTTCACGGTCAACTTTCAATTGTTTAATTAACAATTAACATCACAGACACCCAAATACTGGACATGCAAATTCTTTGGAGTATGACGATTACACACATATATGATTATTATTATTATTATTATTATTAATATGATTTATTATCCTAACGCAAATACATTTTGAGCTAGGATTGATTAAAGTGGGATTTATTTTTGGTGTCTTACCTGTCCTTAATGATTTTTTTGACAAATCTTAAAAAACTTCTCCACAACCACTCACCCAATTGCTTTGATATTACATAAGAACACTTCAAGTTCTTACTTTGTTCACCAGGTGGTGTTGCAATTTTTTTCTGAATTTTTGTGTGTTTTCGTTACTTGTGACTTCTTCTCCAGAACCGTTACTCAGATTCATTTGAAACTTCGTTGATACATTCTATTTGAAAGGGTCAAGCAGAGATGTTTACCAGGTAGCACTGCTATGGATTCCTGATTTTTAATTTTTGTCAATTCGTGTACTTGCCCATAAATACAAGATATTTGGAGTAATATCAGTATTAATACGTATACTTACCTCTCTACCACCATTGCCAAGACCTCTGTGTCTGGGCATGACACCCAAGAAATTGAATTGAGAAGCTTGCTACTCACACTTGATCCTTAAAAACCTGGCGGTCTCGTAGTGCCATCTCTTGGTCCATGTGGAATTGATGGTGACGTCATCTGCACATGGGCCCCGTATCATCCTTCCTCTTTTGGAGACTGGTCAGTTGACGTCAGCTGTATGAGGAAGCGGGGTTGGTTGGGTGGGCTTCTCTGGTGGTCGAGAAGTAAGTATACTTACTAATACTGATATTACTCCAAATATCTCATATTACTTAAGTAACATTACCTCTCGAACACCATTGCTGATATATAAACACACTGGCGTTGGGGTAATCGTTACAGGTACACTGATCTCTATAGATGACCAGGACCGGCAGCTCGAGGAAAACCATCAGTTGGTGTGAGGAAGCGATGTCTGAAGGGGAAACCTCAGAGTTATGTGAAGATGAGACTGCCAACAGCAGAATCTGGCTTAAACCAGAAACCGTCCTTACCGTCCCACATGGGACCGCACTGAACCCCACGATGCTTGCCCGCCAACATGACAACTGTCCACCTTGTGGGTATTTATGGGTTTCAGCTCCATCAGACCTGGGGCCGTATTCAAGAAAGTTTTATTTTGAACTTAAGTTCAAAAATCAATCTTAAACAAAGTTCACTTACTGATTAGTCTTGCGTTCATTTTTTGGTTTTCATGAAGAAGGGTCGTGTAAAAATAGGTCTCGAGTCTGATTTTTCTAAGTTCAGTTTTTAAGTTCACTTTGAAAGCACTTGTACCTGCTAAGTTCTATTTGCAGTGAACCAATATGGCCGCCATTCTAGGCCTTCATTGACGATAGCAGCAACGAGAACTTCGTCTTGACGTTGAGCGGGTGATCCCCGACAGGTCAAACCCACTCGAAAACCTCCGGGCTGACACAGTCCGCCAATATTACTAGTTCAGCCCTGACACAATAATGTTTTTAGTCCAAAAAATGGCACCGGCATTGCAGCATTCAACGAAGCATTCTAAATCTCTTGCCCTCCTTCTTCAGACGCTGGATTCCCCAAGGTATTTAGCCTCTGGGAGCATTAGTGGTGTAGATGGGAGTCCTTTTGACCACTTTGCACTTGATGACCACAAAATCCTGGATTCTGATTGGTCGAGAGAGGTCATGTGACCAGTCTGTGCACTAATGTTCCTGTGTCCTGATTGGTCGAGAGTTGTCACATGCCCAGAGAGCGGGAAAATGGGGAATATGAAACAATTAGAAAAAAGAAAAAAGAGACTTTTACCTTTGCCTGCGAGCAGATTTTTTTTTTTTTTTTTTTTACTGTTTTCCTTTTGGTGATGCAAGTTTTCCAGATCCCCACCAAATGCTCAACTACAGGCCAGTTTCAAAGCTAAGGCGCTGCAGAGGAGCTCTCAGTGTACCAGATGGGGCCCTGGAAGGGATTTTTTCTTTTATTATTAATATATATCTGTATACAGTGTCACAGATAGAGGTACATGCTTTATCTCAGGGTATTCATGTATCATTTATCTAGATAATTATGTGAGTCTTAATATCAATAAATAGTAAGATAAAAAGCTGCACCATACTAATTCCATCTAGATAGTTGTAGATTGTTTATAACTCAATCTTGTTATCTGGTATAGAATGTAATAGGATAAAGTGCCTGTGTTACAACATATTTTAATGTCAGGCTCCTAGGTTATAGTGAATGCAGTTGCATCAATACTTTAACCTTGTTATTACGTGATTATCTTTCTAACCTATTCCAAGGTCACATTGGCAGTGATTGTCATGTACCACCAAGTGGTTTTTCTTCTTTTTTTTGGATACAGAATACAATATGAAAATGATGCTTTGAACTGAATACAATCTAATTAAACAATATGCTTTCAAATGAATACAATGTAATCAAACATTTATTTCAAATTGCATGCAGTTACATCAGTGTCATATATGGATTAAAGACCGTGTTATCCTGTTACATATACTGCATGCGTGTGGGTGGGTGGGGGTGCATGTTATTGTTGTTTGTTTGTGCTTTTTTTTGTTTGTTTTTGTTTCTAATTTGAATTTCACACAGTTAATGATCATGCCTGCAGAATGTTATCCATTAAGCTATACACTGTTGCAATAGATGTTATGCTCGCGGCACGGCGCATGCGCCAAATATTTTTGACGCGCAGTGCATTGCGGGCTTATTTGTAGTATACGAGCGGTTATGGCGATATCTGTGCTAACCTGTGTCGACTATGAAATTACACAGGTAGCCATGAGAAGTTTAATTTGTTATTTGGCTGTGTGCTTTACAAATTATTCCTGAGGCAAACAACGTAAATTTTATCCCTTGCCAACAAATAAAAACTCGGAAAACAATGGATAAGAAGAATTTCCTGTTCTGGAAAGGACTGAAAATTGTGTAAATTCGTGCTCATGATTGCCTGACATTCCAGGACTGAAAATTGTGTAAATTCGTGCCCATGACCTCGTCATACTACGTTTGCCTTGTAACTTTGAATGATGACATTTGCACATTGCGACCAGTCTAGATAATTTACTTTAGATATATCCATTCCAACTGGGTAACCCTGTCATCTGAATCATTTTCCTTTTGGAACCAAACCGTATTGTGTGTTTTGCAACCAACGTGTAAACACTATGGCCAATGATAAAAGAACATGAAAGATAGATGGATAGTCGATCGATCGATCGATCGATCGATCGATCGATAGATAGATAGATAGATAGATAGATAGATAGATAGATAGATAGATAGACAGACATGCAGGTTAGTAGATGAAGGAGCGAAAGAAAGAAAGAAAAAAGAAAGAAAAAAGGAAGAAATATTAGGCTCCCTAAAATAAGTTTCGTTCCTTTATTACTGATTTTTCAAAGATACGTCCATGTAGTTTTGAGCAAAGTTGTTTCAAAACTAAAGTTTTCCTATACAAACTTTGATTTGGGAATAATCCGAGTCAGACATGAAAAAAGGAAATGTTCAACTTTCATTACGCAATGTCATACATGAAAACAGGGACGTGTTAATCTGCAGCAGAAATTAATCAGATTGATAAACTGAGATTTTGCTCTTCCACCTTAGTCATATTCAGCTCGACAACCCATGTTATTAGTCATCTAGAAGTAAGTATAGACACATTTGTTTTACATGGATTGTGAAAGAAGTCAAGCATTGACTTATCGAGTCACTCTCCATGGCACAGATGTTGGCGTATACTTCCTACCTTGCCTAGTGGAGGAAACCGAAGAACTCGGAGAAAACCACCGTGCACGGTTAAAGTGGTAGGAACTTTTTCCACATGCTGCCCAGGACGAGAATCGAACCCGGGTCGCAGAGGTGAAAGGCGAGCGTCTTACCGCTCTGCCAACCGTGCACCCACTGTTGGACAATCCTGTATAAATACATATGTTTAAACCTATGCGGTGAGTTTTCTTAATCATAGCCGAAAAAACGGGCAAAAGATTCTGTTTTTGACATGTCACTAAAATATTCATTTTAACATTTAAAACTACAGATATTTTTACCATGTGCTCCTCAACTAACAACCCGTGTGTTGTTTCTTGGCGTGTCTTTTTCACAAGTAGTTTTTTTTAAAGCAACCAGTACTTGTGCTAATCTCATCAACTCTTTCATAGCTTAAGCACCGGGTGATTAATTTTATGCAAACATTGTTAACACAAAGAAAGGCAAAGTACTTAACACGTACTAATGGTTTCAGAAAGCACACTTTGAAGACTCAGGAACCATATCGATAACACTTTGTTTTCCCATTTTAATTCGGTATTTTTAGGGTAATTGTGTGAAATAAAAAGAATTACTGAAATAATATACATGTACATTGCAAAGATGTGCGACACGCTTAAATGTACAAAGTTGCATCGATAACCGCCCAAGAGATGGGCTCGTATAGGCGTTGCCAGCTCCCCAATGGTACATGTATTTCGAGAAATAAAATACGTTTAAACCAAGAGAAACACACACACACACAGACAAATCTAGAGTGTTTGCAGGAGTAAATTGTGTCTTGCACGTGCGCTTGTTTGTTTGTATATGTCTGTCGAACCTCTTGATTACCAAAGGGATGTCTTAAGGCAAGTGCACGTTTCTGATTTGAAGAGAAACTGTTGAAGTATGTGCAAGTAGTCATTATTATTATGCCCTTTATTTGACAATAAACGCACTAAAATGACATTTTCGCTATGTTCGATATGCCCACGAGTTTGCTGTTTCCCCTCATTGAAATATCATTGAAACCCGCGCCAAACCAGATGAATGTGGTCTCTCTGTTGCATTCTTATGTTCATTTTGTCCATGGATTATTTCTCACTGAAAGGTAGACTTCGCGTCAAAGAAAATCACACTTCTTAAAGGACGATCGAAACGCACCAGTTAACTCGGGGAAAAAAAGGAGAAAAAGAAAAAAAAAAAAGAAAATGAAAATGAAAAAACTACCCACATGCGAAAGAAAAAGATGAGAAAGTAGGGATGCATGCAAACAAAAAACACCACAGTGAATTGATGATATGTCATATTTTACATTTAAGTCTGAAGCTATTTCATAGCCTGCGGAAACTTCTACATATTGATTCACCAATTCGTCACTGAATTCAAGAGGGTTGTAGTACTCTGCACATCCATGTTCAAAGCTTTGGGGCACATACACTGCCACCCAGTGTTCTCCTTCCTCTGTTAATAGAGCTGTATTTATCACATACAACTTTCCATATTGCAGTGCTCTTGGAAGCTTGTCACTGGCAAACATGCCAGCAAATTGAGATCTTGTTGCTGGCTCTTTTCTGCCCGAGAGGTCTGTGATAGTGTCAGTGTCCATATTAGAAGTCTGTGATTACATTCTTTTCTTTGACAATCTCTATCACATTGTCATATTCTGATCATGCACGCTGCTGACTTCAGAGGATTAGTGAATGTCCCATCCACATCTACACTTCCCTTCTTCACCAGCTGATAGTGATCCGCATCGCAGGAGAGGCCTGGTGTCAAATCAAAGGCAAAGAGAGTATACCCCATTGGAAATGTTGTTAGTGTGATGTTGTTACCAAAATCTTCCTTCAACTTTCCCATGCCTGAGTACAGGCTTAGGAATTCTCTGGTGTAGATGCCTCCAGCAAAGTTGGGTCTGAATGGTTCCAATGGGTCTCCACCAACCGTAAATGACAGATTCGTTAAATCATGATGCTTGAAATAAAAAGGATCCTTCCTTAGTGATCAATCGTAGGCATCATTGTCCACAAATCCAATAATGATCCTTTTTTGAATCTCATCATTGAGCAGATCTTGTACAGATGTGATGTTACTAGGCAACACATGAATTCGTATAACACTCCTCCTGATCTGATATTAGTCTGTGCTTGATTTTAATGCTCTTGCATGTCCCATATGCACTCTGGCTTCCACTCTTACTTTGTAAACATAAAGGATGGCTTTATGTATATGCATCCTGAATGAGCCAGTGGCTGATGACCTCAAATGAAAAGATGCTGATGACCTGTGAAGTTTGATTCTAACATCAACACCATTCAATAGCAGTCTGTTTTGACTGAACATGGGAATATTCAGTGGTCACATGAGTTCTACTAGCTTGGAGACTTTAGTTTGTCGACTTCTTTGTCAAAGCCCATGTTCTTGGCTGGAGTTGTGGAAGTGCCCAGCTTTGATTCATCCATATGTCCAGCAGTATCAACAGACCACATCATGCTCTGCAGTTTACTATTTTTCGTGTCACCCTCATAGGTGAGTAAATTTTCCAGATATGCTTGGTAGGTATAACCTGAGAACAGGTTGGTTACACTCACGTTATTCAACTTCTGCACTCTTGAAGAAACTGTGCATCCCGTTGTTCACTGGTCCAACATCGGTAGGATCACCAAGGACTGTGCCATCCTCTTAGTTTTGCAAATTCACTTGCAGCAGCAAACTGGTATTGTATAATTCCATGTATTTGTCTCCAGATCATTGATTTCAAACAGTATGGGAGCATCATCGTCCAAGGAGGTGACAGTAAGATGGGGATCCCATGACCCGGCTTCTACTCCAGTCTGGGTAAGTGGCAACGTGAAGAGATCTAGCTCAGACTTGCTGCTGAGTGCACTCTTTTCATGTACCAGTGAAGTCATCTTGACAGGTCTTTATCCAAAGATGTCTTTTTGTCCTCTCTTTTTACTTGACTGCTGTTGTTGCCTTTTGCTTTTTGGGTCGTCTTGGTGACTGAACAGCTGTGTCCAGAAGATTGGTGCCAAGTTGTTGTCCTCTGTTTTCTGCTGAAATTTTGATATCCTGACCACTCATAGGATCCTTGGCCAATCCCACTCCAAAATTTAAGGCCTATTTTCCTATGGTTTTGGCTGCAGATTTCAAAAGTGGGGCTGCAGATCTGAAGAGGCCGCCAGGAATGCTGCCAATACCATGCCCCCTTCGCAGGCCAGAACCTTTATAATCTGGAATCCCATGACCAGCTGGATTGATGTGGTAATTTTTGTAGACATTGTCAGCAGGAGCAATGGCAGTAGTCTTCGCTTTCTAGGCTGAAAATGAAACATAACAACTGCTTGACCTCTATTAAATAGGATTGGATGACCGGTTTGAGATACCATTTTCATGGTTATGACATCAAACATATTAGTTTTTACAGGTTGATAAAGTGGTGCATTGTAAGTCTCAGTGCTCTCGTGACCATGTTCCCCTGGAACTTTAATGATTCGCAGAATTGGAGCCAATGTATCTCCAACCACTGTATGTTCAACCACATCTGTATGCACAAATATGGAGTGAAATCCTGCATCCAAACCTGCTTCATATGAAGCTTCAGTGCGCAAGGGTAGTTTGACATCATCAGTACCAGAGCTGAATTTGCACTGCTCAAATCCAAGGACTTGACAAAGCTGTCTACTTAAAATTTCCAGCTCTGCATATGGCAATGTCATCTTTACCGTCATCTTGTGTGTGTCTTTGTTGTACATAAAGCTGATGCCATAATCATTACAAGCTTTGTTCAGCAACTTTTTCAAAGCATTTGGATTTTCGTTGAAAAAAAATTCTTTAAATAGATTGCTGGGTATGTACCCTGATTACTTAGGGTTCCTATTTTAATATGAGAATCAGCAGCTGGAATGTCATCCCATTTATAGTGATACGATATCTCTCTACCAGACCATCTTCTTACAATCCATATAGTTTTATTACTTTTGGAAGCTTAACCTTGAATTCAGTTATAGTATTACCTGGAAAGTACTGCTTTGAACTGTCAGACGGAAGGGTTAAGTAAAATTCTGCTATTATTCTGATTGATCCAAAGTCCTGTTGCTACCACTGTTTCCCATGAGTGTGTCATGAAGCTTTGCTACAAAGACTTTTACCAAGACAGCCATAATCATACCCCCAAGGAAAGCTAGTGATATACTGACATCTTTCAGACCTATGTCACCATCTTCGTCTACATCCTGTACAATTCATGCCTGGTCCATGTGGTATTCATGTCAACGTTTTCCTTCTTGAATGGCAGGAAGAATGTGTAACAGCCTTGATATACAACAGATTTTATCATTGCCATACTTGATCAGTTCATCTTCATAGAAGGTCCCCTCAATTTCTTCACCCCTTAGATCTCTTATATGGTAGACACCTGTTCTAGGTATGTACCTCTCGATGACAAAAACTTCCTCTGTCCATTGAGCGTGATACCTTTTTTAAAATGGTCCCTTAGTATGCACTATTTGAACAAAATCACCAATTTTCAGGTTTGGTTCACCTTTCTGCTTTTCTCTGTGCAGTGGTATGTCTGTCTCCATACTGCATATCCCACAGATCATCATCACTGATGTGTTCCCTTGCATATCATGGTGTGAAACTGTTCAGTGACGAGTGTGGAGAATTGCAGTGGTTCCCGCCATTTCCAATACTTTTTGCATTGCTTTGTTGACTGTCTGGGCATTTTTACTCTTCACTGGGACTGCCCAAGCAAAACGGGACAAGCCATCTATCACTGTCATGATATATCGATTACCGTTGTATCTGGCAATTGAAGGAAGGTCACACAGATATACCTGCCACTGTTCATCTGTTTCTTGTACAACAATGCATCTCCGTGGGAATTTCCTTTTTGGGTGTTTGGATAAAGTGTACACTGTCTGTTTGATTAACTAACTTTTTGCCTAACCTCACTGATGCTAGCAGCTTTGGCAAGTCTCTTAGTGCCTACATAGCTGCCAGGATTGGCAGTGTTGTAGTAAATAGCTGATCCATTTTTCTTAAAATAATCCCACTGACTTTCTAAAGATTTATGCCCCTTTTCCCTCTCACAGCTGAAGATTTGTAAGTAGGTAGTGATGGTTGCCTCTTGGTATTCCTTGGTGCATCAGGAATGACTGATTGAGGGACTATGGTCTTGGGTATGTTGGATTTCCACAGGATGTCATGAAATTCACTCAGACCAGCAATATCTTGAACATTGGACCTCTTCCATATGGAGTTAGCTTGTAGATCCCCTGTGTGGTTACCCTTTATAAAATCACCTTTTGCTTTCAGTTCTCAATTACTATTGATGGATAGTTCAGGATTTTTCTTCACATTCTCAACAAGCCTTTTACCATTCTTCCTCAAACTCTTTGGAACATTGGCAATTGCTTTATCATATAGTTTTTCATTTTTTTTGACTGTCAGCTTTTCCAAAGACAGATGTTGCTCCTTGTGATTGGGAAGATGTTGCTTGTGGTGACTGATGTGGTAGTGGAGTATTTTGCTGCTCCTTCAGTCTTTTATATGTATTGAGGTATTTGTTAAGAGCTGCCTCATATGCTACTATATCATTATCTTGCATTGCAGTCATCAGCTGAGCATGATGGGTCTTACAGTGACTGGTTGAGTTTTGACGGCTGGTGCAGCATCCAAATCCACTACCTTCATCCTTTTGAAGGTGCTCATCTTAGCCAGGTTAGAAGAGACTGCCTGCAAGTGATGCCACCAATGGTAAAAATACAGACAAGAATCCTCCCCTCTGGTTGAGGATTTTCCATCCTCTTGATACACCTTTTGCTGCCAGTTTCCATAGATTGTGCTTATGCTTCTGAAGCCCTTTCTTTTGATGCTTGGAAAGCGTCATGTTACCTCTGAGTAGTTTGATCACGCATTCACAATGGCATCTATCACATCAGGAGGTGCTTTTTGCATCATGTTACTTCTCATGCTTGGTGGGCATGCATTTAAAGAAGATATTATGATGACATTCCTCTGCAACTGCTTGGAAAAATTTTTCTTTGCATCCACACCACCTGTTGTAACATTTTCTACACACCATTGTGTGCTTGATCATGAACACAGTAGGTTCTGAAGAAAAAATATTGGTGCAGTATCTTTTATTTCTGGGTTTTCCAGGTACACAGTCAATGAATAGGTAGCCATGCATGTCCTTGGTTGCTTCTTCAAATACTTCCACCACAGCTCGACTTCTTTTAGGTTTGAGCTGCCCGGCTAATGCCGTTATTTGGTGTCTGTCCCTCTATTTTCAAAAAACCACAAGATGGTAAGCATTCAAACTGATGGTGCAAAAAATTTTGTTGTCACGAAAAAGATTTTGAACAAATAATATGATCTTGTATTCTGATGGTGATTTTTTTTTTGTGACCATATCCAGCACACACTTGCCCATTTCATCCATCAAGTCATCAACTATAACCAGGATGGGCACGTTTTCGGGTGTATCCCCCAGTCCATGCATACCAGACACAAAGTCAACTTTAGGCTGCATGTCTTCATATCCAGTTTGCCAGATCCCATAGTACCATACCACTTTACTATTGGGGGAACTGTCATGTTTTCCATGTTGTTTATCAAATGTTTTACCCATTCTGTTTTTCCTGATTGATTTGGGTTGGCCACAATGCAAGTGAAAGGATGCTTCAACCTTGGGTCCATACCATCATGTTAATCCGGCTTCACAGAGCATTTCAATGACAAAGCATTGGCTTGGAGATCAATTTATTCCCATAAGCTTAAGTTGATATACCATCATTTAAAATATAATGCTTGTCGTCATATGCAGACAGAGTTATCTTCTTCACTGCTTCTGTCACCAATTGGTGATGGTATGAATGCATTTATCTGCCCTATTTCATGATACATGAGTCAGTTTTCAGTGCATGCAGGTAATCATCAAATATCAGGCTTCTGATGATGGATCTGCTCACACCTTTTGCCCACTTTGTGTTCTTCCTGTTAGCCATTTTGATGCTGGACATTTTTGCTCGTAACCCACCGAATGCTGCAATTTTCTGCCCAGCACACTCATGCTGGAATTTTCCTGCAACCTTCTTGTTCTTTTTAGAGTAAAGATTTTCCAGCAGACTAGCAGAATATGGGGAGATCATGTCTGGAGTGATCTGGATCTTTTCTGGTGCCAGAGGAAAATCATTGTGTACTTCTTGGAGTTCAGATGGGTAATCAAGGTCAATTTCTGCAATGTAATCGGTCCTTTCAGTTGGGAGCGTGTCCACCCATTGAAATTCACCCATCCGAAGTGATTGCATAAGGGATTTCCTGTACAAATTGTTTGCATCAAAATAGATGTTTTAGGTGTCTCCGTCTTTTCTTTCTGCATAAGTATGGGTTACCATGGACAAGCCACCTCGTGTACCCTTCTCTATCATCTGATCAATGCATGTCTATGTCAGATAGTAACTAAAGTGACACACCAGACATCTTCAGAGCTGCATCCCAAGCCAGCCTGGGAGCTGTGAAGTAGTGAGCTGGGTCTAAACCGCATTCTTCCTCAGTCATTATGATGGGCACAGCATCATCCAGTATATATACAACTCTACAAATTTCCAGCTTCAATTGCTTCAAAAATGTTTTTGCAACATTGTTTCTTCTGTACTCTGTTGGTGTGTTTGAGGAAAATTGAGATTCATTTCTGCACACTGTGTCCATGCAAAATCCTGAGGGAATGTGCAAGCTTTTTTTCACAGTTTGAGTGCCTTGGCTTTCATTGAGTGGAACAATAATAAACTCAAAATCGACATAAATGACACGCAGGGCTGGTAGTTTGTTACCTATGTTCTGGAACTTACAAACACTACCTGGTTTGGCATCTTGGTTCTCTGTAGACCAATTGTTTTGCACATTTGTGCATGTTCTTCTGCTCTTTGTTCTGTTTTGAAAGGTGTTTTGCAATATGAACAGTAGTACATTCTCCCTTTATGGTTGGTTTTACAACTAACTGTTTGGATCATGGAGCCCCGTTCTGGATACCTTCGATAAAATTCAGCAAGTGGTTTAGATTCTTCTACACAAATCCAGGAGAATAGAACTTTGTTAGGCCTATCATGCTCAAACTGATATGGTCATGGAGTGTTCATTTGACAGATTTTTTCAGATTGCAAAATACTGTTATGCTCCATAGTGGCGAAGAAAGACATTTTTACTGGTATTGATGACACACAGCCCAGCTACAACTTACAGTGAAGAAAATAACATACACTTACCACACTGTTTTAGCTTGGACAGACACAAAAACAGAGATGTACACAACCCTAGCTCTGAAATCACCACGGTGAGAAGTAAGGCTTCTGGTAATGTGACTGTGCTGCTTCCTGTAACCAGTTGGACTGCTTCAGAGAGAGGCATGATGTGTGGGAGATTAGAGGCTGTATTTATAGGGAAGAAAAAAAATGTTCTAGAATTTGGGAGCATTGGAAAGGAGTGACCTTCATTAATCTTACTGACAAGAGTTCTTGGGGATGTAATTTCCTTATGTAATCGGTAAGGAATTTGTCTTTTAACTTTATCCTTGAATTCATCTCTGGATGCTTCAAGACTAAATAAAAGGTTAATAATCACACATTTTCTCAGGCATCTACAGTTTCATCATTCAACTTGTTGGCGTCACTTCTGCCCTGTTATCAGTGAAAGAGTGTTGAGGGAGACAGGACTGACTTGGCTGTACCAACATGTGGTTTTCATCAAATGTCAGTGAGACATGGCAGAGGAAATGTATTTCACCCTTTATTTTGACCCCAAATTCTTGGCACAGCGTGAGAACTGTGCCTCTTTCAGCTCGCACAAAAGCTGACTGTTCAGATTTAAAGAATCTTATTAGATCTAGCAATACAAGTTTTCTGCACACAAATTACACCTGGATTGTTTTTTTTAATGTTCAATCTGAAATTTGGACTGTAATTGTGATGACAATAAAGTCTGGCAAAATAGCAACAATAACACAAAATCTAGTGGTCTAAAGTGTATCTTTGAAATAGAAATTACAACCTATTGATTACTATGGTGGCACAAAAGTGCCAACTAAAATATTTTTCTCTCTCCATAAAAATGCAAAGGCGAAAACAAGAAAATAAGAAAACAGAACTGCGAAAACAAGAAAACACGAAGGCGAAAACACTAAAGTTCAAAAAGCAAAGGCGAAAATGCGAAAACACAACCGCGAAAATACGACAGAAATTATGTCGTGTTTTCGCACTCGCATTTCCGTGTTTTCGTGTTAGCGTTTTCTCGTTTTCTTGTTTTACTGTTTTCTTCCTTGGTCGAAAACAAGAAAACACGACAGCGAAAACACTAAAATTCAAAACACGAAGGCGAAAATGCGAAAACACAACCGCGAAAATACGACAGAAATTATGTCGTGTTTTCGCACTCGCATTTTCGTGTTTTCGCATTAGCGTTTTCTTGTTTTCTTATTTTCGCAATATCGCTTGTTTCACTTCCGTTTAACACCTTCCCGTATCTTAGCTAACGGAATTAATCTACTGAATACTTTAACTTTTTTTGGTTTATACTTGTATTTTACAAATGAATTCAAAGGAAATGTGTGGATGCACCATGACATAACCCCGCTTGATTGGTGCCCCTGTTGTAACGGGGCTAAAGCCACGAAGACTGAACTCTGCCTTAATTGCCCCATCCCTTTTCCAATTCCGTTTTGAGGGAATTGGAAACTTTCTTGTCTGCAAAACAGACTTACTTTGCGTTATTGTTCAATGGCGATTGAAGTGCGTGTCGCGCTGTCAGATCAATTATGTAAGCAAACACAGTTCGCAACTAGGAAAGATGATTTGCTGCATAGCAAATCAGTGTGTGTGTCTTCAAAGCATATTGGTATGGCTATGTACAACTATTCCGTAACAGAGGCGTAGAAGTTGGAATGGCATCTCTATCTATTATAGTGTTGAAGATATTCAAGATTGAAAATTTCGAATACTGCTAATTAGCATAATTTAAATTGCTACAACTTTTGTTTTAGATTCATTACATTCGCAATGGTTAATAACCCCTTAGTAAAAGTTGGAATGACATCTCTATCTATAATAGTTGTGAAGATATTCAAGTTTTAAAATTTCAAATGCTGTTAATTGGCATAATTTAAATTGCTACAACGTTTGTTTTAAATTCATTAGATGCGCAATGGTCAATAACCCCCTAGTAGAAGTTGGAATCACATCTCTATCTATTATACTTTTGAAGATATATAAGATTTAAAATTTCAAATGCCCCTAATTTGCATAATTTTTAACATCTTCATTCTTTTGTATAAAACGGTCAAACTCCTTGTATGGAGGTACAATCATACCATGTTTGGAGTTTCTATGTATAATAGTGTTTGAGAAAAGTATCGGACAAATTTGCTGGTAAAGAAGAAAGAAGAAAGAAAGAAAGAAAGAAAGAAAAAAGAAAGAAAGAAAGAAAGAAAGAAAGAAAGAAAGAAAGAAAGAAAGAAAGAAAAAGAAAGAAAGAAAGAAAGAATTTCAGGAAAACAAAAAAGTGTGTGTTGACACACACTTCAAGAAAGAACTCGAGGAAAAACAGAAAAGTGTGTGTTGACACACACACTTTAATAAACAATTTCAGGAAAAACAAAAATAAGTGTGTGTGGACACACACACTTTAATCAGCCTCCGACTTCTTTTTAAATCCTCTTTTTATCCCCCGCCTCCTTTAGAGAAATAAACCATATCAAAAACAGACGGAGAGAAAGAGAGATATGCACGTTCCATGCTGCATACACTATACCAGATGAGGGGTCCAGATGGGCGGTCTTCATAGATCATGATCATGACGAGGTGACGCCTCAGACAAGTGTCCTGTTAATGATAAACAAACATCAATCCCAGCATATACTAGAATTTTAAAAACTGAAAACACACACACACACACACACACACACACACACACACACACACACAGAACGCCTTATATGTATTGAAAATCCATTAGTTTCAACGTTGTATCAGTGATAATTCTGTGCATTGTCACATATGAATAAATAAGTCTATCCGTTTCCTAGATTAGACACAGAGGTTAATAGTACACCATGACCGAGGTGATGATGTTACAGTTTGGACGCATGGGTAATTGTTTCTTGCCAGCCAAGGCGAACTGGGTTTGCTTACATAATTGATCTGACAGTGCGACACGCACTTCAATCGCCATTTAGCAATATAATAACGCAAAGTAAGTCTATTTTGCAGACAAGAAAGTTTCCAATTCCCTCAAAACGGAATTAAAAAAGGGATGGGGCAATTTAGGCAGAGTTCAGTCTTCGTGGCTTTGGCTTGGGTGCTGGTATGTAAGGTTGTCAGGAGTGTTAATTATATGCCAATCCTATTTCACTGGTTCTTCTGCAAATTTTGGTCTTTCTCGTGATAAAGGGGACCATACACACTGTCATGCTTTCCCCGGGTTTTGTCATTTATGTAATTGGGCCTAATGTACAATTTTATTCTGTAGAGATATGTAACCAGTGTTACTTTACAAATGAATATATGCAATAAACTGATCGCGACACAAAACCGAAACTTCGTGACTGGGTTGCAGCGATAACGCGACAGATCGCTCACACACACACACACACACACACACACACACACACATTATACATGACCGATCGACCAAGCAAAAAGCAGTGTGCAGAGCCACTTTGCAGACAGACTACGAAAAAGAAAAGACATGAGTCACAGCTCTATGGTAGAAATTTATATTTACCTGTTGAAACAAACGCTGATATCGTAATTTTTCATGATGTATTGTACTTTTTCTGTACAGGTTTTGGGCAGCACACATGGTGTAAGCGGTATTTTGGCAGTTGAATGTGGGTGGGTTTCCGTGTAGATCTCCATGTGCATTCTTTGGAGTGACATATTTTTTAATATTGTGGTCTCCTGCTAGGGTTTCAACCCCCCCCCCCAAAAAAAAAATTCCGATAAAGCAAAATCAGATAAAAGATACTCGGTTGGTAAGTTAAATGCTTCATCAGTAGAATTTAAAAAGCGATGTCCGATATGGAAGCAAGTTTGATCATGCACAGCCACCTCAATTATGCTTAATTCCGTTCCTTAAATTCCTTAAACATATATAAATCGTAAATGCTTTACAAACTTCGTTGATATGATACCAATAATTGATTTAATATTTTGCTCGATGATAGATGCATATAAGAGCATGCACTTTAATCACATGCAGAAATGTAGCTCAAAACATGCTTGGTGGACTTTATCGTGTAGAAAAGAAAAAAATCTGCCATAAAGAGCTCAATTATGTATTACATTGAAAACTATTATATAGCAATCTTTTTTAGTGATCAACCACCGAACCGGAGTTCTGGGACTTAGGCCAGTGAAATTCGTGGACACGTTTCGGTGCATCATGCATACTTTGTTCCAGCAACAAATAGTGAATGCCTTTGGGGGTTTTTTTTTTTGTTTGTTTTTTTTTTTGTTTTTTGTTTTTGTTTTGTGTTTTTGTTTTGTGTTTTTGTTTTGTTTGTTTTTTGTTTTTTCGTATGACATGACATGTGGCGGGGGGGGGGGGGGGATATTATAACTTTTATGTCAAAACACTGTATTAAAGACCCATTTTTTCACCGAACGATTATTCGATTATTTTTCCACAGGAACACTACCTGTGAAGGACTTGTTCTTTTGGTCCTTGGCGCTTATAATTTTGTCACCAGGATTTCCATGACTCAGCATCAATTTCCTCAGACATGACTGGCTTTAAGTTTATTTGTTTGTTTACTTATATGCTTGTTGGCTTGTGTACAGAGTTTAGTTCAAGTATCAAAGTCTAATATTTACCGTAAATATTATCATTAATGCAACATGTATTAAAATGTGCTTTCGAATACCAGTTTTACCTGTTCGCTCGATCTTGGTATCATGACCGTCCGCAAAGCAGTGCAAGATATAGTAATAATAATAATAGTAATAAAGACAATAATAATAATAATAATAATAATAATAATAATAATAATAATAATAATAATAATAATAACAACAACAACAACAACAACAACGAGATATAATAATAACAACAAGAACAATGATTTAGGAAAACTACCCCGTTACAACAGGGGCACCAATCAAGCGGGGTTATTTCATGGTGCATCCACACATTGCCTTTGAATTCATTTGTAAAATACAAGTATAAACCAAAAAAAGTTAAAGTATTCAGTAGATTAATTCCGTTAGCTAAGATACGGGAAGGTGTTAAACGGAAGTGAAACAAGCGATATTGCGAAAATAAGAAAACAAGAAAACGCTAATGCGAAAACACGAAAATGCGAGTGCGAAAACACGACATAATTTCTGTCGTATTATCGCGGTTGTGTTTTCGCATTTTCGCCTTCGTGTTTTGAATTTTAGTGTTTTCGCTGTCGTGTTTTCTTGTTTTCGTTGTTCTGTTTTCTTGTTTTCTTGTTTTCGCCTTCGCATTTTTATAGAGAAAGAAAAAAGTTTTATTTGATTACTCTGCCCAGATCTGCTCAATGTTAATAAACATATTGGTAATTATTGGATCAGACCCTGTAACTTGCTAAAAAATAATCTTTTCCCATGATCTGGTGAAATGAAGTTGTTTTTTCCACCTTTGCCCCTTAACATTGCAAAACATTTTTAACGGACATGCTCTCAACCTACACTTCTCATCAAACACAATGGCTACAGAGAACCTGCACTTAACAAACCTTGAGCTAAACAGTCATAATGCCCCACCTGGTACACTGAGACCTCCTCTGCAGCGCTTTAGCTTTGAAACTGGCCTGTAGTTGAGCACTAAGTGGGGATCTGGAAAACCTTTATGTCAAAAAGGAAAACAATAAAAAAAAAAAAGTCTGCTTGCAGGCGAAGGTAAAAGTCTAGTTTTTCTTTATTCAAAGTGTTTCATTTTCCCGCTCTCTGGTCACGTGACCACTCTCGACCAATCGGGAGACAGGGACATTCGTGCACAGAGACTGGGCACGTGACCTCTCTCGACCAATCAGAATCCAAGGTTTTGGGGTCATCGAGTGCAAAGTGGTCCAAAGGACTCCCATCAACACTACTGCTTCCAGTCTTTCGTTGGGGAAGTTCTTTCTTTTTCTTAGCCAACAGCATGGAGAGCAGTATCAGCTTTTCTGAATGCCGTGCTTCCTTTGCAGCACAAATTCATAATTTTCCCAACAAGTGACGGAAGCTACGAAAATCAAAATGGATTTTTTCCAAATGTCAGGTACGCCTGTCAACAATTAAGTTTTTTTTGTCACATTTTTCCAAATGTCAGGTACGCCTGTCAACAATTAAGTTTTTATAGTCACTGTTTCTCAAAGTAAAAATACTTTAAAGTAAACATTTGAATTGCCATTAATTAATATGACGTAGGAGGCGGTCACTATTCATTCGAGAATCGTGGCAGAGAGGAGGGTGGGGGTGGGGGCACTCTCCTTTGTTATTGCCAATTATTGACATTTTGTTTATCTGGTATTGTGCCTGCCGGAATTGACCAACTTGCAAATTCAATGTTGATGTTTACAGGAAATCGCGTTTGTAATATTGACACTTGAATTGAGTTGAATTGAATGGGCATAAAGTGTACTTCTGTGCGTTTATTTTTCAGTAAAAGTGATCGATAATAGTTCAATCGATTCCTTAATGTTAAAATAATTAGTCCCATTATTTGCAATTTCAAATTCGTAGGCAGCCCTAAAAGATGGTCTGACTCGTAATATTTAAAGTTAATTTACAGACAACCATGCCCTATGTGCCTCTAATTATGTCTCGCCGTGCAACGGGGGACATTTCTTCCGCTTCTTCTTCTTGCTGTTTAATTTATTTGGATGTAAATTAAATTTATGCATCGGAAAAAAGGTTATTCAAGGTGAAAATTAGGAACACCTATGCAACTCCTTGATTAATTTTCTATAAGTGTTTATGAGTAACTTAAAATAAGTCTAGGATCCATCATTACTAAGTTATAAGGGCAGATTTCCTTTAAACATTCTCTGACAAACAGAAATTACTTCAGTTCAGAAACCTGTGACATGTCTAGGGCATTATTAGCGTGTCAAAACTTCGTTTTGTCATTTACATTCACATATGTCTGTGATCACTCAAGAGGTATTGAGACAGGGCTTCCATTCATGATCTGTACAAGCGTTATGCATAAACACTATAAATTTCAATAGAAACCGTAAAACATAATATGAACTGCAAATACCCCATGAGTGAAATAAAATGAAGGTACTGGGTTATATGTGAATATATTTTCTCTTGCAATAACAGATGATATGTGACAGCAACATGAAAGTCCGGAATTGTGTTTCAAAATGGACTGGTAGTGTACATGCTGCCAGAAATTCTGAAATCCACACATATGCCAGGAGTTTGAAAATGGTCAGTGTAAATGTCGAGTATTGTATCTAAAATAACACACACACACACACACACACACACACACACACACACACACACACACACACACACACACACACACACACACACACACCCTAAGAAATGTTGCTTGGTTCTTTTCTTTCAAGATTTTTTGTTTTAACAAGAGGCAATTGGACCTAGTACTCTGGTGACTTGAAATACATTCATACTGAGATTCAAACCAAACTTTAACTAGTTATACAAATTCACGTTTTTGTTAGATTAGGATGTCCAAAACTTGCGTTGAACTATAGGTTGCATGAATTGTATCATAGGACATAGAGATATAATTACCCCCACCAAAACCCTGGCAAATTTCATTTAGACTCACCAAAATATACACTTTGGACAGTGTTCACAAAATTTTATAGTTTGACCCCTATATTCTATGTGGTCATAAGACCTTGACTTTAAACTTCTATTACACAAGACACAAGACGCAAATGGGGCTAATGCTCGGCTGACTACCATCGCCATTTCCCAATTTCCCTCCCCCCCCTCAAGACAGACCACCCGCCTTATAAGGCCACTTTTTCTGCATTTGGGGTGGCCTTATAAGAGGGGGACCACTGTATCAAACTTCCACATGATACACTTGGTATCATTCGCCTTATTCTTCATCAAGATATTGAATTAAATGGCCTGAGCTTATTGCCAAATGACCTTAAAATAGGTCAGGATCACACAATTTTTAGGTCAAGGTAAGCCAACATGTAAGCCACCAAGTATTGTTTAATGTAAAATGTACTCAAGTGCAATTTTGATGTGAACACTTATATATCAATTCTCTTTGCCATTGATGTCAAAGCTACACCCCGCCATTACAGAATCACCTCTTCCAAGTTTTGAAGATCAATAAAAAATTATGGATGCTGGACTGTTCATAAAATTTCAACATTTTGACCTATATATTACATATTGCTATAGGTGATGCCACCAAATTTACGTCAACATATATATTATGACCTTTTGTATGTTCTATCAGCAATATGGGCCTAACTCAAAACATGGGGGCAGGTGGGGGTGGGGTGGGGGATGGGGGGGTATGGGGTAGGTTCAGAGCATTCACAAGATGATCCTTATATATCAACTGGCCATTTAACATTAACCTTAAACTCAAAACATTGTTGTTGTTTTTCAAACTGTGCACCCTGCATCAAGCTTTCCATAAATGGTCTGATTTTTTTTTATTTGGGGTAAGGATTTTATGACTTATTGAAGTTAAATTCGACAAGTGCCAAACTCTATAAAAACTGGCTCAAGGTGAACTAAAAAGTCTGTTACCAATTCGGTACATATTTATGTACAATGCACTCCAGGCTATTTTTTGTTTGGAGGCTCAATTCCTATTGCTATTGATATATAAGCCACAACCTGCCAGAATAAAAATGCTTCTTTCAACTTTACAGGCCTGGTGACCTAACAATAATAGGTCAAGGTTACTGGTATTACATAGTGTAGGCCTAGTATATCCTTTTAATTTGCCATGTCTAATTCAATGATTTTTTACATCTTTCAACACGTACTTTGCACATAATTTTGCCACATTATAGGTGGCGCCACTAGTATCATATGCAACTTTGACCTCTTCCACAATCCCACCAAGTTTCATAAAGTTTTTTTTTCAACATTAAGGGTACTAGAGTGGTCACTATATTTTCACATTTTGACCCACCCATTACATAATGCTGCAGCTGACGCCACCAATATCAAATGCAACATAGTTTTTCATCCAATAGTTCAGTCCTGAAAGTTATATTGGGCTACCTTGAAAATTGTGAACTGTATTGTGCTCACAAGCAACGGTTTACAGACGGACAGACATGAGTGATGCCGTGAGATTTGTGACCTATGGTCAGGAGAGCTGAAAATTCTTTCTGTTAAAAACTTTGGAGTACGGTCAAGGTCAAGGTCCAAGTCACCCATGTGCTATGTAAACCTCTGCCAAATACGCAGATTTGCCAATATGCAATGTAACAGCAATTGGCAAATTGCTTCTGGGGATTTGTTAAAGCATTTTTTTTATAAACAATGAAAAACAAAGGCATGTCGAATTGTGCTAGTATGCTGCCTGCTGCACACTAAAATTGGTATGGAGCACGGGGATGTTGTCCAGCATGAGCTGCCAGAGATGGTACAAGATGATCGAATTTGCACGAAGTAGATTTGGATAAATTTGATTATGATGACCAGCACATGCGAGAGAACATTGCCCGGCAGCACTTTGCATAAGGATACAAAGAAGTCACAAGCGTATCAAATATGTGGTGTTTCATTCAAGGCAGATGGTTTCTCATTGGAATGGTATCTCAAAGCCAAGACCATGAAAATAAGTAAATTCGAATTGGTTTACATATATTTGAACTTTAAAACTAGGAAAAAGGTAACTCTCGACTTATGGGACTGTATGTATTTTATTGATTTTGCTGATATCAGCCAGATTATAAAAAAAAAAAAACAAACAAACAAACACAGCAGATTGCATATAAATAAGAAAAATATCAAGTATTGCATAGCAATACAGTCCCCCACTAGAGAATAGATATCCCAGACATAAGCTAAATCTTATTGGGGCTTCAAAGGTCAAGGTCACAGTGACCCAATATTAATGGTGAGGGACACGTCACTACCCTATAAAGTATTCATCCACCAAATTTGGGAAGTGTAGGTGTGAGGGTATACGAAATATAGCCCGGACAAGCGAATAATTTAAGGGGGTCAGAGGTCACAGTGACCCAATTATGGTGAGCAACACAGCTTTTTTCTATAAGTGTCCACACCAAATTTGGTAGCTGTAATTGTCATGCTATAGAGAATATAGCCCCGACAAGCTAAATCTTTATTGGGGATCAAAGGTAAAGTTCAGGGTCACAACGACCCAAATTTTGTGCAAGACAAACCCCTACCACTCACCAAATTTGGTACGTGTAGGTGTTATGGTACAAAACAAGGGTAAGGGGGTCTAAACAGTCCATGCTCAGCTGACCTAAAGATTCACCACACTCGTGGTTCTGTGAACTTGGGGAAAGGATCAAGGTCATCCATGTACTGAGTAAGTCTAACCTTTATGGAAGAACACTAACACGTGCAACATCGAGGTAGTTCTCAAGTTATATTGAAGAGTACAATTCATGTATGTTGCACTGTGACCCAGAAATGAGGTCAAGGTCACTCGAGTGCTGTATCTAGAAGCGTACCCTTCATAGAGAAACATTAACATGTGTAACATCAAGGTCCTAACTCAAAATAGATCTCTAGTTGTCAAGTGAACAGTAAATTTCATGTCAGTTGCCCTGACGAAGACCCATCCTATACGCCCAGCTGACTGACAAGGAAAGATGAACAGAAGGATGGAGGGAAGGAAGCATTAATTCAAATGATAGTTGTTTTTCATAACAATCTTACTGTATCTTCATTAGTTTCATTTTCCGTTGGTGTTCCTCCGTCTCCTCTGGCCTTCTTGTCCTCGTGTGTTTCATCTCCAGTTTCAGTTTTTTTATGGTCAGGCTGAACACTTTTGTTTCAATAGTCACTAGTTCCTGTGTTGTCCTTCTTGTAGACATGTCTGCAATCATACCATATCGCCTCTGTACCTTATGATTAATTCAAAATTGAGGTTTAACAAAGACAATTGAATTTAATTATAATAGCTCTCATATAACAACATCATAGCGGTTAAATGACACTGATTTGGAAGATAAGAGTATATTTCAGTAATGATACTGAAATATTCAAGTGTTTGACATAATTAGATGATGCAAACTGTGTCATGTTAAAAACATTTTCTTCAATATTATTTCTTTTACATATAGTAAAAATACAGATGACAATGTGTTTAAAATTCTTCAAATGGAATGTGTGGTTTGTTGATCAGCAATTTAATTCATTCTTGTGCAATGCTGATATGAATTGTAATTGAGATCCAAGTTCCATGTAAATTGAATAAATTTCATACAGGTACAGTTGAAAAAAATTATGTTTATCTTGAAAATGTATAAAACAAGGGAACTTCATTTAACATTTAACAAAAATGATAGTAAAATTACATCAATATTAGTTCAGATCCATGCAGTCTTAAATCAGAGCAAACACCGTTTTGTAATGAGTTAATATATATGTTAGTTGAACTTTATTTTGATAATTGTGTGTGTTTTAAAATATTTAATGTTGACTGCTGTGAATGCACCTATTTTGGCATGACCAATGTCATTTCAAAGGAGCTATGGAGCTTCAGTTTGAATCCTTATATTGAAAAAAAAAATTTAATTACTTTTTTACATCTAAGTATGATAAAAAAAATTGTATATCAGTGTGGGTGTTTATTTTTATGGTTTTGCAATGGAATGCAATCCACTGCAATGCAATGCAATGGAATGCAATGCAATGCAATGCGATACAATACAATGCGATGCAACAGAATGCAAAGCCGATTAACAAAACAATGACATGTTCAATATATATATATATATATATATATATATATATATATATATATATATATATATATATATATATATATATATATATATATATATGTATGTATATATATACATATTGTATTTGTGTCTTTTTGCCCAGAACCACTTCCTAGTAGTCAATACCATATTCCGCAGTCCGAACTCTTTACTGTCCATAAGCTAACCTGTCCCTGACTAACCTATATACATATGGAATTACTATTGTCAATATTGCACACGTTCCTCTGTAAAATTTTGACATAGGCTGTATCAGCCCAAATAAATTAAAGGGTCTTCAGCGGGTAAATACTCAACATGTTTCGGAGCCTTTTACCCGTACATGTCTCTCTGAGTAGCGGCTCTTTGTCTAAGCTAAATATTCAGCAAAGACAACCCACATAATAAAGAAAAAATATGAACGTGGCAAATGATGAATTAGCTAAATACGTGAAGTTTTGCTTATAAATGCAGAGCTTCCTTATGAAAGAAGAATACCTGTGAAACAAACCATAATTACTAAATTTGTATAGTACAGCTTCAGATAAGAACAATTTGACTTACCCCTAAACCAATATGTACCCTTCTTAGCTGGACAGCTTATCCTAGTCAAATCACCCGCCAGTGTATAACTGAAGTGGAAACAAGCTGGGGACTTACATTCAGTCCCAGTGATAGTAAAATAAACAGTTGCAGCTAGACCACCTGTACAAACCAAGGGAAATCCCAACAAGGACTGCAACAATGGACATCCTGCACCAGAAATGTAAAACAAACTCTGTGATGACACCTACCCCTAAAACAATTTATTTCTTTTTAACTCCCAACCATGAGTCAATGTATCAATGTAATGTGTCAGGTTAGTGACATTTGAGAAAATACTGTCAGTTATGAGTAAATGTGTATTTAGGCATGTCAGAAAAGAATGAAAGTCATTAGCATTTATGTCAAAACATGTTATCAAAACAATTTTTCTTAACAGGATTTTGAGTACAATTATGCATATGTATATATATATACATATGTATATATATGTATATATATATATATATATATATATATATATATATATATATATATATATATGTCTATATATGTATATATGTATATGTGTGTATATATGTATATATGTGTGTATATACACACATATATATATACATATATATAAACATACATACATATATTATATATATATATATATATATATATATATATATATATATATATATATATATATATATAAATTTCGAGTTTTCTCTCGAGATTTCGACTATTTTTTATCAAAATTTCAACTCTTTTGACTTAGGACTTCTTTAAGCTTGAATTTCGACTTTAAAAAGTCGACTTTTTTTTATAGTCAAGTTCAAAAATGTCGAAATTTTCGAGAAAAAATTTTGACTTTTTTCTCGAAATATTTTTTTTAATTTCGACTTTTTTGACTTGACATTTCGACTTATTTCTCGAAATTTCACCTTTTTAAAGTAAGATAGAGACATAAGCTTTAATTTTTACTTCAAAAAGTCGAAATACTGATTTTTCCCCGAAATTTCGACTATTTAAACTAGAAGTCGAATTTTATTGGAAATTTCGACTTTTTTCCGTTAATTTCGACATTTTAAATTCGAAATTTCGAGTTTGAAAACTCGATATTTCGACATTTGTTAGCCTGAATTTTAGCTTGAAAAAGACGAAATTGCAACTCGAAATTTCGACATTTTTCACCTGAAATTTCGCCATAAAAAGTCGAAATATCGACCTTTTTCTCAAAATTTCGTTTCCTTACCTCCAATTTATAGCATATTTAGCTCGAATTTTATTTTTAACAATTTTTTTTCGACATTTTGACTTTTCTTTTCGAAATAACGAGTTTCTAAACTCGACAAGATCGACTTTTTTAGCTTAAGTTTGGCTTCAAAAAGTCGGAATTTTGACTTTTTCCTGCAATTTTGATCTTTTACAATCGAAATTTCGAAATTTTTAGATTTTTGCCTTAAAAAACTGAAAAAGTCGGAAGTTCGACTTTTTTCTCGAGATTTCGTATTTTTAAACTCAAAATTTCGAAATTGTGAAGCTGAAATTTTGGCTACAGAAAAGTCGAAATTTTGACTTTTTAAGCTTAAATTTTGACTTCAAGAAGTCAAACTTTTGATTTCTTTCTCGAAATTCTGACATTTGAATTCGAAATTTCGAGTATTTAAGCTGAAGTTTTGAATTGACAAAGTCACAACTTCGCTTATTTGCTCGTAATTTCAACTTTTTTCCCCCGAAATTTCGACTTTATATCATCCAAATTTCGTCATTTAAATGCTTCAACTTTGACTTCAAGAAGTAGAAATTTCTACTTTTTTCCCAAAATTATGAAATTTTAAACTTGAAAATTCGTCATTTTTTAAGCTGAAACTTTGGCTTGAAAAAGTCAAAATTTGCAATTTTTTTCTAGAAATTTCGACTCTTTCAAATTGAAATTTTGCTTTTTTTTATCCCAAATTTTACTGTTTTTTCTCGAAATTTTAAGTATTGAAAGTATTTCGAACTTAATCTTCCAAAAAGTCAAAATTTTGAAATTTTATCGACTAAGCTAAAATTCTGACTTGGAAAAAGTAGACATTTCGTTGCATTTTTTAAGCATGAATAGTTTCGACTTTAAGAAGTCGATATTAGACAATTTTTGTTGAAATTCAATTTTTGCAGCTTAAATTTGAACTGAAAAAGTCAAAATTTTGATATTCATAAGCGGAAATTTTAGATTAAAGAAGGGCGAAATTTCGAAATTTTTTATCTTAAATTTTGACTTAAAAGTACAAATTTAAAAGTCGAACTTTTTAAACTGATACTTTCGACTTTTTTCTCGAAATTTCGACTTTTTAACTTAAAATTACTACATTTTTAAGCGCTGAATTTCGGCTTTTTTAAAATTTCCACATTTTTAAAGTAAAATTTTCACTTTAAAAAGTCGATGTTCTGAATGTTTTCTCGAAATTTCGACATTTTGAAGGTAAAATTTAGAATTTAAAAAAGTCGAAATTTCGATTGATTCAGCTTGAATGTTGACTTTTAAAAAGCGGAATATTCGACATTTTTCTCAAAATTTCGACATTTCAAAACGTCATTATTTCAAATTTTTAAAGGTCGCATTTCAACTTTTTTTTCTGAAATTTTACCTTTTTTAACTCACAATTTCGGCATTTTTAAGGTTGAACTTTGACTACCAAAAGTCGAAATTTCACATTTTTAAGCTGCAATCATGACTTTAAAAAATGTCAAACTTTCGACAGTTGAATGTTGAATTTCGACATTAAAAGGTCAAATTTGAAATTTAATTTTTTTTTCTCGAAATATCAACTTTTTCAACTTCAAATTGCGACTTTTTCTCCAAATTTTAACTCTTTCTCGAAATTTCAAGTATTAAAACTCCTATTTGAGACATATTTGAACTTGAGTTTGCACTTCAAAATGTCGAAATTTTGAATTTTTTCCTCCAAATATCTGCATTTTAAACTAAAATTTGCGATTTTTTGAACTAAAATTTTGACACCAAAATGTCTATTATTCTGACTTAAAAAGGTCAAAATTTCGAATTTTTAAAATCTAAAATTGCGACTATTTTCTCCAAATTTCGACTTTCTGAACCTCGAAATTTCTACATTTTTTCTCAGAAACTTTGACTTTTTAACTTCAAATTTCGGCATTTTTTTTGTGGAATTTTGATTGCAAAAAGTTGAAATTTCTACCTTTCATCTCATGAACTTATTTTTTTTTCTCAATTTAAAGAATTTCTAAGCTCGAAATTTTGGCATTTTAAAGCTGGAATTTGGACTTAAAAAAGTCGAATTTGACTGTTTGAATTGGTACTTTTTTCCAGATCTGAAATAATCTGGAAATTATGAATTAATAAAGTATGGACGTTATTAAGCATGAATGTTGACTTAATAAAGTCGAAGTTTCGACCTTTATCGATACTTTAAACTAAAAATTTTATCTTTTTTAAGTCGTAATTACGACTTATTTAAGCTTGATTTTCGACTTTCGACTCCTTTTCTCGAAATTTCTATATTTTTAATCTAAAATTTGGACTTCTGAGATAGGAAATTTCCAGTGTTTTCTCGAAATTTCGAATTTTTAAGTTTGACTTAAACTGTCAAAATTTCGATTTTTACACTCGAAAATTTAACACTTTTCAAACGGAATTTGTGTATATATAAAGTCAGAATTTTGACCTTTTTTTTCGAAATTTCTTTTTTTTTTAAACTCAAAATTTGGACACTTTTTGAAATTTCAACTTATAAAAAGTTGATGGAAATTTCGACATTTAACTTTCAATTTTGCCATTTTGCGCTTCAATTTTAATTTTTAAAAAAGTAGAAATTCTGACTTTTTAAATTCGACATTTCGACATTTTTTGCTGAAATTTCGACTTAAAGATGTCGAAATCTCGAATTTTTTACTTTAGAAAGTCGAAGTTCCGAGTTTTGAAACTCGAAATTTTGATTTTTTAAACTCTATGGATCAAATTATTTCAGCTGAATTTTTACTTTAAAAAAGTCGAAATTTTTTAGGCTTAAATATCGATTTTGGAAAGTCGGAATTTCGACTTTTTTTCTTGAAATTTCGACATTTTTAAGCTGAAATTTTGATTTTAGAAAGTGAAAATTTCTCGAAATTGAGCCAATTTTTAAGCTGACATTTTCACTGAAAAAAAGCATAAAAGGGGAGTAGAAATTTCGATTTTTTTCGGAAAAATTACTTTTTAAACTCAAAATTTCGATATTTTTAAGCCAATATTTTGACTTTAAAAGGTAAAAATTCCGACTTTTTAATCGAAATTTCGACAAATTTAAACTTGAATTCTGACTTCAAAATGTATAATTACCGACTTTTTTGAAATTTTTGACTTTTTAAACTGGAAATTTCGACATTTGTTGCTGGAAAATGTAACCTTAACAAGTCGAGATTCTACTGAAAGAAGCCGAAATTTCGATCATTTCCTCGAAATTTTCACTTTTAAAGACAATTCTAAGCTTGAATTTCACTATCAGAAGTTGTAATTCCGACGTTCTAAGATTCGAAATTTCAACATTTTAAGTTTGAATTTTGACTTCAAAACGCCTAAATTTCGACTTTTCTCCCTAAAATTTAGGCATTTTATTTTCGAAATTATAACATTTGTAAGTTGAATTTTTAACTTTAAAAAATTCAAAATTCGAAATTTCAACATTCAGTTGAGTTTCAAAAAGTCGAAATTTTGACTTTTCTAATTTTTTTTATTTCTGAAGTCAAAAGTTTTTTAACTCCAAATTGAGGCGTTTTTAAGCTTGAATTTTGACGTCAAAAAGTCGAAACTTCGACTTTTTATACTCTCGAAATTTTCACTTTTTTGTTAACTTATTGAACTCGAAATTCCGACATGTTTAAGCTGTAATTTTGAATTGAAAAAGAAGATAATTCGACTCTTTAAGCTTTAATGTCGACATTAAATAGCAGACTTTTAAAACTCAAAATTTCGATTTTTTGCATAATTTTGACTTTTTTTAACAAGATATCTCGACTATTTTCCCCAAAATTTCTTTTTTTTTTTTGTTTTAAAATTTTAACTATTTAAACCCGAAATAAGACTCTTTGAAGACCTGATTTTGACTTTAAAAACTCGAAATGTCCAGTATTTTTTCTTGAATCAACTTTTTATGCTCGAAATTTTGATATTCTTAAACTTGAAATTTTCAGTTTAAAATTCGGAATTTGGATTTTATAAGGTCGAATGTCTACTGTTCAAAAAGTCGAATCTTCGACTTTTTTCTCGAAATTTCAAGTTTTAACTCCAAAGTTCAACAGTTTTAAGCTTGAATTTTGATTTCAATGGGCGAAATTTTTACTTTTTTTGCATGAAATTTCACCTGTAGAACTCAAAATTTTGACATTTCTGGTGAAATTTTAATTTAAGAAGTCTAAATTTCTCGAAATTTTGACGTTTCAACCTGAAATTTCGCCTTTTATTCTCCCAAATTCTTGAACACTTATCAAATATCTGACTTTTTTAATCTCGAATTCTGACAATTCAATGCCGAAATTTTGATTTATCAAAAGTCGAAACTACTTGTTTTTACATTTTAATTTCGACTTTTTCCTGGAAATTTTGACATTTTTAACCTGAAAATTTGACTGTAGAAAAGTAGAAATTTCAGCATTTTTAAGCTGAATATTTATTTTAAAAAGTCGAAATATTGACTTTCTCGACATTTAAATTTATTAAAGTTTGAAATTTCGACATTTTTAAGCTGAAATTTTTACTTTAAAAGTCACAATTCTGTCTGTTTTGCTCAAAATTTCGACTTTTTTTCCTTTAATTTTTGACTTTTTAAAATCGTAATTTCTGAATTTTTCAGCCAAAATTTTGACTTCCAAAAAGCCACATTATGACTTTTTTCTCGATATATTGAATTTTTTCAAGCTGAAATTTCAACATTTTAAATATAAAATTATACCTTGTAAAAGTCGAAATTTTGTTTTTTTTTCTCAAAATGTCGATACTATTGAGCTTCAATTTGATTTAAAATATCGCAATTTAGACTCTACCCTCAATATTTCTAAAACTTTGAGCTTCAATTTCTATTTTAATCAGTCCAAATTTCAGCTTTTATGGAAATTTGCACTTTTTAAACTCGAAATTTCGTCATTTGTAGTTTGAAAGGTTACCTTAAAAAGTCAAAATTCCATTTTTTTAAGGTTGAATATTGACTTTGAACGTCAAATATTCGGTTCTTTTTATCGAATTTTGACTTTAACTGCAAATTTTGATATTTTATACCTTTGAATTTTGACTTCAAAATGTCAAAATTACAACTTTTCGGGAAATTTCTATTTCGTAAAGTCGAAATTTCCACTTTTTGGTCAAAATTTCGACTTTCTACACTCGAAAATTCCACTTTTTTTCTTGAAATTACGACTTTATAAACTCAAAAACTCGACACTTTAAAGCTGTAATTCTTACTTTCAAAAAGTCGAAATTTCGACTTTCGAAAGCTTGAATTTGAACTTTAAATTCGAAATTCTAACCTTTTTCTGAAAATTTCGACTTTTTCAACTTGAAATTTAAAGTTATTTTCTCGAAATTTCAACTTTTTAAAGTTTCAACTTTTGCTACAATAGTCGCAATTTTGACTTTTTCAAAATTTTAACTTTTTAAACTCGAAATTTGAATTTTTTTAGCTTGAATTTTGACATTTAAAAACCTGGAATACACGACATTTTTCTCAAAATTTCGATATTTTCAAGCTGAACTTCAAAAGTTGAAATTTCAATTTTTTTCCTGAAATAGTGACATTATTAACTCCCAATTTCAGCATTTTTAAGGTTGAACTTTGACTACTAAAAGTCGAAATTTTTAATTTTTTAACTCGATATTTTCGCTTTTTTCGAAATTACTTTTTAAACTCGAAATTTTCACATTTTTAAACTGCAATTATGACTCTAAAAAGCCGAACTTTCTACTTTTGAAGCTGGAATTTGACTTTGAAAACCCCAATTCGAAAGTAGGACTTTTTTCGACTTTTTTCCCCCATATTTTGACTTTTTTCGAAATTTCAAGTACTTGAAACTCAAAATTCAGACATAATGCAATTTTACTTTAAAATGTCGAAAGTTTGAATTTTTTCTCTCGAAATTTCCACCTTTTAAACTCAAAATTTCGGTTTTTTTAAAAATTCCAAACTTTGAGTTTTTTTCAAGTCGTGATTTCCGCCTAAAAATCTCAAAATTTCGGGAAATAGTCAAAATTTCCACTTTTTCAAAGTCCAAGTTACAGCTGAAAATATCTAAACTTCGAACTTCTTAAATTCAAAATTTCGGCTCGAAAATGTCAGAATTTCGACAAAAATTTGCAATTAAGCCTTTTTTTTATAAATCAGATTTTCAGCTTACAAATGTCGAAATTTCGACTTGTTTAAGTCAAAATTTCAGGTTGATTCTGTGAAAGTTTCGAGGAAAAAGTCGAAATCTCGAGTTTTAAAATGTAGACATTTCGGCATATTACAATCAAAATTTCAACTTAAAGCTGTCAAAGTTTTTATTTTGTTAAAGTCGAAATTGCAGATTAAAAAGGTCAAAATTTGGAATTAAAATATGAAATTCTAAGAAAAAATTCGAAATTTAGCCTGTTTTAAAAATCAAATTTTCAGGTTAATACGGCGCAATTTTGACTTGTTTAAGTCCAAATTTCAACTTGATTCTGTGAAAATTTCCAGAAAAAGCTGAAATTTCGAGTTTTGAAAAAATCGAAATTTCAGCTTTTTATTATCAAAATTTCAGCTTAAAGATGTCAAAATGTCGAGTTTAAAAGTCAATTTTCTTTTCAAAAGAAAGTGGAAATATTGAGATTTTCAAGTCAAAATTCAAGCTTACGAATGTCGAAGTTTCGATTTTAAATATTCTTTTCTTTCGAGAGAGAGGAGTCAAAATTCCGTCTTTTAAGAAGTCAAAATTTCAGTTTATTAATGTCGATATTTTCAACCTCAATGGTCCCAATTTCGAAAAAAAAAAAAGACTTTTTCAGGTAAAAAAATTTACACCTAGAAATTTTCAAATTTTGAGCGTCAAAATTCGAAGTTTTGATTTTTTTTAGTAGAAATTTCAGCTTAAAGATGTCAACATGTAAATTTTAAAAAGTCAAAATTTCAAGAATAAAGTCGAAATATTGAGATTTTTTCAAGTAAAAAATTCAAGCTTCAATATGTCAAAGTTTCGACTTAAAAACTTCTTTAGTTCCAGCAAATGTCGAATTTCGGCTTTTCTAAAGGAAAAAAATTTAATGTCGAAATAACGAGCTTAAAAGATCGAAATTTCTAGAAAAATGTAGAGCGACCTTCTCAGATCAAAATGTAAGCTTAAAAATTTCCGAATTTTGAGTCTAAAAATTCGAAATTTCGGGTTTTTGAAAGTCGAAATTTCACCTTAAAAATATCGAAATTTCGAGAAAAATTCGAAATGTCCACTTTTTCAAAGTCCAAATTTCAGTTTAAAAATGTCACAACTTTGATTTTGTTTATGTCAAAATTTTAGCTTTAAAATGGCATAATTACCAATTTAAAATACGAAATTTCGAGAAAACAAACGAAATTTTGCCTTCTTTAGTAATCAAGTTTTCAGCTCATAAATGTCAAAATTTCGACTTTTTAAAGTACAAAGTTCATCTTAATACTCTAAAATTCTCGAAAATAAGTCAAAAATCGAGTTTGAAAAAGGAGATATTTCGGCATTTTATATTATAGTCAAATTTCAGCTAATAGATCTCGAAACTTCGATTTAAAGAGTCACAATTTCGAGAAAAAAAGTCGATATACTGACATTTTCAAGTAAAAAATTCAAACCTAAAAACGTTGAAGTTTCGATTTGAAAAATTCTATATTTCCAGAAAAAAAGTCCAAATTTCGTCTTTTTCGAAGTCAAAATTTCAGTTTATTCATGTCGAAATTTCGAGCTTAAGAGATCGCAATTTCGAGAAAAAAAGACAAAATTGAAGCTTGAAAATTTCCAAATTTCGACTGTAAAAAATCGAAATGGGGGGGGGGGTGAAGCCGAACTTTCAGCTGAAGAACTCTAATTTTCGAGAAACAGTTGAAATTACCACTGTTTCAACGACCAACATTCAGCTTGAAAATGTCGAAAATTCGAATCAAAATTCAAAATAAATTAAAGGATTAAACATCGCGAAGTTTCGGTTTGTAAAATTCATTATTTCGAGAAAAAAGTCGAAATTCCATCTTTTCTCAAGTCAAAATTTGAGTTGACTAATGTCGAAATTTCGAGCTTAAAAGGTCGCAATTTCCAGCCAAACTTTACGCTTAAAATTTCCAAATATCGAATGTAAAGATCCAAAATTTTAGCTTAACAGTTTCGAAATTTCGACATAAAGTCAAACTTTCCACTTTTTCGAAGTGCAAATTTCGGCTTAAAATGTCAAACTTTCGATTTTGTTTGCATCAAATTTTAGCTGAAAGATGTCGAAATTTTGATTAGAAAATCAAAATTTCCAGAAAAAAGTCGACATACTAGCATGTTCAAGTCAAAAAAAATTCAAGCTTAAAAATGTAGAAATTTCGATTTTGGAAATTGCAAATTTCCAGAAAAAAGGTCGAAAGAATCGAGTGTAAAATTTCGATATTTCGAGTTTTTTTAAAAGTCAAAATTTCAGATTAAAATCCTCGAAATTTTGAGAAACAGAAGATATTTTTTTTCAAAAAAATCTTTGTTTGAGAAAAAAGTCGAAATTACGTCTTTTTTGAAGTCAAAATGTCAGTTTAATAATGTCAAAATTTTGAGCTTAAATTGTCGTTATTTACAGGAAAAGTCGAACGACTTTTTCAAGGCAACATTTAAGCTCTATTTCCAAATTTCGTTGTTTTAAGTTTTTTTAAAAGTCGAAATTTCCACTTTTTTAAAGTCCAGATTTCCGCTTTCGGTTTTGTTCAAGTCAAAATTTCAGGTTAAAAATGTCAAAATTTCAAAATTCGAATTTAGAATACGAAATTTCTAAATAATGCAAATTTACCATTTTGTATGTATCAAATTTGCAGCTTAAAAATGTCGAAATTTCAGCTTTTTAAAGTCAAAATTTCAGCTTCCTCCTGTGAATATTTGAGAAAAAAGTCGAAATCTCTAAAAGTAGAAATTTTGGCTTTTTACAGTCAAAATTTCAGCTGAAAGATGTCAAAATTTTGATTTTAAAAAGTCAAAATTTCGAGAGAGAGAAAAAAAAGTCGAAATACTGACATTTTCAAGTCAAAAATTCTAGCTTTAAAATGTCGAAGTTTCGATTTGAAAAATTCTGTATTTCGAGAAAAAGTCGAAATTTCGTCTTTTGAAAAGTCAACATTTCAGTTTCATGCTGTCGAAATTTCGAGCATAAAGTCGAATGACTTTTCCAGCTTCAAAATATCCATATTTCGAGTGTAAAAATTCGAAATTTTGCGTTTCTTTTAAAGTCGAAATTTCAGCTGAAAAATTTCAAAATTTAGAGAAACAGTCAAAATTCCCAAATTTCAGCTTAAAAATATGAAAATTTCAATTTTGTTCAAGTCAAAATTTCAGCTTAAAACTTCGAGATAAACATTCAAAATTTAGCCTTTTTTATAAATCAAAGTTTTAGCTTAAAAATGTCGAAATTGCAACTTTTTGAAGTCAAAATTTCAACTTGATGCGATGAAAATTTCGAGAAAAAAATCGAAATTTCGACTTTTTAAAAGTAGCAATTTCGGCTTTTTAAAGTCAAAATTTCAGCTTAAAGATGTCGAAATTTCGTTAAAAAGTCGAAATATGGACATTTTGAAGTCAAAAATTCAAGATTAAAAATGTCGAAGTTTCTACATTTCGAGAAAAAAGTCGAAATTTCGTCCTTTTTAAAGTCAAAATTTCGAGCTTAAAAGATACCTATTTCCAGAAAAAAAGTCCAACTAATTTTTCAGGTCAAAATTCAAGCTTAAAAATTTCCAAATTTCGCATACAAAAATCACCACTCAACAGTTAAATGTACCTTTGTAGTTAATGAGGTGCTACAGTATTATACCAATGCTGGTGACAATGCAAGTGTCATTTTGCTTGATGCAACAAAGGCTTTTGATTGAGTTGAGTATACCAAACTTTTCACACTTATCAAAAAAGTTTATGTCCATTAATAGTACGATTTTTAGCTCTATTCTACACCTCATTAACTGTTAGAGTGCGTTGGTCTGATTACATTAGTTATACATTCCCTGTCAGTAACAGAACGAAACAGAGTGGAGTTCTTCCACCTATTTTATTTGTATTATATCATGATTAACTACTTAGATGGTTGAAGATGTCGGGTTATGGATGCTATGTAGGTTATAAGTTTTTGGGTGCTTTAAGCTATGTCGATGATTTAACATTATTGGCTCCTACAAAGTTAGCATTACGCAAAATGATGGCCATTTGCAGAGTATTTAGTGAAGAGTATTAAGTTGTCTTTAACTCTGACAAAAGTAAATTACTAACTTTAGGTAAGTCAGCTTGTCGTGAAAACTTTTGTCATGAGATAGAGAGTATTGAGTGTGTAATGACTGATTTTCATCTCAGTTCCACAATTGGTATTGATGTTTTAAAAAATCAAATTGATCACGCTGTAGGGGAAATATATGGTAGATATAACTTGATGCTAGCTCAGTTTGGCCATGCTTTTTTCGGATATCAAATACAAATAATTCAAATCCTTTTGCATGTCACTCTGTGGAAGTGCTTTGTGGGATTTTTCACATCCATACCTCTCGACCTTTTATACTGCATCGAGAAAATGTATTCACCGTCTCTTCAACATTCCTTGTAATACCCATTGTAACTTGTTAAGCCTAATATGTGAGGACATATCTGTCGAATCGCAATTGCATATCAGATTTCTCTAGACGTATATTAACCTCTAATGAATGTGTTCAAATCTGTAGTAAGTTAGCCCTACAAGGACGTCAGTGGGATCTAAGTAACTGTTACATCAGTATGCAGTATGTATAGTTTACTGAAACATGGTATCAGCAATTGCAGCATTATTGACATTATCGACAAAATCCCATCTGCACAGATGAAATTGCTCACTGATTCTGCTAGTGTTATTGCTGATTTATGTCATAAGTCGGAGACAATTCTCCTTTTTCTTTTGTTTAAATACGAAATTTCGAGAAATAAGAAATTTAGCCTTTTTATAAATCAAATTTTCAACCTAAAAAGTTGAGAATTTGAGAAAAAAGTTGAATTTTCGACTTTCAAAAGCCAAAATTTAAGCTTAAATTTGTCTATATTTCGACACTTTTAAAGTCAAAATTCAAGGTTGTAAATGTCTAAAATTTCTAATTTTTAGGCAAGATTTCAGGTTGAAAATGCCAAAATTTGGAGTTAAAACTTCGAAATTTCGACTTTTTAAATCCAAAAATTCAAGCGTAAAAATTTCGAAATTTCGACTTTTTACATCCAAAAATTCAAGCATAAAAATGTCGAAATTTTGAGTTTAAAAAGTTGAAATTTTCAGGAAAAGTCAAAATGTCGACTTTTGGAAGTCAAAAAATCAATCTGAAAAAGGCCGAAATTGGGAGATTAGTTCTTTTTCTTGAACTCAAAATTTTGACTTTAAAAAAGCAATTTCGACTTTTTTAAAACTCAAAACTTCGACATTTTGAAGCTGAAATTTTGACTTTAAAAAGTAGAAATTTATTTTTTTTAAAACCGAATTTGGACTATTTTTATGGTTCTTAAATTTTGCCTTCGAAAAGTAGGAACTTAGGCTTTTTAAACTCAAAATTTCGATATTTTTAAGCTGATTTCCAGACTTTAAAAAGCCAAAATTTTTACCTTTTTCTTAAAATTTTGACTTTTTCTGGAAATGTTGAATTTCTAAATTCGAAACAAAAATTTTTACTGTGAAAGGTCGAAATTTTTACTTTTTTCTCGAAACCTCGAGATTTTTACGCTGAAATTTTGACTTAAAAACTCGAAATTTCGATATTTTTGAAGCTTAATTCCTGACTTTAAAAAAAGTCGAAATTTCGACTTTTTTTTGGAAATTTCGAATTTCAATATTCGAAATTTTGACATTTTCAAACGAAAATTTTTACTTTAAACAGTCGAAATGTTTTACCTTTTCCTAGAAATTTCACGGTTTAAATGCTGAAATTTTAAGTTTGAAAAACACGAAGTTTCGACTTTTTCTGAAAATTATGACCTTTTTTCTCGACTTTCTAAACTCTTTATTCTTTTTAACTTTTTCCTTGAACTTTCGACATTTTTAAGCTGAAATTTTGAGTCGAGAAAGTCGAAGTTGGGACATTTTTCACGAAATTTCCATTTTCAGCGCGAAATTTTGAAACTTTTAAGCCTAAATTTAAACTTAAAAAGTCAAAATCTTGACTTTTTTCTCGAAATTTCACATTTTTAAACTTCAAATGTCAATATTTTTAGCTGAAATTTTGCTTTTTCAAAAAGTCAGAATTTCGACTTTTTTATTGAAACAGTGGACTTCCAACAGAACCCACTCTACTATAATGCATGTTAAATCAAACTTGTGGTGTGCATAATGTGTGCATATCAATAGATGAAATAGTAAAGCTGTCATGTGTATGTTACAAAAGTGGCAAGTTTATTAAACTGATAAATATGCAATCCAATCAAAGTACAAGATGATAAAACTGGAAATTTCTGTGTATTGGGTTGTGCATTAAGTTCAGTACACATTTAGTGAATCAGTCCTAGTCTGACTGGGGAAAACAAAACCTGATAAAAACAGGATGATATACAGGGGCCTCTGCCTGAGGAGATATCACATTTGAAAGATGATATTTTAACCCTTAAAGTGCTCATCATGGCTATAGTCGTTTTCTCATTACCCTTAAGCATATAATGGTCAAAAGATTCATATTCCTCATGAGGATACCTTTCGTTCAAATATCAGCAAGTCTAGTCTGAGGCAAAAAGTAGTCTTAGCCAGTGGCTTTCCTTGGGACACTTTGTGTGCAAAGTGTCCCAAGGAGAGCTGTTGGCTCAGTGTTAAATCAGCACTTTAAGGGTTAAGAGTTGAAATTTTGATCCTAGCACAATAAGGATTTGTTATCCTTGCTTACTTTCAAGCACTTTACATCTTTTTGGACCCTCAAGGTGGCTAAGCAGGCAAGAGTGAACTTTGCATACAACATGTCCTGAGTACCATGTTATGTTATTCAACGAAGCACACAAAAAATATCAATAAACAAACAATTATAGTAAATATTTCCACATGGAAAGAAATAAACAAAAAAGATACAAAGGAGTGTAAAACATTACTATGACGAAATTCAATTTTCATTGCTCAAACCTACATCTGCAATAGCTAAACAACAATCACACTTTTTTAAGGGCCACCTGTGTCACACAGGACTGAGGCACAAATGCGAAGAGCCACAGTACCATTATTATTATTACTTACACAACCATCGACGATTCAACATCAGACATTCCAATTAAAAAAATGACCAATATGTCACTCAAAATCGTAAACACAATCATTTGTCTTGGATCCACATCAAAAGTGTCTCACAAACAGCCAGTTGTGTCGATCGGTCTCCTGACAATATTAAATTTAACCCAAAACACTGGGGTTCACATCAACCATTCCCTTGTATTAAAACTGAGACAACAACTTCCCTTGGCATGCGTAGGGCACTTAGTGCCCTACCTATGCCAAGGTAAGCTGTTGACCTGGAGGGTTTGCCTTCATAGATCCCATCTACAATTCTCATTCAGATTGTTTTTAGTTACAGTTGAGAGTAGTAAAAAACATTGAACCAGACGACATTCGACCACCAGCCATTTCTGGCTCACCTGATGACAGACTCAGATGGCTACCCCTTACAGAGTCCTACAGAACTTGGCGCTCCAATTGCATTGGTGCATACAAATCTTCGTTCAAAATCAAATGATGCTCTGCTATCTAGTGTTAGGGAGCAAAACTATAATACTGACCAATTTCTAGCACACCATCTGGCATCAAAGTGGTGCAAACGACGCCAAACTGGTTTGTTAGACATCATCTTATTGGTACACTGGCAATCATATCATGTGAACGGATTGGTTTCACCAAAAAAAAAAAAAAAAAAAAAAAATGCAACAAGCGTGTGATTCAAATGGTACACTTGTGTCAGATGCTGAAAGGTGTACGTAGCCCTCCGAGTCTGTCATTTCAAGGGGAAAGGATTTTGAATCATGTAAAACTTTAAATAAGCTGTTTCAACAGTTTTGGTCTCCCATTTTGAATGGAAATAAAAAGCACCTATAAATACTGATTTGTACTTCAACAACAAAGAAGGGGGTAAAGGGGGTTTCTGTCCTGGCATACTGAGGCGTTTTTATTTACCATACTTGTGTACTGGAAGACACGTTATTGTCAACAATTTCACACCAGCCATTTTTTCTGAATTTCATTTAACATACCTTGTAGCAAGGGCATAATTACTTCCTGTACCAACATGCTGGCAGCCCCTTTTCCCCCCTTTAACAAACATCTCTTCACACCACGAACAAAGACCTATCCAGATTACTTTGTACTCAGTACAATAAGAAGCCATCAGGTCATAGTTTTCTCTTGATATTCTAGAAACAGTCTGGCCTTATTCTTCCAGGACAAAATGTGCTCAATCAGTACATGGAACACAATATCATTTTGTTTTAAGCTGATAATCCTTTAATTGCTGTTCACAACAAGAGTCATGCTTCTTGAAATCTGTGAAACAAAGGTCCAGGTCAGCAGTTTTCTTTGAAGCACTGCACTTGAAATTAGCTGCGGAAAGATGTTGACTCAGCCCAGAAATTATCACTTTAACTCTTTTCATGCCAACTGCGACAGAAGATAAACTACTTATACCAAACTGCTCTGACTCATAGTATGGGTGCTGGTAATTTGCACTTTAACTCTTTCCGTACCAACTGCGACTAAAGTTAAGCTACTTGAAAATGAACTGCTCTGAATTATAACAATGGTGCTGAATTCATGTTCCCTGTAAAAAGACCTTTCATTCAAGTACCAGCATGCCTGTAGTTATATAGAATATAAGAGTCCAGGTCAACAGCTTTCCTTGGTGCACTTTGGCGGCATTGCATCGCAAGTGCACCAAGGAAAGCTGTAGACTCCACCAAAAATGCAGCACTGAAAGAGTTAATGGCTCAATGGTGCGAGTATACATGTGCAGGTGTAGAATACTGAACGCAGCTTTGTCTAGCCTTTACACAGATAGATACGCAAAACTTGTTATGGTCTGAAACTTATAACTAAAATTCACCTTGCCTGTGAGCAGACACAGCTCCATATACAATACACACACAGAACTTATTCGTTACATTTGACAGGCAGGAAGTTGACCCACATCATCAGTGTTTTACCATGAACTGTTCAGAACAAGACATGACCTGTTACTCTTGTGCTTTGTAGGAAGCACAATAAGTGGTACATCAGGAAAATTTATATCAAGGTTGCCCAAACTATGTATGTTCATAATACTGAATTAAGTAACATACCACTAAACACCAAATCTGGTATCACCGAGACCAAATATCACTCTGAGATATACACATCAAACTTCACAAACAAGAAACATAGTACATGTTTATGTCATTGCTAATTAAACTAAATAGTGATAATACTGGATTAGAAAGTTATACATGTGTTGTATTGTGAACGTGCAGGTCCTCCCGACAGGACCAATTTGTCCCGTGGAAGATTCCTACATGTAGCGTACTCAGTGATATACATGCATTGAAGTAATAATGTATACTGAATCTCCCGTATACACTAATCATGAGGTCTGGAAGACAAAAACAGATGGTGTCAAGTAAATCAAGTGAACAGTGCCATCCTACGTGTAAGTTTTTTTTTTAACACCTGGTCGGGTGCCAGGCATGTTCCCAACCGAGGGATGGTGTTTGCAAAACTAATGCCTGTCACCTTGATACATGTATCGATATGTGTCATTGTACTAGTACATGTATGCCTGTTGGTGCATCATACCCAGCTTTGATTGGTTGTTTAGTCAACTGACAGACAAAGGAAAAGAAAAAAAAAAACAAGAAAAAAATCACACAATGTTAATTTTGATTTTGATTTACAAAACTTATTATTCTCCAACAGTTCTATTCTTGCAATATATACAAACAAAATGACCACATATAAATTAACAAAATTGTCACCTTATTATATACAAATGGGCTATACATATAGTAAGTTTTGTCCTCAAATAAGTACACATGCATTGCATCATAAAATTTTACTTATGATATATTTGTTAACTTGTTAACATGAATGTATTTATCATTATTTTGTGTTTGTTTCTAAAATTATAGTAAATGTACATGCCTTGTTGCAGTATCATATGTACTAAACATTAGGTGTCATAACTCAACATTACACAAATTAAGATATGAAGTCTAATATGTTTATAACATACATAAGTGTATACATATTTTCTGTTGAGAGAAAAGGTATGTGTGTATATATATATATATATAGAGAGAGAGAGAGAGAGAGAGAGAGAGAGAGAGAGAGAGAGAGAGAGAGAGAGAGAGAGAGAGAGAGAGAGAGAGAGAGAGAGAGAGAGAGAGAGAGAGAGAGACGAGAGAGAGAGAGAGAGAGAGAGAGAGAGAGAGAGAGAGAGAGAGAGAGAGAGAGAGAGAGAGAGCATTTGAAAATATATGACAGACAAAACACTGAAAAGTCTTTAGTAACCAAAAATATCTACCCCTATCTTATTTCCTGCAGAATGTTGTGTGACCAAGAAATTAGCATGAAGTAAGTTCCTATCATGATAAATACAAGTGTAGCCATACACTGCATGATACCTAACAACTTACAGGCTGCTGGGCAAGTTTCTATTGCAACAAAAGCCTATCTGCCATATCTGGGTATTACTGCATTTCTCAAGCAGCACAGGTCAAGAATTTAAGGAACCTTTTGTTACAAAATGAATTTAGAAATATATTTTTGTTTTTGTGTGTGTAATTCTTGGATTTTTTTTTTTTTTGCTTTTATTATTTGTTTGTGTTTGCTTGTTTGTTTGTTTTAGTTTTGTTTTGTTTCTTTTAATCAAATTTTTCCCAAATAAAAAGAAATGTTAAAATTTTCTTAAGTAAGAAATGTTGACAATTACCAGCTGAAAATGTGGGTATGTTGTGGACCACACACACACACACATATGTATGTATGTAATACTATGTATGTATACATGTATGTGTGTGTGTGTGCATGCGTGTATGTATGTATGTATGTATGTATGTATGTATGTATGTATGTATGTATAGAAACACATATAATTCATTTCAACAGTAAAGCCACAAACAGTTGGTCCAACAGTTCCAAAACTCCTGCATAATTTGTGATATTTTTGTTGTATATCTCATAGAAACATACTAATAATAGATTGATAGACAGTACAAACCATGATATGTGCTATTTTGGTATGCTTTTAAAGCTATATACATATGTGAAAAAATGAAAACCACAAGATTATGTTTGTTATACAAAAAAGTAGGATATCAAGATTGTAAACAAATTAATATTTGAATTATGTACATTTTATATCATATCAATATAATAAATTAACTATGCAGAACTAATCAATGCAAATTTATATATATATATATATATATATATATATATATATATATATATATATATATAAAATGAAATGCTATTTCAGTGTTCAGTCATATGATTTCATCATATGAATCAACACATTTGAGCATATGATCAAACTAGAAGCAAGTTTTTCGTCCGAAAAACATTATGCATCCCCCAAGCAGGTGTCTCCCCTGTAAAAGGGCCACCACTCTTCTGCAGAAAGTTTGACCTGGACCTTTGACCTCAAAGTCACCTCTTATCAAATTACGGGAAGTCTCATCTGGGTAAATGATGCCAAGTTCGATGGACTTGAATCATACCGATTTGAATATGTTGCAGGGAAACCACTTTATTTTGCAAGGCATTGTGACCTTGACTTATGACATGAAGGTCTTCACAATCATATGTAAAAAATTCCCCAAATCTGTGGAGTATCTGTACTCAAAGTTTCAAGTGAATCTGGGTGACGCTTTTGAAGAAGTCAAAATGTGAACTACCATAGCAGACTCCATTGACTTACATGGTAATCAATAGGAATGCAAATATGCAACCCCCCTCCTGCACCCCCCCCCCCCAAAAAAAAGTAACTCAAAAATCATTGGAGCATGACCATTTGAACACAGTTGGTAGATACCTACCTGACATACAACCCCACCAAGTTTGAAGTGAATTGTTTTGGAGAAGAAGTGGAAAATGTGGTGATTAGCATTGCAATCCCCATTGACTTACATAGTAATCAACAGAAATATATGCAGTTTGACCTCAAGGTTATATATTATTATATGGGACAAATTTCCCAGACCCATAGATTACCTATACCAAATTAAGAGGCAAGAGGTCAAGGGGGGACAGAAATATAAAGAAAATAAGACTGATACGCGGCGGGGGCGGATGACGGGACTCGACACTATATGCACCCTCCTTATACGGGGCATGCATAATAAATTTGAACATGATTAAATACCTTTATTCATATGACTAAATGCATTTGATTGTATGATTAAATCAACTTGATCATGTTTAAATATTTTTCCTTGTTTAAACATGGGATCATATTATCAAATATTTGATACTAAGAAAAGTTTGATGATATTGTCAAATATTCGAACATATGATCAAATATTTGACAATATGATCAAATATCTAATTATGTACATGTAGAATATAAAAAAACATAAAGTAACACTGATTTGGGACATTTTCAAATCCATTTTATCCCCTTATGTGACTAAAAGTATTTTGTATGTTTAAATGCATTTGATCATATAATTAAATACATTTTGTCATATGAATAAATCAGTTTATACATATGATCAAATAGATTTATGATATGATTAAATAGATTGATCATATTTTTCAAATATATGAACTCATATGAATACATAGTTGAACATACATGTATGTACAGACTGAATAAAACAAGAAACAACATTCCATAGTATATAATTTTTTTCCCAAGTATGAACAGGAATATGGAATATACAGTTGACTCGGCCACCTGCTGAGAAACTGGCTAAAGAGTACCTATTATCATTACCCTTTACCCAGTGGGAGCAAGGCGTCACTGAGCAACTGATCAGCTTGGTGGAAGCCATGTTATAGCCAGCCAATCATGGCTTGCAGGACATGGCATTAGATCCTCACCATGCAGGCAGCCATTCATCAAAACCAGCCAATCATGGCTTGGAAGACATGACATGTTGGATCACCACCATGCAGGCAGCTGTTCATCATAACCAGCCAACCATGGCTTGCAAAACATGGCATTGGATCACCACAATGCAGGCACCTGTTCATTATAATCAGCCAATCATGGCCTAAGTACATCTTCATCAGCACCGGTCATAATACTTTACATATTTACAACATTTATAGGACCACTACATACAACAAATTAACTTACTGTAAATTGCTTTATTTTTGCATGTTTAAATTTTCACAGGTTTTGCATTTGTGACATTTCATTAGTTTTAATTCAACTATTTTTGACACAAAATTTCTATTCGAATAATGTTAAAAAACTGTTTCACTGTGTCTTTATTTTCAGTTTTGTGCCATCAGCAAAATAAGTGAAAACAAGAATACAGTGAAATTAAAGCAATTTATAGTATTGTGACTTAAATTTTAACACAGTCAGAAATTTTAAAACAAGAACATACCACTATCGACTTAAAGCTTATGTGTGGACTTTGCTCAATCACCCGCTCCCCCCCCCCCCCCCCCCCCCGCCAAGACATAATTTTTACAAATAATCAAATGCAAGTTAAATGCCACACTATTTGTATAGTGCTCTGCTTGAAATTTTAACACAAACACTGCACACAATAGGGGTGATCTGGGTTGGTTTAATTTCTTGACACATAGCCTTTTGTTACCATTATGCATGTTTGTGACACCTAGCAACCAATGCTATTTGAGGTCAGGTGGGTCAGCAAAGCCAATTACATAACAGTGAACCTGAAAATTTTACCCAGCACAGGAGGAGGATTTTTAGAATTATCATCTTCTAATCTACCTGAAGTACACATCACTATCTTTCAAATACACCCAGGTGTGATAAAATGAAAGTTTAATGCTTATTTGGCAACATACAGAGAGGTTAAATTTTTATCTGCTAATTTCCCATGTTAATCTATAGAGAAAAAGTGAGGGTCATGGAAAATGACCACTTGTTGTGGGCAGTCAACCATGAACAGGATGTGCAGCACCACCTTTAGGCAAATTTAGAACTAACCCAGATATAGACTATTGAGTTTTGTTTCTCTGGCTTTTTTTTGTTTTTTTTTGTTTTTTGGAAAAAAAATTAAAATTTACTCCCTTCATCATATATATTCCATTTTTTGGCACAACCACTTGTAAGAGAGAAAAATTGAATGAAATTCCAAAGTATCATCCTTTACTTTCACTGTGTTCTGGTTTAATGGATTAGTATTTCATCCACAATACCTTTCACATATTAAAGATCCTCTTTTAAGGCATCCCAATTAGTGAAACATGTATTTCATGTTGAAAATTTGGTCCAATTTCTACTGTATGGAATTTAACACAAAATAATGAGCTTTTTAAAAAAAAATGCATTAAAATGTTGTTATGGAAAATTGGATATAAATGAAATGTACACAATTAATTCACATCAGCACTGATTTCCAATCTTTCATTTTGATAGCAGCAATTTTCCAGTTTCTGGTTGAGTCTGATTCATTTGGTGGACCCTGGGTCCATCATAAGACGTTGACGCTGGTGTCGCAGGGCGTCCCTGAGGGTGGCACTGGTAATGTCCCCCACTTCTGATGATACTGCAAGCAAACATCGCCACATTCCATTACTGCATAATTTATATAAAATACATTTTCTGGAAACTTAAAATGAAAGTTTCAATAAGACTGCCATTTTAGTTGATCTTTGTATTCTAGTTACTTTTGAATTTAAAAAATGTTGACATCAAACATGGCCAAATTTCTGTTTGGCAAAACTGTTGACGAAGCCATTTGTGTATTGTGCACTGCAGTGCTTAATACTCTCTCAGGATGATAGAAGGAGGAGGAGGAGGAGGAGGAGGAGGAGGAGGAGGAGGAGGAGGAGGAGGAGGAGGAGGAGGAGGAGAATGATGATACATGTAACTTCAATTATTTGTGAGTAATGCACAGCAAATGCAGAAGAGAAAGATGAGGGGGTAGTGGTGGTGGTGGTGGTAGTGGTGGTAGTGGTAGTGGTGGTGGTAGTGGTAGTGGTAGTGGTAGTGGTGGTAGTGGTGGTGGTGGTGGTGGTGATGAGTTATGAAAAATAAGCACGGTGGTAACACAAATAGATTTAGAAGTTGATTTTGGTGGCAAGCAAGTGTATAGTGACAGTACAGTTGTACCAGGTTCATTACCATATCACCTTGTCCAGAAAACAATCACCTGTCATGGCAGGGCTTTATTGATTTCAAAGAACATGTACAGGCATTTTGGTCGTAGATCAGGAACATGTAAAATAAAGCAATGCATGAAGTACATTGTCGAATACACGAGTTCTTTGGTGAATGAAGACACCAGACGGCCGGTAGTCACACAGATGTGTGTTTGTGCCTTTTACAACCAACAGCTACGTCTGCTCTACGACAATAAACCTTGAAATGACATTCTAGCAGTATGCTCTGTAACAAGCAGTGAGAATTTAAAATAAAATGAAAAAAAAAATAACAACATGGGCATCAAGCATGCACACCAGTGACCTAGCATCCACCAAATGGGTTCGTGATATAGTTTCAATGTTATATATCTGTAGTGCCTGTGTGCATGCAGTATTTCACCCTTTGTGTATGCGTCTGTGCATGGGGGGGGGGGGGGGGAAGAGGGCATATTTATTTTTTCATGCATGAACTGATCATTCAGAGCAGACAGCTGTCAATTGTGAAGTGTGAAGAACTGTCGAAGTGCACCCTCTCTATCCTGACCACGTTGGCCAGTTCTGATAGTTATGGGGATGAAGTCAGAAGTGTGAATTGTGGATTGATGACAGATGAATGATGGACAACGACCCATCCTAAAAGTTCTGACTGACAAGTCAACTGGGCAAAGAAAAAAATTTAAAAAAAAAAAAAAAAAATCACTGGAATATGACCATTTGAACAGAATTAAGACAGCCCCATCCAACTACATCCCCTCCATGTTTCAAGTGAATCTGGCTGATGACATGTCAAAAATGTGAATTACTATGATTGCAAACTCCATTGACTTTAATACATTGTCATCAGTAGGAATGTTTGTATTAACAGACAAGTATCCACATTAAAAATTTGCAAAAACACATATAAAAATCTGTTTTAAAAATATTTTAAAAATTGCAGTGCTACCTGTGGAAAAATTAAAGTCTAGGGGTACCAAAAAGTATCCCTAAGCAATTTTGAAGCAACTGGTGGAGTACTGTTTTGAAGATTTTTTAAAATTTTGCCAAAAAAAAAAAAATAAAATAAAATAACTGGACATACCTTCAAGCGTTGACCCAAGGGTCCGCCATTTGCTCAAATTAGATTATGGTGACACCAAAATCTAATCAGTTCATCTTGCCAGGTAAGGTAAGCATATTGCCAAATTTGAGCAAAATACATACGGGCATTCTGTACATGTCGTGGTAACAAGAACGTGCACGGTTGGACATCCAGACGGATGGACAACCAGAAAACAGAAAGGGTCTGGGATGGACATCCCGACTGACATCCCGATAGCACGACAGACGGATGGACAACCCGAAAACAGAAAGGGTCCCCCATGGGATGGACCCTTAAAAATAAAATCTAAATATCACTGGAGCATGACCATTTAAACAAACTTGGTGGAGACCCGCCTAAGGCACATCTCTACCAAGTTTGAGAATCTGACTAACAGTTTTGTAGAAATCTAAAATGTAAATTGAGGTTGATGGCCCACAGACAAAAACCCACTGCATAACCTCAGTTGACTGATTAATCTGCTGAGGTCAAAATTAATTTCCCAAAATGCAATCCCTTTGTGACCTTGAGGAAGTAGTTCAAGGTCATCCACAATGTGAATTATTAAACACAACAGCAGGTCATGATGTTGCAGTCCCTAAGATAGGGATGACTGATCACTACCCTGGCCGTTTGTGTACTTTGATATGGAAAGAGTAGTGATATTAATCACAATCTGTGCCACAAAAATATTAAGAAACTCAATAAAGCGCAGTTCATGTGACTTATGGGAAAAAAACACTGGGTGCAAGTATTGAGGTCATTGGGTGCCTTGGATAAATTATGCAACATGGTTAATACTACATGTGCAATGCCTACTGAAAAGATGTTTAGTATTCCCAAAATAACTTCCTCTGATGTTCACATTTTCTTTAAAGAAATGACTCAAAAAGGCCCAAAGCCAAGATTGTTTAGGTGTCAATTTCCAACAAATGGTTCCTCAATGTGTCTCAGTTGCTTTGGTGAAGATTTTCAATCGCACCATTAAGCCAAACACTTTTTGAAATGATTGGAAACCTGCAAGGGTGGCTCCAGCTTTCAAAAGTGTGGTAAGGTGTTCATAATTACAGCTGTTTCAAGTGTGACTTAAACACAACATCTTATTGTATTTACTTTTGCGCCTTTTTCTTTGATTATACCAGTTTGTATTTCCTATTGTAAAACCTGTATTGAGGGCCTAGAGTGAGATTTGCATGTCTCTTTCTCTCTCTCTTATCCATATGATACACATTTGTGGCACATTAGCCTTATTCTTTCTCAAAATATTGAACTTTGTATTCTTTTATAAAAGTGCTTAATAACCATGAAAAGTAAGTCAAGGTCACTCATAATTGCACAAAATTTGACCATTGGCGTACACATACTTGGTGTAAATTTTGCAGTTCCATCTTAATTCATTATCACAATAATGAATTTAATTTGTTTTTCATGCTTATGATGTTAGTTCCAATTAAAACCACCAGTGGTAACGGTGTGTGTGTGTGTGTGTGTGTGTGTGCGCGCGCGCGTGTGTGTGTGTGTGTGTGTACACAAGTTTATTAAGATGTTACGAACAGCACACAAAAAATCATTTCCCTGAAATGCGTTCTCTCCTTCACCTTGAGAAAATAGGCCAAGGTCATCCATTTAATGCAATATCAAACTTCCACATGTGATACATGTATACATTTGTGGTACACATGATATCACTAGCCTCATTCTTTCTCAAAATATTGAATTTAACTCTTACAGTGCCAATCATGACAAAAGTTGAACTATTTAAGTCAAACTAGCCTGAATTATCATTAGGATTCCAGATCAGTATTCCCCTTAAAAAGACCTTTCATTCAAGTACCAGTATGACTATAGTTCCAGAGAGATCATATCCTAGGTCAACAGCTTTTCTTGGCGTGCATTGGATGCAATGTGAGACCAGAAAAGCTGTTGACTCAGTCCAAAATTTGGCACTAAAAAAGTTAATGGGTTTTCAACACAATTCTTGGTCCTCATCTTGTATAATACGGCCACCAAATTTAAAAGTTTTTTTTTTTTTTTTTTTTTTTTTTGCCTGATCAATTTCGAAGTTTTGTGATGTTCCACGACAACGTTCTCAAAATTTTCACATTTTCTCCCATTATTACATAATAATGTAGGTGGTTTAACCACTATTGAACTCAAATTTCTATACCCTTCCCAAGTTCTGAAAGTTATATTGGGTTAATTTAAAAACTGTAGACTGTATCATGCTCCCAAGCAAATGTTTAAGGACAGACAGAAGGAAGGAAGGAGACAGATGGATGAATGGACAGGAGACAGAAAGACGGACAGATGGATGGACAGGAGACAGATGGACAGACATGAGTGATGCAATAAGCCCTGAAACTTGAGGTCAGTAGAGCTAAAAACATACAAGTTATTTGTGATCTGTTGTTAACGCAGGAAAGCGTGCCCTGAAGGGTTAAAATAATTCATGCAAAAGGTGCTTTAGTACTGTATTGCTCAGAAACAGCATGCCGTAGCCAACTACCTGTCTGAGTGGGTGTTCGTCTCCCCAATAGTCATGGCCCTTACTGTGTCTGAAATGCTGAAATTATATCAGCAATCACACTCACTCAACATTCACATGGCCAGGTACAGCATGAGCAATCAAATGAAAACGACACAAACAGGCAAAACAAAATATACTTTAGCATATGAATTAATTTCCCACATGCAATATAATCTAAGTTTACTCAATTTATAGACAAAAACATTAATATATATGTATATTAAAACTTGAGCCATCGATATACCAAACAGGTACAGACGAAACAGTTATGGCAGACACTCCATTTACCGAAGCTGTATTTCTGTACAGAGTAAATTTGTTCCAATAAATGTAAACATAAATTTAAAGATCATAGCTGTCCAGAAAAAAGAATGAAGATGAAGACTAGCAAACAAAGCAAGATGAAAACAAATAAACAGCAATCAAGTTGCATTACAACCTCAACCAATGGTGTCAACAACAAACTGCCACAAACAGGAACATTTTGCTACATTGGTACATGTGACCCATTAAGGATATTTGTTAGGTTGTCAATGATCTCAGTGCTCACTGATTCTTTTCTGTACACAACACCGGAAACTAACATAAAAAGTGCACAAAAATATATATTTTAGAAAGCATACAAACTAAAGATTCATGCTGTGGGACACTGGTACTGTATCTTGGATGTGGTATTTGCAGAGCAATTATAAAAGTGTAGATAAGTGATCATCATTCTTTGAAATAAATTTGGGATCATTCAGCTTGTATATTTTCACTGCAGATTTGAGTTCCCTGTCTTTACAATTAAATGAGCTGGATCAGTACTTGAGGTAAATTACAATGATCTTTTGTGTAATTGTTATGTAAACATTACAAAAGTGCAATTAACAGAATCGTCATGTTTGTTTGCTTTTCAAGAAAATGTATACTTTATCTTTCTTTAACTGAAAACTGTGGACTCATTGCACTCACAAGCAAAAGGTTAGGCAGACGGAGGGACGGATAGACAGACAGACACAAGTTATGACACGAGCCCTACGACTTATGGACAGCAGAGCTAAGAAGTTTTCACGTCTTTCCTACTTGACATAGTGGTCAAAATATGAATATATTTTCTGGTAATCCCTCCATGCCTGTGGACTTAGGTCCTTGATTCTACTATGATGAACTTTTCTATTGTTTAAGACCATACCTTAACTTATGCAAAACGCATATGGACCTGCACCGCGTTCCTCACCTAACACATAATGCTGAATGCATTACTCTGTGGTGGCCCATACGCAGTGAACCATGTTGATCAGGACATGTACACATATCTTCCTCACTGAACTGTATTCTTTTTTAATAGGATGTTGATGGGAGGATATTTATGTTTCCCAGTTTCGGCCAGGCAACAAGTATTGAAGGTTGCTGATTCAAGACCCAGCCATTCTATGTGTCAAAACATAAATATGTGCGATTTATTTAAACAGTCTCTGTGTCATATACATACCTTCTGAGTTATTGCTTGAGTCTACAGGGGTGTCTGGGCTGTAGCTAGGTGGCGCTCCTAGTCTGTTACCTGGCTTGTCAGGGTCAGTGCTGCCATCTGCCCTTTGCTTCCTTCGTTTCAAGATGGCTGCCAGCTCTGTTTTTCCAGTCTCATACTGAAATTTAATACATATACACTAATAAGAAATAGGACATGGGGAATATCCATGGACCTTCAAATACCATGGGAGACCACAATTTGAAATTTCATACAAAGAGACACAACAGTGTTGCATCTGCTTTGTAGTTCTGAACTCTTGAAAAAAAAAAAAACAAAAAAAAAAAAAAAAAAAACATGATATTCACGTGCTCAGCTGACTAGAATCTGTTACTTATGCAAGTGCAGACTTTACAGCTCTTTTACATGTACTGTATTTGTGCTTACCAATAAGTGACTACCGGGTACATTTTTAATATTACCATGATATAAACCTATATGTCAGTCTGATCATATGTTCAAATATTTGATCACATTATCAAGTATTTGATCATATCATCAAACATATTTCATCATATGATCAAATATGAACTTATTTACACATCAGATATCATTGAACATATTTGAACATATCGGTATTTTTTTTAATTGAAAAAATGTCCATATTGTTGATTTTCACCCATGATAACATCCCTGGGAGTCTGGAATCAGCAGTGCGGTAGAGCATTAAGGCACAAAACTGTCAGATTGCCCTCTGACACTTGGCATTGTATGGAAAGCAATATGGAGCGTTCATTAGCTCTACGACAAGTGCATTATGTATAAACATATCATCAAATGCATTTGAAGACATATTTCCGAATAGATTCAGTCATGTTCAAACACATTTAAAGATAGGTCTAAATCAGTTATTTGATCATATGACTAAACCAATTTGATGATATGATCAAATATGTGAGCATGTGGACAAATATTTCATCAAAAAAGAAATTAAACACTGATTTGATGACATCTTTAAATTGATTTTATACTGTGACTGATTTAACTATTATCAATGATGTGTTTAAATGAATTGGATCAGGACAAACACACATACAAATCGGATACAGGTCGATTCCGCCATAAAATCCATAGCAGTGAGCCAGCCCCCTGCTGCCTATCATATGGTAAATCAAAAGTTTAAATCATGCTTGCTCTGCAAGGGTAAAACCTGCTCCAACGATCCTCATGATGTGACAGCATGGCTTCCAAGGACCACCCTGTTAAGACGTTTGACCCCCTTGCTTGGTCTATCTTACCTGCCTTGAAAGCCCCCCTGCCACAAGAGGGTTTGTGGGAGGCCAGAGAGAAGCAAGAGCTAACCTTCCAGTATATAGATCGAGGGTCAAATATTTTGAGTGTGAAGTGAAACAGAGCTTCACGAGAAAAGAAAGCCCACACATGTAAACTTACCCCTGAGATATTCTTCTGGACCGTCATCTGTCCATCCAGCCTAATACCCTCTTCCCGCCCACAGAGCTGCTCCATCTGGGGACGACTCATGTGGAACAACTCTTCCCCAGTCCGTCCTGCTAGCGCCCGAATCACTCTGCAAATTTATTGGGTGTTTTATTTAGGCAGTTCCAACAATTTTCTGAAAGAAACGTCTGATGTCCTTGACCTTTTTCCTGCCCCAAAATTTCCTTGGTTGTTCAATCATTTTTCCATGAAAACAAACACAACTCTCTAAAGACAAATTACCTGCACGTATTTCATTCTTGATAATATAAAACAAAAAATGTTATAAATGACACTGTGGGCCATTTCTACTAATTTTCATGGCAAAAAGTTGCATGCTGATACATTAGTGTTAAACCTTCAGGGTCGAACTGAACAGACAAATTTTCCAAACAGGTGCAGCTACAAGTAATTAAAGTAAATGAAGCTCTAGACTTCAAAAATCTGCAGCCAAAATTGGAGGCATAATTTACAAAATTTCAGTCTTGGCCCTTTCATGATTCATTTTAAAATATTTCATCCATTTCCACATTTTTCACCAAATTCAAGAAATCATAGCATTTGGCTAATGGTTAGAGCAGTCCCTGTGTGCAAACAAGAGTGCACAGCGGAGCCCTCAATTCCTACCTGTCACTGAAGTTCTTGGAGTACAGCCACTCAATCACCTCCTCTTCATTGGAGTTCTCAGAGATGTGGGTTGTAGGAGGCTGGTAGCGTGGTCTCTGATGACTTTTCTTGCCCAAATTAAGCGTCTTCTTCAGCTCTTCTTGTAAGTCATCTTTCTGTGACTTGCCTGGACAGCATATAGTTGTAAAACAAATTATAGGTGCAAGTGCAAATTAGCTGCAGAACGCCTCATTAATCAATATCAACTGCTGGATAGGACATGCTCACTTACAATACAGACCCAGTCTAAAATGTGGCATTAAATAACTCTAAGTAAGCCCACTATGCATTCTTCAAGGGAGCCACTAGAACACGGTGTTCTGCACTTTAATTTGACAGCCAGCTTTGCCACTGATACCAACAGGTCCTGCTGACCCATGCATGAGACAATGCATTTTATGTAGGTCTCTCATGCCAAATGTGAGCAACTTCTTTTGATGTACTCTCCAAATATCGATATTTATAAAAAAGAAATGCTGGTGGCCACATATCACTGTCTTCTATAGTCTATAAAAACTTTCATTTCATGGGTTATATGTATTTACATGTATATATTTATTTCTTGAAAAAAGGGGAAAACTGGTGCAATTTGTGTTAAAGTTTGATTGTAATTTTTGCTTTCAAGTTTGACATGATAAGAATTAGCAATGTTGGCCAACCAAGCATCATCTGAACCATTATGGCAATTAATAGAACATATTAAGTTATATAAAAATATTTTTGTTTCAAACGGGTTAACAAAACATATACATGAACCTACAACACCTCCATGTGTACATGCCGTTATCACCACAGGAAGTACACCTTCAGTGAGATCATATTTTAAGATCACTCTTTACAGACCAATAATACACGTACATTTCCTTGTAAACTTAAGATGCATTTTAAAGACCACTTGCAATGTGAGAACACTTTTTTTTAAGTATATGTCTGCAGCTATTTTGACTGCAGAGCACTTAACCCATTCCTAGTCAGAGTATGACTGAGTCAATAACTTTCCTTGGTGCAGGTTGGACACAATATGCCCAACCTGTGCCAAGGAAAGCTATTAGCCTAGGGTGTGCCATCATGGATGGTCTTGCATACCAATCTCAGCAAAAATGTTTTCTAATAATCTCAGAAACAGTCAGGAGTCTGACCCAGGATTTGGCCCTGGTCAAGTTTGGTCTTATATGTATGTTACCAGCCTCATTCTGGCCAAGAAGCTGCTGCAGCAAAACACTAAACAACCACATGTATCCTGCATGGCACTTCTTACCAGAAAGGGTGGACTGACTATGTTAAGTTTTACAGATGATGTGCTTGGCAGCACTGACAAAAGGATGCAGTCCCAAGGGTCCAAGTTTCTTGCAAGAAATATGGGGAGAGACCAAAAGCCTGATCAAACAAGGCATTGTTCGAGGGCAATGGGGTGGCCATTTGTGACAGCAAGGGATTGTCTGCTGGCCAGAGGAAACCTGCTGGGTTTCTGGCAGACTTGGCTCAGGTACCACAGCTACCACTTACTGAGAAATCTACAGGCAAAAGGGAGCCTGAAAGAGTTTGGGGAACTCCTGAGCCTCGGGGCCAAGAGAAGGCTGACTCAATTAAGGCAGAAGCACTAAGCTGCTCTGCCATGAGAGTCTGCTCGGGCTAGGCAGCAGTGGCGTCAACAGCGGAGGACGATAAAGTCTCCGACCACAAATGCTGATCCTCACAGAGCTCAAGTTCTGCTTGCATCTCAAGACAGGGAGGCAGGGCACCCGGCTTGAAGGTGGGAACAAGTGGAATTGCCAGCTGCTTGCCTCAGGGCGGGACTGCCGAAGGTGCAGGGGGCAAAGCCGGCACTGAAGGTGGCACTTGTGTAGCTGGGGGAGCCACTACCGCAAAAGTCAAAGACCCATCAACAGCAGAGGGCACCACCTCAGACTTGGATGCCTTTCTTCCATCTCTAGCATCCCTGGACTTACCATTCAAGCTCTTGGACCCGGGAGCTAAGGAAGTTCTTCAGAGCTTTGGTGGCTATCTGGACCTCACGGACTTATGATTCTAGCACTCAGACTGCATGGCCGAGGTTCTGGAATACCCGGGCGGCAACCTGTAGAGGACCAAGACCTTCAAAGTTTCAATCGGCAATTGGCTGACTTCTTCAACGGGACTCCGAAGAAGAAACAGCCTGAGGGTCAGAGGGGGCAATCAGTGCACCCACCATATCAGCCTGCATCTGCGTACTATGGGCCACAGACGACAAGGCAAGGGCAACCCTCGGGTCAGTGACTAGAGATACAGCAGTTGTTTCGGGTACAGCTCGGAGCTTGTGACGTACCTCCCGAAAGAGATCTCTCGCTGCCCGGCTTACGACGAAGTCGTCTTTTCTCCTTACTCCCTGGGGGCGGGGGGGGTGTTCTGGTGTACAGACAGCAGCCACTTGAGTTAAGGACGAGCCACGTGGGTTCCTAGACGCTTGTCATGTGGTGTTGCTGGCAAAGACTCAGTGGAGTCAGATTCAACAGCTCAGCATTATGGCCTGTCACCTACACCTGGCATGAAGACTCTTCCTCCATGCCTGCTTGAAAAGCAGCCACTTGTCTTCTCCCCAATCCTTGCAGTACTTGTAATTTCGTTTGCAAACTTGACCCAACTGGAGGCGACAACCACAGCAATGCTGATGATCGTCCCAGGCTGCAATATAGTGGTTTTGTGAGTCCAGCCTCTGCCCATAATCCAACATGAGTGAGGACGGAGTGGTCACTGGATCAACAGGAATGGCTTGCTGCCTAAAGGTAGCAATTGCCTAATGTGCACTGTTTGTACTGCTTACGGCAGTGGTTGCATACAGCAGGTACCACTGTACACTGAATAGCTGTGGAGTGGATTTATAGTCAAAGTGCAGGTCTCCTGTGGCGAAATTAGCAATACAGTGGTCCCTGTCTTGAGAGACCGCCCCTAGGGCAGGCAAAAAAAAGTGGTCTCTCAAAACAGGTGGTCTTTTATTAGAGGTACAATAACATGGAAAAGATAGCACAGTGTTCTGAGAGACTGGTCTCTTACTGGAGGGGTCTCTCAAGACTGGGTACCACTGTATAGCTCGTCTCAGAATGAGACAAACCCACGACCATTCAATCTCTGCCATGGATCACACTCCTGACTGAAATTTAAGTAAAAATAAGAAAGTAAGGCTGACAACAATTTACATTTGGGTGCTTTTGGGTGATTTGAGTGGGAAAGGTTTAAAGAAAATACTTACGTTTATCCTGGTGTCCAGGGTTCACTTGGGTGGACCTCAGCACTGGTCGAAGCTCCTCTGGTAAGGCAAGTGTTAATGTGTTAAAACAGTGACCCAACCACCACAGTGCCACACAGTAGGTGATTAAAATGTTCAGCCAGTCTGAACCAGTCATGTTTTGACCAGTGCAGTCAGTCAGCCAAAAAAATGTTCAGTTATCTCAATTAAATTATCACAAAATTCACGCTGAATTTATCATTCATTTTTTGGAAAGAAAATCACACTGGAACCCTTGCTGTTTTGCAAACATCAGAGTTTCGTGTAAATGTTTTGAAATAAAACCACAAGTAAAGATCATATATCATGACCGCTTGGGGGGGGGGCTGAATGAGACAGGATCAACAACTTTCCTTGGGTCATATACTGACTGCTTAGCACTGAAGCACAAGGAAAACTGTTGACCTGGGGCATCCTCTCATCAGTAATTGTCTTTATCTAAACAGTTTCATATTAACAATACATACCACCAAAATTGTTATTATAACAGTTAAGATTTAGGGACTTTAGGTTGCTTTAGGCATCTCTCTCTGTCTCTCTCTCTCTCTTTCTGGTTGCTTTAGGCATCTATCTCTCTCTCTCTCTCTCTGGTTGCTTTAGGCATCTCTCTCTCTCTCTGTCTGTCTGTCTGTCTGTCTGTCTGACTGACTGCTAGAATGTAGGGGATGCCTGTTACTGTTAGATGGGCATTTCATCATAGGTAGTAAAAAACAGCAATTTTCTGGGTCAGACTGGCATGAACAGGTTAACAAAACCATTGCATAAAAGAATATCTCACAAAACGTTTGCACTGTAATCATAGGCTACGGTGAAGATTTACAAAGTTAAAAACACAAGTCCACCTAATGTAGCATGTGAAAGGAAGAGACTGTCATATCTAGTGATCTTTGAAAGAATAAATTATGCTAAGATTAAAGTTAAGCAGTTACACATGTAGGTGTTATATCTGAGAAGCAAACATTTGCTATATTTATGCATTGTGATACTGGTGAAACTGTAAACACTAACAACTCAAGTTGCATATTTAAGTTTGAACACAAACACTAAAGATGTTATTGTATTGACAGTTCTACTATATTGTCCACAAATGCAGCTCTCCATTTCAACTTCACACACACACATTCAGTTAAAAGGGGGGAGGGGGGGGGCGGTAAGGAATTTTCCATACTAGCATACTCAGCATTTTTATTTGCAGTACTGGAAGCCCTTTTAATTTCCTTACTTCATACCAACTATTAGTTGTACATTTTCTTATTTTCTGTACCTTGGACTAGGGCAAAATTATTATTTGTACCAGCGTCCCACAGAGTTCTAACAGACATTGTAAGCAGAAAATGAAGGGGATATTTAAAGCATATTCTATTTCATGATTACTTAATTTCACAAATTTCTGATACTGCATTTTAGTATGTAATGGATTTTGCAAATTTTTTATCACATATATGGGATATTTAGAGTTTTTTAATTTCGGGTGTTATTCACTTTCTTAACACATTCACAAAATTAAATAAATTTAGCATATGCATTTTTTAAAGTGATATGCTCACATTTGTGAAATTTACAAAAGTTTATTACATTTATATAATACAGTTTTCTTTGATACGAGACACTGCCAAAACTCAAATTTGATGTTTCTTTGATACGAGGCATTGCCAAAACTCAAATTTGATGTCCAATGCTCAATTCAGATACGTCACAAATAACGGAAAACTCAAGTGGCAACTGTGACCCACAAAGTGACAGAAAATAAATGTACAGTGTGAACACATGGACACACAAGAAGAACACACATTTTCTACACATCATTAAATGTAAAGAGAAGCACAGTAAGTGTGGCAAGTTATCCCTAACTATTGTGTCAATAGCTTGCCTTGCACAGCATGGAGAGGGTTAACTCTTGCAGCAGTAAGCTGTGGACTGAGTCATCAGTTTTCCTTGACAAACTATGGACACAATGCCAAGGAAAGTTGTTGACCTGCTCCTTTTTTTTTAATGTAGCCTATTCCTGGTAGGAGTATGACCAAGTCAATAGCTTTCTTTCTATTCCTGGTAGGAGTATGACCGAGTCAATAGCTTTCTTTCTATTCCTGGTAGGAGTATGACCGAGTCAATAGCTTTCTTTCTATTCCTGGTAGGAGTATGACCGAGTCAATAGCTTTCTTTCTATTCCTGGTAGGAGTATGACCGAGTCAATAGCTTTCTTTCTATTCCTGGTAGGAGTATGACCGAGTCAATAGCTTTCTTTCTATTCCTGGTAGGAGTATGACCGAGTCAATAGCTTTCTTTCTATTCCTGGTAGGAGTATGACCGAGTCAATAGCTTTCTTTCTATTCCTGGTAGGAGTATGACCGAGTCAATAGCTTTCTTTCTATTCCTGGTAGGAGTATGACCGAGTCAATAGCTTTCTTTCTATTCCTGGTAGGAGTATGACCAAGTCAATAACTTTCTTTCTATTCCTGGTAGGAGTATGACTGAGTCAATAACTTTCTTTCTATTCCTGGTAGGAGTATGACTGAGTCAATAGCTTTCTTTCTATTCCTGGTAGGAGTATGACTGAGTCAATAGCTTTCTTTCTATTCCTGATAGGGGTATGACTGAGTCAATAGCTTTCTTTCTATTCCTGGTAGGAGTATGACTGAGTCAATAGCTTTCTTTCTATTCCTGGTAGGAGGAGTATGACTGAGTCAATAGCTTTCCTTGGCACGAGTTGGGTGCAATGAGGGACAGCTGTTGACCTGGGGTTTGCCATCACAAATGGTCTAATCAAAATAGAAATCTCAGCAAAAAAAAAAATTTTCTAGTCAGGAGAAATCAAAGTTTATACTTTAAGGCAGATGACAATTTACATCTGGGCATTTTGAGCAGGGCAAGGGTTAAACAAAGTCTTTTTCTTTTTTTTACAAGAAATGTGAATCTGGAATCATAAAATGACTGGAGATGAACCGGACTTCAGCTGTGATTAGCACTGAAAGAGCGAGATATAAGCCAATATGATTGTCCATTTGACCTTTCAAGATTACTCAGGTCAAAATTAACAATACCAAAAGAAACCCCATAAGTGTTTTCCTGTCATTGTTTAGTAGTAGCCATGGGCCCAAGATCCCCCATTACTAACATATTTATCCATACATGTCAGATTTGCCAAGTCAGCAAAAAAAAGGACACACACACACACACACACACACACACACACACACACGCACGCACGCACGCACGCAGGCAGGCAGACAGACAGACAGACAGACAGACAGACAGACAGAGACACACGCACACACACACACAAAGTATATGATATGAATCCTCTGTCAGAGGATACACAGTTATTGCATCATCATCTCCTTCACAAATTTGGTGAAAGTTCACCTGGGGAACATCTTTCTTTATGCAAAAGCAAAGTATTCCAATGTGGCAGTTTTCACATTACAATACATGCATTGTATCACTTACAGCAATAGCACATACTGACACCTGGCTGCAGTGTTTGATATCCCATTACTTTACCAAAATTTGACATGTCCTCATCCTTTGTAAAAGGTTTCATCGTTTTGTCAGATTTTATTACAATAAAACTTCATGCAATTCTGTTCAGTTGTGTTGGATGAGGCAAGAATAGCCTGAACATAAAAAAAAAAAAAAAACAAAGGAACAAAAAGAAAATTAAAAAATTGCAGTGCTACCTGGTGGCCAAAATGAGAACCCAGGTGACCTTGTATGCAGTATCAAAATAACTGGCCAAGTGGTTCTTAAGAAAAATAGTTTTTGTTTTAGAAAATTTAAAAATAATTGTATCATCATCTCCTTTACACAGTTGGTTGAGACCCTCCTCAGAAACATTTGGCTGTTAAATCTCATGCTTCCATGCAACTATTTTCATAATATTGCAATACATGCACTGTGTTGCTATATATATATATATATATATATATATATATTATATATATATATACTGTAGTTTTAGAAATTTTCGCGCGTTTTAATTTCACGCAAACTCATTTTTTCTGAAATTACAGAATTTTCGCGCATTTTAGTTTCGCGCAATCCAATGCCAAACAATGTTGTGAAATTCAATGCAACTTATTTCCGCGCATTTTAATTTCGCGCTTTAGGTGGTAGCGTGAAAAGCGCAAAATTAAGTCGAGCGCGAAAATTTCTAGACCTACAGTATATATATTTCATATACATATATGTGCAATAGTAGAACCCACTGTTAGATGGTCCCAAAGTTTCATATTCCGTAACTTTGTCAAAATTAACATTTTATATATATATATGTAATGCTCATCAGTTTCTCACACTTTGTTTACCTTTAGTCACATTATATTCTGATAAAATTTCAAACAATTCTGTTTAGCCCCTCTGGCGAGTAAGTCCCAAATAGCCCAACACAGAACTGATCAAAGAATAGAAAAAAAAATGACAGTGCCAGTTGGCAGCCTCCATGTAAGCCAGATGACCCCCAGTGACCCTGCATGTGATATCAAAGCCATTGGACATGTGGTTCCTGAAGAAAAATATTATTTGTTAAAAACTTAAAAATTCATTTGAAGAAAAAATGAAAATTATAGCCTCATCCTCTCCTTTGTAGACTTAGTTGAAGCCCTTCTGGGGAACATCTGTCTGTAAAATCAAAGCATTCCGTGCCATTTTTAAGAAGCTGCTTTAATAGTCTAACACACTGATGGATGGACTGCAGACAACGCACATATTTCATAAGCTATGCTGATTGACAAGTCAGCAGAGCTAAAAATTACAAGCTTTAAAGCAACCTTACTCTGACAAGACCACATAGGTTGGCAAAGGATCACTGGCATATGAATAATCCTTAAACCAGTACTGGGCTTATGCACAGGGGGTCAAAAAATTGCTAACCCTGCCCCCCCCCCCTTAAACTGACCAAAACTGACCTGTGGTTAAATGGCATCTGCTTTAACGTTTTCGACTTAATGTACGACCACAATGAAAAGTTTTAATGTGAATTGTAGATGAAATCTGTCAACATAAAATGGCCTCAGCCTGTCAACAGCTTTCCTTGTATATGTTGGGTACTTGGTGCCCAACATATACAAGGAAAGCTGTCGACTCAGTCTTAATGGGGGGGGGGATGATGAAGATTAATGTTTTTGGTAGCCTCTGATTGGCCACAATACCATAATTTTTTTTTTTTTTGATAAACATACCCACTAGCATGCTAAGTTTTGTGAGTTGGCTAGCTCAAACACAGTAGCCATCAATCCACCATTTGATAAAGACACATCAAGGGGTGGGGTTGATCCAGTCTGAATTTCAAACTTACAGCAGATTTGAATGACTTCCCACACTTTCTTGATTTCCCATTTTCAGGCGAAATTTTCTTCAAGGACAAATATTTTATTAATGGACAATTAAAATCATTTGCTCCACAGTGTGAGTTTTAATTAAAATTTGCAAGTTCATGAAGTTGAATGAAAAAGGGCTCACACAGGATCCTTACAGTATGTACTGTAAATTGCTTTAATTTTGCTGTACTCTTTTCGTTTATCGAGCTGATGGCAGAAAACTGTGAAAATAAAAACGCACTAAAATAGCATTTTAACATTGTTTGAACGGGAATTATGTCCAAAACAGTGAAATTAAAACTAGCGAAAGGTCAAAAATACAAAAACAGTGAAAATTTATACACACGAAAATAAAGCAATTTACAGTACATGTACATATTTGAAGCTAATAAATGAACCGATGAAGAAGGGACAGATTTGTTATTTGCACTTGACTGCATTTTCATAAAATTATCAAATTATTTACTTTTGCAGTTTCAGCACTGAAATTTATGTACTTCTATTCACTTTGATTTAAGATGGGAAATTGCCATTTGCATTTATCAATTTGGTCATTAAATCATGTTATTATATTAATTCACCCCCTTCTAGCGCTTAGTTTTTTTGGACTTTGCAACATAAATTAGTGGCCAAAATGTGAACAAAATACATTTTTGAGAAAAAAGTTCATATATATACGGTAGCAAAAAAAATTAAGCCCCCACCCCTCCCAAGGACGAGGAGGGATAAAGTTTTTTTTTGGTACAGTAAATATGTAGACATACGCTACTCTGAAAGACGCAGCAGATATTTGCAGCATAAATTCCAAATTCTCCAAGCACATCAGACCTAAGACAAGATCCAGTGAGGACTCCAACTACCTTCTGTTACAACCTGAACATGTGTGGGCTCTCTATACACTGCATGCCCAGGAAGACCAAGAATTGTCTGCCGTGTTGCAAACATTATGCACCATCAGGTCCCTGTAGGGTCCAGTTTACCAGCTCATGCAGGATTAGTTAATATGTCATGCAACAGATGCAGGTCATGATGATCCTCTCAATGTTTTTTTGGCATGGGGATTTTGCCAATGATGCAAGCTGGACATGAAGTATTGAGATTTGTCTCCAAACACAATATGGTGCTGTATTAATTGGGACAGAAACCACACAAAATGACTTTTACCTGTTGCGGCAAAGACATGGGAGAGATTTACAAGAAAAAGGGGCCCCGGACTGCAATCATTTAACACACTGCAACGCTAATATCATATGTCTGCATCTGGATACCTGCAGTGGCAACTCAGTGCCATGGAATGTTGAATAAAACTTTGAATGCACATGCAACGCAAAAGGTGGCTGTTGGGATTGTTAGTCGGGAGTAATTCCATGGAACATACTTTTCACTGTCAGTGATCATTGACTTCACTCATTTCAATGTTCACCGTCAAGAGTTTTCCCTTCAAAGGTTTTATGATGTTATGCTTTTGAACAAAGGTTGGTTTCACTGAAACTGAAAATAACTTTTGAGTAAAACTCTTTTCCCAGCTATTTTGATTGATTGGGTATTTCTTTTCGCCTTTGAATAATGGGGCAAAAAGAAAAGAAAGTTCAGCAGTCACAACATATTTTGGCTGATTAACTAATGATCTGCAGTTGTTGATGGCTATGTACTAATGGTCAACTCAGTGCGAGTCATGCAGTGAATGCAACTGAAGAAATGCTGATATAACTTTGGAATGGACGTCACTTGACATGCTTGATAATATTTCCACAGTGGCACAACTCATAATGATCTCTGGATACTTGTCATGTCTAAATCCCCAGCACTTCACAGAACATACAGAAAAAAAAATCAAGCTCAAAGTCATGATCATATCAGATAAAGTAAGGAGAGATAGAAGAAACTGAATAAATATCCCAGCATTCCATGCGTTTCATGCACTCTTTCAGCCCAAAAAATGAAAAGACAATACAACAAATATTGTAATATTTTTTTTCAAATCATAAAGGTACCTCTGACCTTGTGATGTGTGTTTTTATGTGACCAGGTGTGTAAATGTGATGGGGGATAAAAAACCAAGATAGTCATGTATTTTGTTAATCCAGTCAGCTTTATTTTCATGTTACAAAACCTTACATAGGTGTTTGATAAATCTGTTGACAAGGATCTCAAAATTTATTTCCCAAGACGACTGAATATCCGTAAGTACAGATCAACATGTGTTCATCCAGAACTGACAAGTTCATACGAAACACTTCTTTTTAACAGAATGTTCTAAGATCCCAAAATTCCTTGCAGTTTATTATGAATTTTGGTGTTAATATGTCTGCAATATGCAGATGATGTTAGTTGCATAGTTGTAAAGATTGTTAACATGTTAATGAAGAATGCTACATTAAAACTACATACGTGGAGTATTGAAGGCAACAAGTTGTTTAAGTATGATGTATGCAATTTGTTGAATGCAATTTGTTTAATGAATCAATGGATTAGGTAAAAGGCACCTTTGAAAAGTTGAAAGTGATGTTCACTATGAAAGCAAGACTGAAAAGTGAGATTTATATACCATGGTTAGACTAGAAAAGATTCTTTGTTCAATAAGCAGTTATTAATTTTCAGACTGCATGGAATTCTGGGATAGTGTTGGACCTCTAAACTGTCAATTCGACTGACAAGACAGCCTGGAACGTTCTTTTGAAGCGTAAGCCTCATTCCATACCACAGAGGTACACAGGACCTGGTTGGAGGTTTTCACATTATCTGGCGAGCTACACTCAGCTGCTTGTGGCAGCCGCAGCAGGACATGTCATGAATCAAAAAGAAAGAGACTTTGGATGATGGTAACATCTGTGTTGGATGTAAGCTGTGATTATGCACAGACTCTGAATATGCAGTTCATCTTTACTCATTAATTCCAGGCGAGCGAACGGGAAAATCTGTTACCTGTGGGTGGTATGGAATGAGATATAACTGTCAGCAGCTTGATGTCTGCTGGGGCCAGCTCAGCACTGCCAAGTGCCGGCGAGCGCTCAGTGTCAGACAAAGAAAGAGTTCCATCACATTTGCGAAAATGATGTCTACCGAGTGCCAGCACGGCTTATCCTATGCTCATTGCACATATTTCCCTTTCTGTTCACTTCATTTATGCCTCTGTGGATCTGGTAGCAGATGCAAGGCATTGACCCAGCGCTTGTTCCTAATTATTTTAACCCCCCAAAAAAAAAAAAAATAGAGCATTCTGACAACACACAGTAAAACAACCTGAACATGTAGATGGACATATTGATCCACTATGTATAGAATGCACTGTCATTGGTTGGACCACAGGAAATGTCGACCAATCAGAAACCAGGGTGCTCCTTTTTGACTAATACACTAGCCAATCTGGCACACATTTTGTCAAGCCTAAAACTTCACCTGTTGGTCTTTTGTAATACTTATACAAAAATATGTTACAATATGTGAAATTCCTTTACTGAATATTTCATCTGGGTAACATGTATTAGCAATTTATGGCTTCGTAATATACAAAATCTACTTTTATCTACACTGTACCTAGAAATGCTACCTATTTGAAGCTTATACACATGGTGTTAGTTACATTAAATTATACATAGATGTCGTCTCGACTGGAACTGATAATATACAATCACTCCCAATGATCAAAATGTACCACAGAAGTTTTTTCTTTATTGTGCTCACTGTCCCCTTGCCCTCCTACACTGGTTGCACAAAGCCCAATCACAGATGGTCTTTAAATGTTTACCTGCCGTTTTGTTTTTTTTTCTTTTATAAGGTTCAGCATTTGTTTGTCTGCTGAACACAATTGTTAATTAACAAGCAGCCATGGACTACAGTGAGCTGCTTTCTAGGTAGCTCTGAGCAAGAGGCTTGCCCTTCTTTCGGCTTCACTGCATTTCACTCGACACGCATACTCTTCCCATATTATATTTTTCCCCCATTAGCTTTGTTTGAGTATCTCCACATTTGACGACATATGTGTAATCTCTCCTGCCACATTCAGTAGGTGTACTGGATTCCTACATAAAGTTGTTACCATATAAACAGATTAATGCCATAGATGAATTATTTACAGTCTTTGCAAACAAAAAGTGTCTGATAGCCTGCAGTGTTGGATTTTTTGTTTTGTTTTTGTTTTTTGTTTCTGTTTTTGGTGAGTCATGGAACAGACTAGAAATAGTTTTCTTCTCCTAGAAACAGTGATAGATAGCGCCATTTATTACAAAATCATCATGAAAAGCGCCATCATGGAGTTTACTTGTGCCTTAGCGAAATAAATCATCAACATCTGCAATTGTGCAATAAAGATAAACTAGATACAGAAAAAGAAAAGAAAAAATGTAAGGAATAATGACTCAAGTATCCTGCACTCTGTCATCAAAATTGAAAATATTTTAGACTGAATATTTTCAAGAATTGAAAAAAAAAATTAATTACACATTGAAATTATATGTGTGTCATACATATAGTAAGTCCTTCTGTTTGTTTTATATCAATGCAGTGTGTAACAACAAAAGTTTCTGAAGAAAAATGAAAGAATGTTATGATCCAGTTGAATACTTTACATTTCTAACTAAAAACAAAAAAATGTATGATTACTGGGTTATACGAAGATGGTCAACTGTTATGACACTGGACTTTGTTTAAGCTAATGTTTGTGACAAAGTTCAAGCCTTCTATGTCCAATGAATTTATGTACCATCTACTTTTCAAAAGTTAACCGCTTCACAGTGGTTTAGTGTATATGAATGTTGCTGATCTTTGGCAAAAAAATGAAAAATAAAAATTAAGAGGACATGCACGAGGCATTCAAAACCTTGATCTGTCTTGCCAGCCCGCACGATGCACTCCAGCAGCATCTTCATGCATGGCTTAAGTCATGGCACTCTGCATCCCACAAATGCCCTTTAAGCCTCTTCAGACAAGATTTAAAATAAAAAAAGAGGCTAGGGAATGTTGCCTTTGCTTCATGCCATAGGATATCAAATGCTTCATTTTCGGTCACAATGGGAGGGGGGGGGGGTATCATGCACAGCAGAATCAAAAGCCTGGGTGCAGTCAAACATCCTGGAAAAAAAAACACAAGCACAATATTCACCTTTAGAACTGGACCTTGACTGTTGGTTGTTGTTGTTGGGGGGCATTATGGGAGGTGGGGTGGGGGGTTGAGAGGAGAGGGGCGGATTGTAGGGGTACGAATGGTCGCTACCATGTAGACTCCCATCAGGTTCCTCAAAGTATCTTGGCTGTTCACCCTACAAGTTTAACAGGTAAGCAATGTCAAGATAAATATGTACATGTACATATTAATTAGATCAGCAACATCAACATAAATATGTACATATCAATTAAGTGCCACCGGCAACACGACATGCAAAAGAGCCCTGCACTGCCCTTTTCTCAATGGCGTCAGCAGATGCCTAGTAAACACATATTACTCCACTGGTATGAAATCTCTTTGCCACCAGTTGACATTCAAATTTCAACATAAACACGCACAAAACTCATGAATTATAGAATTTTGTGATTAAAGTTATAACATCGAAGTTCCCTTTGAAAATGACGAAGAGAGCGAAGCTCTTAAAGCACAAGGTATACCATCACAGGTAAATAAAATATGCAGAATTTTGTGGACTTCTAGTGATCTTTATAACGCATATAAATTCATGAGGTAAGAATAAATTCCGATCTAGCTGGGGCTAATGAAACTAATGTAAGTGCTTGAGTTACTTCACTCTAGCAGATAAACAGCCTGCTAGACCGCTTAACAAATGAATTCTCAATGTTAAAATTCTGACTTGTTCAATTAAACTTTTCCCTATGCATGATTTACATAATGAATACATTGGTCATAGCTACATGAGAATTTCATAAAATCAGTTTGATTTGTTTAACAAGAGACCAACTTGCAAATTGATCCTGCAAACATTCAGCACTAGCTTTCTCATAGTCGTAGTTTTAAGTACAAAACCAGTCTAGGACGTTTTAACTCCAGCACACGGGTACCGTGCACTAGCACATATATAACCATAACAAATCACTGTTCCACTACAGATCAACTTGTTTACATATAATATATATATTTACCTCATAATAAACAAGTCTCCCAGAACAGCCAAACAGGACTTATTACAAACATAACAATTCCATGCAATCAATTCTCATCAGTAATGCACGGATCAAATGCAATTGTCTCTCAGTAATTTCCTGCATGCATTTTAGTACATAAATATATTTATATATCTTGTTTTTTGTCTGTATGGGTCAGTTCAGTTGGATATCTCTCCTCCTGAACGTTCCTGTATAAATGCTATCTGCCGACACTGTCAGCATGCTATGTTTAACGGTGGTCAACTTGTACATCAGCCATGTAAGCAGCTGGGTCTGCTACTTGCGACGTACCCCTTCCTCTGAACCCACTTCCTTGAGGATCGTGTAGGGCGCATGGCCGGTATCACCTTTCATATTCCTCAGTTTCCACCAATTTCGGGAGTCATCAAGAACCTGAAAAGCAAACGGCAGACATCTTGTAAGTCAACAGATGCTCTGCTTCTCAATTTTTCGTTATTTTGACCATCATTTGTACCTAATATGAAGCAATCAATGAGACTACATCTATCCTTTGTGGCAGACATACAAATGACAGGCACATGCATTGAGAGATCAATATTTTTTCTGTTGTTAGTGCTGTCCGTTCCACGTTACTTAACCTCTATCGACAGACTACATCTCTTTTGGACCTGATCTTAAGGGGCCTCTCAACAGAGGGATTACTCTATGCTCATGTATTATTATCACACCTTTGCATATGTTCAAACACTTCTATTTCCTGCTAAAGAGACAACAATCCATGCATTTTCCTGTTTTTTCGTTTTATATATATCGCCAGAGGGAGGGAGGGAGGGAGGGAGGGAGAGAGAGAGAGAGAGAGAGAGAGAGAGAGAGAGAGAGAAGGGGACCACCCTAAATGGCTTTATTTTCACTGTACTCTTATTTTTGCTTATTTTGCTGATGGCACGAAACCATAAAACCATGGAAATAAAACCACTGTGAACTAGTTTTTAACATTGTTTGGATGGGAATTACGACCATAATATTGCAATTAAAACTACATGTACAATGAAATGTCACAAATATGAGGAAATTAAACGGGACGTTTAAACATATAAAGCAATTTGCAGTGCATGTATATAATAAAATCACTAAACGGTGCCCAGAAAACGCAGTGGGTTTGTTCATCAGGCAACCTAGCACAGGTCTGGCTCACCTCAAGGACCTCTCCCTTCTGCACGGTCAGCTCCTTCTCGTTTCTGCCGGTTCTGTCGTGCAGCACTTCATACACTCTGAAGAACAAGTGGCACAATAATGACACCCAATGTCTTGAAGGGACATGGTCTCGTGTTTATTTCCCATGATATTCTAACAGTCAGTTCCATAGTGTACAATTTGTGAACCGACGGACCTTTTGCAATTAAATCATGACATACGTGCAACTAACTTTGTATGAAATTGTACAATTAGCAAATTCTTTATTTATTTGTTTGTCATTATCATTTTATTTATTTTTTTATTTAAAGGCCTTCGGTCTCCTTGAAATCTGGATGATCAAAATCAGACCCAATTTTTTTTACCAGTCTTCTTCACAGTGCTTCCCCTATCATCATGTTCAAAATAGGCACTAAATCAAAGCCCGATGACACTGTCAATTTGTCAGTGCCCTTTGTACTTATAAGGGAGCAACATGGTACATCTACACACACACTTAACTCTTTCAGTACCCATCAGGTCTAAAGTTGATCTGCTAAAGTGAAACTAGTCTGAATTCATATCAGGATCTCAGATTTGCATTCCTCATAAAAAGACCTTTCATTCACGTAAAAGCATGCCTCTAGTTCTAGAGAAAATATCCCAGGTCAACAGCTTTTCTCAGCATGCATTTACGCCCAATGCACACCAAGAAAAGCTGTGGACTCAGTCCAAAATTTGGCACTTAACGAGTTGAGATCCCCCCCCCCCCCCCGCCTACCGTACTGGACGCCATAATAGTCGCACCCGCACAAAAGTCGCACCCCCAACTGTGGAGGGGGAATAAGACACCTCAAGGTATGTGCGGCACAATAGTCGCACCCCAAAAAATTAAAAAAAACGGTCTCCCTGATATCACCATGAAGAAGTATAACCAGGCTGCTCATGACAAGGAATGAACAAAAATCTATGATTTAAAGCTGGTGAATAAAGTTAAAATGAAGGTAAATAAACTTAAAAACATCCACCTGTGTTGCCTTTTTATTTTGTCTCGGTATGTGAAAAGTGAACTAGAATCTCGCTCCTCACTTTCATGTTGAAACTGTCGTTTTGTGTCAGATTCTCGCTATCAGCGGGTAAATGCTATCATACAGCTACTTAAAAACATTATGAGTTATCAAACTTTGGTATTTGTTTTAAAATTGTGTCATTTAAATTTCTTAAATCTCGCTGCAAAAACATCGTGGATGATCCACATGCGTTTCCATTAGGGTGCCGCCATGACTAATCTCGTTTTCGAGACTCTCGCGAGATTGCATAAACACAACTGTGTCATGTGACTAACACATGGCAAACATGCATGCTTGTCTTATGAACACTGATCGAGCGTATTTCCCCCGTTTTTCTGTCTGCATATTAAACTATGAACAAGAATACGCAGATTATAGTAAGGGTAAGCCTATAGTTATACATTTTATTGCATTATTGAGACTTTTTGACGACGATCACAATGTATGTACACCGGCAATGTAAACAAACATGGCCACCGGTCTTTTCCATCGTCAAGAAAACTTCCTCCCAGGCTAAGTCCCCGGGAAGTTTAGACTGTAGTCGGCATAATAGTCGCAGGTATGGCTTTGAAAAAATTATTTTACCCCTCCAGATGCGACTATTATGGCGTCCAGTACGGTACACCTTTTTTTTCCATCAGGAATAATAGAGACAATCAGACAACAGATTTCTTTGGCATTTTGTGCCCAAAGAGTGTTGCGGAAAGCTGTTGATCCAAGTCTCCAGTCTATTGATGAATTTAGTATCACTTTTGCATTCAATATGCAAACTTAAAGCTTATGTTTTACCATGGCTATACTTCTTGTTATAAATGGTTACAGGTGGTTTACAGGGCCAGAATTTCGCAAAATTTTGCGAGAATCTATTTGGATTTTTGTCAATTAGTTTTCTTTTTAAAGAAAGACAACTTTAGCAGAATCTTTATGAGAATGGATTCTCTCGGATTCTCGCCGAAATTCTGGCCCTGGTTTACATGTAAACACATGCTCGGAATGCCCTGCAGCATATAAGCAGGGAAAGTATTTGCCCAATAAGCTTGTTAAGAGCCCCAGAAAAGGCCAAAAACCAGTTTGAAGCTACATGTAACTCAATTTTTTTCAAGCTTACTTCCTCTTTTCAGACACAGGCTATCTTGCCAACAGGCACTCACTGGGTAATTTATGCCCCCAAAACTTATGCTGAAACAGGTCTGTTTTGGGCATTTAACTTTATGTAATTTCATGACATATAAAAACAACAAACTGAAGACTACAACAAATTCAGTTCACCACACTTACTTGCTTCCTGCATCTCTGAGTTGGTCAGCAAACTGTCTCTGTTTATCTTCCCATGACATTGGTTTGAGCGGGGGTGGAGAGCGAGGGCGCTGTTGGGGTGGTGGGGATGCTGGGCGGGGTGACTGTGAGCGATATGTAGGGTCTCCTCGTCTGATTGGCTCTCTGCCCCTGTAAATGTAGAAACAAATGTCAGTTTTTCTTGGCAGACGGGAGGCCGCATACAGCAGGTACTACTGTATATGATATCAGACGAACATAAGACCCCCTCAGCCAGGGCACAACAATAACCCCTGGTGATCTCGAAAATGGGTCAAGATTGCTGAATACCAAGCTTTAAATGAGATGTTCTTACAGTATCAGTTTCATGATAGTAGCTCAATTTGTTCAAAACTTCCAACTTACTGCAAGGCTAAAAGTAGGACTCCTGGTGACTCTGAAAATAGGTGAAGGTCACCGAATGTTGAACTCTGCCAAGCTTCTCATGTGATGTTTCTACAGAGCCAGTTTTACTACAGTACCTCAGTATTTCAAAAGTTACTGCATCCACAAGCATAAAATATGACCACCCCTGGTGACCTTGCAAATAGGTCAAGGTGACAGAATGTCAAACTCAGTCAAGCTTCCAATAAGATGCTTTTTACGTTTAGGGTGCAAGTTTCACTAAAATTGTAGTACCTCAATTTGTTCAAAAGTTACTGTGTCCATAAGGGTAATGGACGGCACACACACATGCATTCACACATAGACATGACCAAAATGACCAATGGTTATAAAGAGTAAAAAGTAAGATTCCGGTTGTATGTCTCTGTGTCAACACAGATTTTTTTTCAATAACTCAAGGTTTCATGTGTTTTCTCTGCAACTTGCAACTGGTGAAGCTATAATTTCAGTATTGGGTACAATTTTAGCTCTACAGGTGAAGTTGATCATATGATATTGATAAAGTTTTGAAATTATGAACTAAATGCAAATTAAGGCCATAAGAATTCTTACATCTTACAGGTCTTTGTGCTCATATATATGTGGTTCACAATGGAACCACATGGGTTCCTTTTCAACTAAAGCAGGTGCTGCCATCTACTGACAACACATCATTTGTGTGTGATGGCACAGGCAATGTTATTATTACTATCATTTTTTTTTTTTTTAATTGCAGATCTTTACAGTACTTTGACTTTGGAAGACCATATTTGCTGTAAAGCACAGTTTCTTGTCTGGTTATTCTTCATCTGCTGGAAAAGTCTTGATGTAAACAACTGTTCAATTTTTTTTCTCCAGAAAAAAAGCATGCTTTATGCATTTTTCCTCAATCACAAATGATTTTGTTTTATATCCAGAAGTATTTTATTGCAGAATAACTGACTGATTTCAATACACTTTAGACCATTTTTGTAAAGCTGTCTTCAGATTGTTCTAAGCAAGGATTAATTGGTGAGAAACTTAAGTCTTCCTATCAGTTCAAAATCTGTTCAGTTCATCATCAAATGTGAAAGCACTGTAGCTTAACTGTAGCACATCAATATGCAATATAATATAACACACAAAATACTACAGTCACAGCTGGTAAGCTGGCAATCTTTCCTTTGATAAAGACACCTTTCAAGACAGATATCAGATTAGTTTATTTATTGAGATTGTACCACCCCACAATGTCAAAATAAGTACATTTCTGGACTGGAACAACTGTTGTTTCTGCTAAATTTGACTAAATAATCAGGAATGCAGCCAAAAAATACACCATCAAGCATCCACAGGCTACAATGACCTGAGGTCTAACTGCTGACAAGATTTTAGGTAATAACGTATGTCAGACACACTATTCTGATTGGTCACAGCACCTACTTCCTGTGTCACATGACATTTTCAACCAATCATTGATTCGGGTTTTGTCCATCCCATAGGTGTCTCCACCTCCCACAGGTGGACACCAGGGGAAAATTTCCTGTAGAGCCAACTACAGGTGACAAGTTCTGATGTCTTACAGTGAAATTAAACTCTTACTTCACTTGTTAGTCATTTTAGCCAGCTATTTAGACATGACTTTGTCCTATTACTTGTAGTTAAATATATGTTCCCTTTGTTTACCCATTTTTCCCAGTGGTTAACACAAACAGCATGCTTGCTCTGTTAGTAGGTGAGTGAGGCCCACAAGCACGCATGATGACAAATGTCTAGCCTACCTAGGGGGAGGCAGTCCCCGTGGGGGGCCCCTGGGGGTCGCATCGTCATACCTGCCACGTTGGTATTCTCTGTCTGCATAGGGGTCATGGTCACGAGGCCCGTGGTGGAAGGCATAATCGTCAGGCTACCAAGAACAGAACAAATACCAGTAACATCTTGTAATGATTATCAGCTTTAGGTATGATGGGGTTTCTTGGGTCAACCAAACTCCACAGCATTTTTGAAAATATCCAGATTATTGTTGTAAGTGATGGTCACAGGCCCTGGAAGGAATGGCCACTTTGACCATAAATACCACTTTTTTGGGGTCACTTTTTAATTTGACTGACCAGTGTATGTTATACAGGTGGCATGGACAACACATTGGTACCTGACTCTACAGACCACCTCTTTTCATCAGAGACTGGAACTCTTTCGAACATTTCCCTTTTCAGGCCACCAGTCTATTTCTCTAATAAATTTACATGTGTTCCGAAACAACCTGTAATATAAAACTGCTTTTTGCTGGCAGTCAGGGACGACTTAAATAGCAGGTGATACAGTAACTGGAATAGGCCTTGATTAAAATCAAGTGTTCTCAAGATATTGAACAACATATTTGCGGCACAGAGATCACCTTGTATGAACCCCTGTAATATGTTATCATACAAGGGGACAAATTTACAAACAGACACAACAAACATGATGAATTTAAACAATTAAGGGTTATACACTGCCTTGCAGTTTTCATTTTTTGGTTTTCATCAATAGCTGTTTTTGTATTCAAGAAATAATGATCCACAAGATACTATGATACAGTTGTCTTTCAAATATGACATATTACACCTTAATTGTGATAAAACTTGCCAGGTTATTTTGGTCTGCACACTTACATTACTCCTAACTCTACCATGGTGCTGCACACTTACATAGCTCATTGCTCTACCATGGTGCTGCACACTTACTAGCTCATTGCTTTACCATGGTGCTGCACACTTACATAGCTCATTGCTTTACCATGGTGCTGCACACTTACATAGCTCATTGCTTTACCATGGTGCTGCACACTTACATAGCTCATTGCTTTACCATGGTGCTGCACACTTACATAGCTCATTGCTTTACCATGGTGCTGCACACTTACATAGCTCATTGCTCTACCATGGTGCTGCACACTAACATAGCTCATTGCTCTACCATGGTGCTGCACACTTACTAGCTCATTGCTTTACCATGGTGCTGCACACTTACATAGCTCATTGCTTTACCATGGTGCTGCACACTTACATAGCTCATTGCTTTACCATGGTGCTGCACACTTACATAGCTCATTGCTTTACCATGGTGCTGCACACTTACATAGCTCATTGCTCTACCATGGTATTGCACACTTACATTGCTCATTGCTCTACCATGGTACTCTCGATCTTCTCTCTGTTGCGTATGTCCATTGTGTGGCAGCATGTTGGCCACTGTGTTGTTGTCCTCAAACATGGCTGGGTTGGGCTGCCAGCCATCGGAAAACCGTGGGAAGTAAGGTGGAACATATCCCTTCCACTCCTCCCTGTGTGTCATCAAAAAAACTTGGTCAACTGCTAAGTAAATATAGAAAGCCCTTTTCTTCACTACTTTGTGATTGGAACTGTTGGGATGTGGGGGTGACAGGGAAAAACAACATTTGTTTCAAATCACACACAGACTTTACAGTTGTTGAAACAGAACCAATATAATCAATACAATACTTTTTTTCCCCCAGTAAGCTGTTAGTCTGTATAGCTGACCATTAGATGGCAGCACTTGTCTTACATATTTTACAGTCTAAATGTTGCCCAAGATCCCTCTAACAGCAAATTGAGGCACATAGTGCAATGCTCTAAGAATGGCTAACCAAGCATGTCCCAGTGCGCTTCTCTCTTTCAATTGTGAGCGATTTTCTTCTACACTTAAAAAAAGTCCTACGTTATGATGGTTAATCTACACACATTTTCCTTCCATTAAGAATGCTGCCGTCTGATGGTCAAATGCCTAAACACACACAAACATAGAGGAAACTGACTCATGTTTATGAGATTGAAAATGCACAACACCTTCTATCACAGTTCCCTAACTTGAATTTCAACAGAGCTTGGTACTGCAACACGCTAATTTACATATCCTTGATTTCAATACTCTAGATAGCTAGTTTCAAGCCTTGTTGACCTCTGGTAATATGGAGTTATAGGTTCAACTGGGTAAATCAATTTTTACTAGCTTTGAAGTGGTGAATAGAAACTACCTCTGCCCCATGACACGGATGTGACTCTGCAAATATTGTCATTGTTATATCTGATATAAAGAGAAATTTAACAAAACCAAATACGATAGTGCCTCTCAATAAGTGTATTCTGCATGTAAAGTTGTGAGCCTACAAATATTTGTCTAGGTGCCAAGTTCAGAGAGAGGACCATCCATCCACTAAATTATTTGTGCCTCCAAGCCTGTGTTTCCATATGTACATATTGACATTGTAGATACAAGTATACATTTAGGTATCTGCTGATCTGTATGTACTTTTTTTTTTTTTTGGTCCTGCTTTTTTTTTTTTTTTTTGCCCAGTGTGTACTTCAGACAGTAACTTTGTCCACGAACTGCTATATGGGGCTAAGTCAGACAATTATCTGTCCAAATAAAATCTCTCGTCCACATATATAAGTATCTTCCAGCGGATGCCAGTGTTCATGAACAAAGTAGCTAGGTGCCCTTGTGTACGTCCTATTAATTGTTTCAATTTCTTTCAGACTGCCGTACTCTCACCCTAATGCAGACTTATCATGTTTGTACCATTAGACTAGTTAAAGTGTGTGTGTCAACACACACTTTTCTGTTTTTCCTGAAATTCTTTCTTTCTTCTTTACCAGCAAATTTGTCCGACACTTTTCTCTGACACTATTATACATAGAAACTCCAATATTGGCATGATTGTACCTCCATACAAGGAGTTGTACCTTTCTATACAGAGGAAAAAAGATGTTTAAAATTATGCAAATTACAGGCATCTGAAATTTTAAGTCTTGAATATCTTCAACATAATAATAAATAGAGATGTCATTTCAACTTTTATTAGGGGGTTATTGATCATTGCGCATGTAATGAATCTAAAACAAAAGCTGTCGCAATTTAAATTATGCTAATAAGCAGCATTTGAAATTTTAAAACTTGAGTATCTTCACAACCATTATAGACAGAGACATCATTTCAACTTCTACTTGGGGGTTATTGAGCATTGTGCATGTAATGAATCTAAAACAAAAGTTGTAGCAATTTAAATTATGCTAATAAGCAGTATTCAAAACTTTCAATCTTGAATAACTTCAAAGCTTGAATAGACAGAGATGCCATTCCAACTTCTTCTCCTGTGTTATGGAATAGTTGTACATTGCCGTACCAATATGCTTTGAAGACACACACACGGATTTGCTATGGAGAAAATCATCTTTTCTAGTTCTTCATGTACTTGTGGGTGCACCACTCATTTGTCCATACTGGTATTTCTTGTGATACGTCACACATGGTTGTTATATACAGTAGTGACTGCGTACCTTTTAGATGAGTTGCTCACGTGCCTGTCAGCACACTGGTCATCTGTTCACACCGCTACTTTTTTTGTGACATATATCAAGCTTGTAATGTATTGTAGTTGCTACTTGCCTGTGAGCACTCTACTTTATGACGCATGGTCATAACTGTGCCTGCAAGCACACCTATTTCACTTATATAAGGTCAACAGTGGTCTCTTTCATGTCAATAAAGTTGCTGTTTACTTACTTTATATAGATAATTCATAATATACTTAGTACATAACTTCTCTATGGAACTATTAGAACTCACCATGCAATTTATGGAAAAAAAATAGTCCTATGGACTATCTGGTTGAACCTTAATAAATGTGCAGGGTAACATCAAAACTACCTTGGTTTCTGATTTGCATCTTGGAATAATTTTGTTTCCCCAATAAACATTTTTAGCACAATTAAAATACCCACCTGCAGACTGTCCAGGCGTCTCCCAAGGACATCCACAAGTCGGACTCTTTCGAGGTCAAGCAGTGAAGGAGGAGCTCTTTGGCCTCTCGTGACAGAAGTGGCGACACCACCTTAGAGGCCAGGTCTGAAGTGCCGTGACTTGGGTCCTTGCTGGCTTCCACAATGAGGCTCAGTGGGGTAAACAGGAAGTGTACAAGTTCTGGAGCATTTGGGTCGTGGATGTGTTGCCTCAGTTTGGCCTGGAATCACACATAAATTTGTCAACAATCAAATTTGACCAAAGGGGTTAAATCTGATCACTGCACAGACTCTACAACTGATCTACATGATCTTTCTGTCACTGCCACACTTGAGTAGATTGACAACCACTTAAACATCGGATGTTTTTGCCTATATGAAGCTTTGCTGTACCAATTTATGATATGAAAAGCTACACACTCCACCTCCTTTCACAATACGGTCTTTCTGCATGTGGATTTTGCAAACTACAGTGAAAATCTTCTAAAAATAAACAAGAAGACTGCAACAGTCTTGTGCTCACCTGACCTTGCAGATGCACAAACTTAAGTGAACTTAAGAATATAATATTAAACTTGTGAACTTAAGAATAATATTAAGGTCACTTTTAAGACCACAGTTTAAAATATCTGTCTTCACTCATACAGTTCATCAGTCATTCTAAATAAAAAGTAACAGAATCTGTAATTACCAAGCTACTTGCCAGTACATCCCCAAAAATGTCCCTATGCAATTTCAAAATATGGGCAAGCAGTTTTATGAAGAAAGCTTAAAATTTTACCAAAAACTGAACTAAAAATTACTAAAAAAATCTAAAAATAATCTAAGAAGTCCTGAAGCATGACCATTTGAATACCCTTGGGAGGGACTCGCCCAAGGTACATCCTAAACATGTTTGAGGTGGTTCTGTCTGACAGTTTCAGAGATTAAGTCGATACATGTGAAATCCCCATTGATTTACATAGTAATCAACAGGAATGGATGCATTAATCGACAAGCACTTAAATTGAAAAAAAAAAAAAAATTGTTCAAGATCTGGGACCCAGAGTATAACAACCTAGTGGACACCTTAATTTAAGCATTCCAAAAGCTACATTTCCACAAAGTTTCAGAACAATCGGAGAAACAGTTTGGGAGACGTTGAAAACAGTGAAACAAATAAAAATTCATAAACAAGAGCACCATGATGATCCTGTGCTCTGCTGACTGGAACCATGCTGCTTCTGCACGTGCAGGCTTTACAGTACGAGTCCTTGCCAATAAGTGACCCAAGTTTGATATTACCAAGACATAAGCCAATGTCAGTTTGACCTTTGAAGGTCATTAAAAGTCCAAAATAGCCACGCCAAAGGGCCCTTCCCCCCAGTGCCTTTTCATGCATGTTAAATAGAACCCATGGGCCCAGGATCCACCATTACATGTACCAAGATATAAACCTGTATCAGAGTATGTTGCTCTGACCTATCAATGTCACTCAAGGTCAACATGAACAACACCAAAAGAACCCCCACAGGTACTTAAATGTCCTGTTAATGTTTAATCCCTTTCAAGCTTGAATTTATGACATAGAAGACATAGATTTAGTACACGTATTAGACAAGTTCCACGTGACACATATTTGCACCTTCACCACAAAAGTTAAGTTTAACAAGAAAATTAACTCTTACAGAGCCAATTTAGAGACTGAGTCAACAGCTTTCCTTGGGGCACTTTCCGCGCAACGCATGGAAAGTGCCCCATGGAAAGCTGTTGACCTGGATCAAATTTTTCACTGGGAACATAGGCATGCTGGTACTTGAATGAAAGGTCTTTTAATGATATCGAGGAATATGAATCTGGAATCATTACAGTAATCCAGCTTCATCAGCACAGCTTAAGCCGTGAATGGCACTCAAAGGGTTAAAAATCACTCACCAGCATGTTGAAGGAGAGCTTGAACTTCTGGAAGACGTCTATGAAATCTTTAGCAGGAGGCGGTCTGGCTCTCATACTCAGCATGCCATCTGGGAAGAACAACACGATATGCATCATTTTCCAATACATTGTATTTCATATGTTTCCAAGATACTCAAACAGGAGGACAGAGATGGTCCTGTGCTCTGCTGACGGACATCTGCTGGTTCTGCAAGTGCACACTTTATTGCTCTATCCCATGTACTGTATTAGTCCTCACCACTAAGCCACCAAAAGTTTAATATCACCAAAATATAATGCAGTATAGTACACCAGTGGCCTTTTTACATCAGTTTGACCTTTCAAGGTCACTGACAGTCAAAAGCAACAACATCAAAAGAAGCCCCATAGGTACTTTCCTATTATTTTGTCTGGAGAGCCAACTTTTTAGTATCTTGATGTACTATTAGGCAATCCAGGATAAATAAATATGTTTAAACAAAAATAATGTTTTACAGGTGATTGATACTGAAGGTTGCTGGTTTCAGACCTAGCCCTTCCATGGTAAAAAAATATATTTTTGGTGCTTCTGTGATGCTGGGGGCTTACACGTGTAGAGTCCCCCATCTGGGACAGCTCTGAATACAGTAATTGTACTGGATTAAGTACAATGAACTGGGACATGTTAGGTATAAGCCAGTAGGTCAGGTTTGCTTCACCAGCTAACAGCTTGAATTCTACTAAAAACAATATACATTCATCCTCCTGTCTGAGAATGCATAATGACCATGTCATCCATCATCTGCTTCACAATTTTGGAGATGGTCCACCTGGGCATTATTTGTGTGTAAGGGCAAGATATTCCACATAACACTTCTGACAATATTGGAATACAAGCACCGTACTACTGCTGTACATCTATATACTAGAACCTACTGACACAAGGTCCTAAAATTTGATATCTCATAATTTCATTAAAACACTCACATAATCCTATCATTTTCACAAACTTGCATCATCTTAAGCCAGATTATATTTTGATAAAATTTCATGCAATTCTGTTTGATTGTTCTGGCAAAGATATGGAAAACAGCCTTAACACAAAAATTCATTTGAAAAATAGGGGGGAACAGCACCACCTGGGGGCCACAATGTGAACTAGATGATCCCCCCCTCCCCCAAGTGACCGTATATGCAATATTAAAACAGTTGACAAAGTTGTTCCACAGAAAAAATTCTGATTCTATTCCATAAAAAAATGATAAAAATATGCAAACAAATAAAAAAAAATAGAAAAAAAACCCCAAATAAAATAGAGCCAAAAAAAAATTATTGCATCGTTTCCTTCACAAAGCTGACAGAGACCCACCTGGGACACACCTGTGTGCAAAATCAAAGCATTCCATCAAACCTGCCTGACAATCTTGAGATGTATGTCCTATGTTGCTATATACATGTACAGCAGCAGCAATTGTCGACCCATGGTCCCAAAGCTCAATATCTCAATTATTGTCTCATAAAATTGAATGCAATTCTGTTTCCGCTCCACAGAAAATGCTTAAAATAGCCTTGACACATGAAAAATTCATGAAGAAAGCAAAAGACTGTGGTGCCAACTGCTGGCCAACATATGAACTGGACAACCCTAGGTGAACCTGTATGCAATGTCAAAGCAACTGGCCAAGTAGTCCTTAAAAAGGAGAAAGTTTCAATTTTTTTCAATAAACAAATTTAAAAATTCATGACAAAATAGAAAACTTATTGCATCATCATCTCTTTTACAAACGTGGTAGAGGACCACCTGGGGAACATGCATGTGCAAAACCAAAACATTTCATGTAGGGGTTTTTGAGGAAAAATTAAAAATGTAGAAATCAAAACAGACAGACAGACAGACACAAACAGATTTCATAAGCTCTGCGGTCAGCAGTGCTAAAAATAAAAATATCATAGGAGCACGATCAATGGAACAGAATTGGTAGGAACCCACCCAAGGTAGATCACCATCATGTTTTCAGTAAATCTGGCTAATGGTTTCGGAGAAGTCAAAAATTATGGACAGACGGAGGGACAGATGATGACTGATTTTACAACCTCAGCTGACAGACAGCTCAGGTAATAACACCATCATGATTTGTATCATTTACTTATGAAGTTAGTCCAATTTTGTGTGAAGAACAGACGCCAATTTGTCATAACTCTTCCCTCGTTTTAATTAATCAGGTTCAAGAGAACCTTTCAAGTATTACCTCCATACTCCTTCCTGCCCTTCTTGCCTCGTGCCTTCCGCCTGCGTTCCAGCTCCTTGAAAGATTCAGCTGCCTGCTGTAACCTCCCAACGTACCTCTCAATGTCGTCAAAACAGTGGTTCAATAATTGCTGCAAACAGAGCAGAATAAACACTAACTTAACCTGGTTTGTGGGTGTTTGGTCTGATCAAGTGCATGTGAGCTTATAACCTTCTGTGGCAGTTGCTACAGCCACTTTATTCATGCATGTTTTTTTTTTTTTTTGCCTGTTTCTCATTTGGCACTCTCAATCACGCACTTTGAAGATATTGTTGTAGCGAAGTCAAATTGACTGTACATAGGTCACAATAGCCACACAAAATCTGATCAGGCAGTCTTTGTCGCATAGTGCATCTCTACCAAATTTGAGAAGAAACCACCCAAGCACTTTAAGATACTGTGCCTACAAAGCCAAACAGACATTAAATAGGTCGCCCTGACATGAAAAATCTGGTCAGCTTATCTGTCTCTTATAATGTATACTCTGCACCAAATTTGGGAAGAATTGGATCCACTCCTGCACTTTCAAAATATTCGAGCATTACAAAGTCAAACTGACTGTAAATAGGTCACAGTACCCACAAAATAGGTCACAATGACCTGAAAAGCTAATCTGCTATTCAGGCAATTTGAAGATAGAGTATGTGTATAGAGTTACAAAGTCAAATAGGAGACATTCATATTTAATTGTGATCCTGCTCACTTCCTATGTTGCCAAGGCAACAGATTGATGCTTCAGCCATGATCAGGGCAGATTTGTATTATATACTACATAAACATCCATAAATAACACCTCTTCAACCAAAGGAGAGTCAATTTCTAGTCAATTTAGGCATCCTTTGTGTTTCAAATATATGTTAATACATTTTTTTAAGATTATTCTGTGTTCATGTTGTTTCTTTTGTTGAGAAAGTACTTTTGACCAGTTAAATACATGCATCTGCCATGATGCAGGTGGCTCCCTCTTTTGCTCAATAGATTAACAGTAGGACCGCATTTAAATATGAATACATCCTATTGACAGCAAATATGTCATATTAACCATTTAATTGGTCACAGTCACCACACAACACGTCACAATGAAATAAAAATCTAGTCATGTAATTGTTTTCTTCTAATGCATCACTGTAGCAATTATGAGAAAAATTCATCCATGTAGTCAGAAGATATTGTGGTAACAAAGTTCACGATAATTAGGTCACTGTGTTCCATAAATAGATCACAGTAACCTGAAAATCTTATTTCAAAATCCACCTTTGTAACAAATGTGAGAAAAATCATTTCAGGTCTCTTGAAGATATTGCAGTAACAAAGGTTGGTGTGGATGTATCGACTTCAGCCAGATGACTCCAAAACATAGCGCCTCCCCCATTGCTGAAGGAGGCACGAAACGGCTATTCATGTGGCCAACATGTTTCACAGGAAAAAGGTGTACTTACCACATAGCTGTCTGTCCTCTCACTGATGGTGGACGAGGCGTCGTCGTGGTGCAGGCCCTGGTGCAGGGCTTGCCTGGGGCGCTGGCCGGGGCCAGGGTTATAGGCTGCGGCAGCCATTGCTGTCAAACAGAGCACAAAGTTCCTTACAATACACAAACTCAGCATTCGTACTTTTATCTACAGTGGACAATATTGCGTCCTTTCAAAGCCTTCAAATTTGTGACAAAAATTTGCTTATGAGTGTGATTTAGTTATTAAGCTATGATGAATTATTGGACAGCATATTGGAAATAGGTGAGTTGACTTTGTATTACATTTTCTCAAAAAAAAGTGCTTGGTTGATCACTTTAAAATTGCACAGGAACACTTCTAGGCACCCCCAGACGAAGCCAGGACTAATGGGTCAAGTGTCAAGGTAGCAGAGTACAGCCTGTTCACACACCCCTCTTGTTCGAATTCTGGATCACCTAACAGAAACCTCTCCTACTCATGAGTTTATCCAGAGAAAAATAAATCAAAGCATGCCAAAAATACGCTTGATTAATTCCCCCAAAAATCCCTGAAGTGTAAACAAGTAAAAATCAGACACACAAACTTTATTTTAATTATTTTACATACTTTGCACCAGCTTAACTGATTACACCAAAGAGCCGCCTAGAATGTACACAGAATATACACAGGATACAAAGTTTTACCTGAACTGAAATGCCCAGTGATGGTAACTCGAACTTATGAATCTTATGTTAGCATATATATATTATAATGCTTGTCCTCCTTATAGTAAAGAAAGTCAATTTTACTCTGACAACATAAGATATTTTTCCTTTTCAACTTATTTCCAAGAGTACCTTGGTGCAAAAGCCATTGTGAATAATACAGCACAAATCGTTTAGAGGGCCTCTTTGCCCCAGTCAGTGGAATGTCCTGTCTCAGCCAAATTTCATACTCTGGAGAATGCCAACCGGATTTGTCCTCAACAGGGAGTGTACGTACCTGCTCTTTCAGCTGCCAGTTCGTACTCTCGGATCTGTTCGCGTACGCGCGGTGGCTCCATGTTACCTCTCCGTGGTGGTGGCCTGCCAAACACATACAAAGTTTGAAGCTCTTTATTGACCATATTCACACCCTCTGGGGGCCAAATGGCAAAACACAATACCAACACATATATAAATAATAAACAGATAGATAAAATATACACAACTTGCTTCATAGAAAACAATAATGATTAATTTTGACTGAAGGTATGCCTTACCCAGATGGTTCCCACATGTGAAAAACAATGTTAAAATTAGAGTGTCAAAGTTCAATATTGCTTGCTTTTTCCTTTATTTGTTGACCATAGCAAAATGCAAAACTTCTGCACAAAAGGTTAGATCTTTCAAGTGTTCATCTTTCCTTCCTGTTGCAGCATATTTATACCAACTATCAGAAAAAAATCCACCCATACATTGTCCAGATATCGCATTGAATCTGCATATAAACATCACTCTAACACAAAAGTATATGTTTTGGTGACCACGGATTGGCCGGGTCTTGAACTAGCAACATTCTGCACCAATCACCTAGTTGAAAATGGGAAACACACATGCCAACTGTACAAAATCCCCATTCCTAGAAAGAATGGTTTGATAGAGGCAGGTATGCATGAATGCCATATACAATCGATACAGCCAAGTTGTATTTTTTTTCTTCCTCGCAGAATATCATGCACTTATCAAAAATTAAAATAAAGTTATTTTCAAGGAGGAGATTATTAAAAAACAATCTACTTTTCTGAGGAAAAAGCCCAAAGAGTACATTAGAGACGTGTGAAACTACTGTCAAAAAGGTTGCTGGGAGACAAACAGGTATACATGTACATGTGCCGATAAATCCCCGAGGGCCAACCAAAACCGCCATAAAACACAAATGTATGTGCACTCAAGCTGGTTGCCTCCTAAAAGCCCCAATTAAACTCGGATATTTTTCCACCTGACTCGCATCAAAAACGAACAAATACATAAAGTGATCTGTTTAGCAGGCAAGCAAGCCAATTAACACATATACATGCAAAATTGACATGATGGACATAATCTGAATCGGTTGGCAAAACACAAGAAAAAATCTGAAGTCCATCAATTAACAAAGTCTATTTCCCAAACAAATATAAAACCACTATGCCCTGGTCTGCAGGCTTACAAATGGACCCACAAACAACCTGTACTTCTGTGTTACATCATCTGCTCCTTGACTGGTGGTTGACTACATACTGCCCCAGTGTATCCAGGCTGGATGTACATGGGGGAGGAGGGGGGTGTCAGTCACAAAGCAGGGACTGACAGCCATCTGCCAGAGTTTTGACCTCACTGAGGCCAGACAGTGGCTTTGAAAGCATTTTACACTACATGTCATTTGTGTGGTCATGTGAAAAGGACCTGTGGCATGTCTACTACATTGTCGCCATGCTGTAATAAATGGGCTGTCTGTGTAATTGTTTAATAGCCAAAAGGCACCATCATATTTAAGTGCATGCAACGTCCGTGTGCACCCTAGAACTACTGAATACTTGCTTAGCATAATAAGCCACTGGCTGAAAGGTGTGACATGTTGCTATTGACATTACTTCCCTGTACATTTTCATAATGGCTTAAGGTATTTCACAATTATTTCATTATTTAATAGAAAACACATGGCAAATGCCACACAAGTATGCCACGCAGGCATATTCACAAATCTGAACCTGATTACTCATTTTTCTTTCGGCAGTATCAAATAAAACAGTCATTGTTGATGGTATATGTAGCTTAAAAACTGTAAACTTAGTTTTGCCAAAAAAAAAAAAAAAAAAAAAAGTAAAATAGGCCTACACTGGGCCAAAATGCAAACAGCATTGAAAATATGTCATAGGCATAGGAAATGGGATCGGGGGTGGGGGTAGGGTGCCAAAATGATAAGGGCGCGAGGATCTGGAGCACTCCACATGTATTTGCAGAAAATGTAACAAAATGTGACAAAGTGACAAAACAAAACAAAACAAAAAAAAAACTGACAGCAGAGCAGACTGACAGCAACTCCTGAGAACAAAGATGACACTCTACTTACCCTGTGCTTCCATATCTGTGTCCTGCCTTGGCTTGCTTTATGTCATCAACCACATCCTGAGCCTGGAAAACACAAACAGCAAGCTCTACCAAGAAGATTCATTTATTTGAAACAAAGTGTCAGAATTTAATTAAAGTTTGCACCAGAAAACATACCATAAATTTCACTTATGTGATAAGAATCATTCTTAGCTAAAAGATACCCTCTGACAAGATATGCAGTAAGTGACACCAGGGCACTGCTTTCTTCTACTAGATACATAGTGACACCAGGGCACTGCTTTCTTCTACCAGATACACAGTGACACCAGGGCACTGCTTTCTTCTATCAGATACACAGTGACACCAGGGCATTGCTTTCTTCTACCAGATATGCAGTAAGTGACACCAGGGCACTCCTTTCTTCTACAAGATATGCAGTCAGTGACACCAGGGCACTGCTTTCTTCTATCAGATATGCAGTCAGTGACACCACAGCACTGCTTTCTATCAGATATGCAGTCAGTGACACCAGAGCACTGCTTTCTTCTACCAGATATGCAGTCATTGACACCAGGGCACTGCTTTCTTCTACCAGCAGATTCACCGTCAGGTCACCCTGTAGAGTGAAAACTAAACCATCTTGACAGTACTCATTGGCATTTTCTGTGCGGAGTTGGGATTTATTACCTTAACCACAGCTACAAAAATCCACCATTTTCAGTGGCATCCAAATTTGTTTCTGTCATAGCTTATGTAAACACACAGCTCAATGGACCTTTTATGTTTATATCATATACAGGCTGTGAAATAGTTCCAATAAAAGCTACTCATGTACACTCATGTACTTTACTTCTAATATTTAACTTTTTCCCAACATCTGGTACCACTATGAGTCAAACCGACCAAGCCACAAAATTACTGACATGACCATCCCTGAAAATGAACTGTGAATTCTTGCATGTCCAATGGGAGCGCCTTTATTATTGTTGGGACACACTACCAATGTTTGCTGTTAATTAGTCTGAACTCGTCCCCTTTGTAGTGAACTACAACTCATGGTCACAACCTTCAATGCCCATTGTCACTTTGCACAGCCTGACAAGTCATGCTCCACCTGCCATTGTGGCAACCACAGCATGACTCAAAATGAAACAGCTTTCAAAAAAAACAAAAACAAAAAAACAAAAAAACAGCCCCACCGATTTTATATTGGGCAAATAAGCACTGGAATGATAGATCTTGTTCCACGGAAACTGAAAATGCAACTGCTCTACATTTCTCACTGCATACTCATGTGGCAAAGAGTTTCACTTTTAAGCTGCTAAAATTCCAATGCATTTACTAATGGTCAACATCTACTTAACATTATACCAAATTACAGTCCACATGGTATATGTAGTGTGGAATGATTTGAACAGAGCTGTGCAACATGTTTCAAGCACACCATACTGTCAAGAAACTGTGCAGAGATGTATGTGCAAGGAGGCTGTGTATCTTGCTATCTTTCACCCCTGGAGGGGAAAAGGGGGGGGGGGGGAAGGAAGGAACAAAAAGAAAAAAAGTGTTTTATAGCATTTCTGTAAATCTGACCAGCACGTGGTGACATCTTGGAAATACTTACAGGTCTGGACACACACTGGAATATATGCATTTCTGATGGGGTGTGTTTCCTCTGGTCCTCCAGGACTGTGAACAAGACGATATTGTTGTAGACGTCACGTCGGTCACTGTTGGTGACCGCTGTGGGATCACTGACCAGATTGAGGGGAAACCTCTCCATCTCTTCCTGCAATAGAAACGGAAGTCCATTAAATTGAATTCCTTAAATTTCATCTGCTTAAATTACTTTTAAGAAAGCAAATTTATTGTTAACACTTCCCCAACTGTAGCACAAACAAAGCCATTATTTGTATGATATATTTGGAAAATTAATATTTTGGAAGGTTTGGACTTAGTGCACAAAGACTGCGCTCCACCAACATTTGAACTTTTCTTCCAATGTCTTTAACTGTTTCAGTATCAAGCACGACTAAAGCTGATCTACTTTTAAAGTCAAACTAGTCTGAATTATCATAAGGATCCCACAATCATATTCCTCATTAAAAAAAAAGGACCAGCATGCCGATAGTTCCAGAGAGAATATCCCAAATCAACAGCTTTTCTTGGCGTGCATTGGGTGAGCTGCACCCAAGGCACACCAAGAAAAGTTGTTGACTTTGTCCAAAATTTGGCACTGAAAGAGTTTAACTATTCTGCATCTGGCTTAATACAGTATGTCAGAATCAGATTCTCCTTTGTAAACCCCCAAGCAAGGGTCAATGTGTTCTGCTTTCCACTGTCTGGTTTTGAGGGAACAAAAACCACAAAGTTCCCAGAAATCAGCCCTTCTTGCCCATCACATCAGTCTTTTACCCAAAGTCTAGAAAATTCTTTCTTCCTTCCTTCCTTTCTTTTGCTTTCTTTCTTCTTTCCTTCCTTCTTCCTTTTTTTTTTACAAATCACAAAAATGAATTCCTCCAAGTTGAATCAACTTTTTTACCACAGCTTTTTAAATAGGCATCTCATGATATAAAGAAAACTCCCTATAAATACGCACATGCATGAAGCAGAAATCTAATTACCAAAATCCAAGACTCATCATTTTGTCTATTGTTCATGACGCAAAAAATTACTGGAATAATACTGACCAATATTTAAGACATTCATGCAAACTGGTTGATCACAATTTCACTGCATTGGCATCCCTGACAAAGCAAATCAAATCAGTGATAGTTTGTTTACGGATAGTTCTCAAGACAAAGCAACATAACTTTTCTTCCTACAAGTTGTGGCAAAACTGTCATGCAAATTACATTTCAGTGCTCTCGCCACCTTAAACGGGTGAAATTTACTTTGCTTTTTTAAAATTTCAGTCCCTGCTCATTTTTTTCTGCTCCCTGCCTTTCTTTTTTATTTTTCTCGCATGGTACATCCATTTGTGATAGCGCATGAAACAGCTGATTTACTCAAATTTAGTTAATGTTGCAAAGATTTCCTTCCGTCCCTGTCTGCCCTTTTGCTCCCAACTCCACGTTCACATGTGCCTTTTTAGACACCAGCGATTTTGGACTCATTTTCACTTTTTAAGTAAAATAATGAACTCTTTCAGAGCCACATTTTGGAAAGAGTCCACAGCTTTCCCCGGCACACTTTGTGCACAGCGCCCAAAGTGTGCCAGGGAAAGCTGTTGACCTGGACTATTATATTCTATGTAACCATTGGCATGCTGGTACTTGAATGAAAGGTCTTTTTACAAGGAACATGAATTTAGCACCCAAATTATGATCAGTTGGCACTGAAAGAGTTCTAAGCATTGTATCATGTACAAACATCAACAGTAGCCTTCATGCTTTGGTGTCTAATATAAAGCATTAAGACTGACCAAAAAGTGCGTGGGGAAAAAAAATTATAAAAACCCCACAAAACACTCAAAAGATAAAATGTGCTGACCCCTGTCTGTCTGTCGATGATGATAACATCTCTGTGCTCCACGTAAAGCTGGCATCTCATGGTCCACACTCCGGTGGATCCCTCCATCTGTCGAAGCTTGGCAATCCCATCCTCGGGGAACATCAGACCTAAAACACATGTGGTTTATGACAAATTAACAAACACAATGCTGTGTCACCTTTTTTTCATTTATTACTTTTTTGTCAAATTGATTCACGCTGCTGTGAAAGATGAGCTGACACAGTGCCACTCGTGTGTGATTTAAGTCCGTCAACTTTGAACTTTCCGAAAAGTGTGCCCAGATGTTTTCTGGGTGCCTGATGTTTATTTAATGGTGGTCAAAATGACCAGGTAAAATATTGTAATGAATGTAGCTTTCATGCCGTTATGAAGTAAACGCAGCCATGCATCACTGACTGTAAGCCACATACACCTCTTGGTCACATTTTGTGGCACAGCCCGCCACTGTCCAGTACATGTGGCCAGACAGGTGGAGGATGGACGGGTGCAAGTCATATCTTTGCTAAATACACCGCACATATACTTGGAAAAAAAAAGTGCTTTTAATGTTGAATGGGATATAAAAGTAAAAGATCTGTTTATGTCACTGACTGTCCAACACACACAGTACCTCATATATACAGTGAAATCTGTCTGTGAAGACAACCCTTAGGCTAGGTCAGTGCTAGAGGTTTTAAAATTTAGCAGCCAAACTTCCAGTTTTTGAAGGAAAAACCTACACACACTTAATCTGTTAAATTTCTGCGTAAACACAAAGGATTTTAGTTGCCAGTTACTCTTTTACCAGCCATTCTGAAGTTCTGAAAGCGTTAGGCAACTCCGCATGGCTACAACGTCAGTGCTAACGTAGCCAACGGGGATAACCCAACTGTGGTCTCTCAGTGCAGGTGGCCTTTTACAGGAGACACATGAATGAATAAGATGAAAAGAACTCAGCAAAGTGTCCCCAAAAGGTGGCCTGTGAGGACAAGTGGTCCGGCTCTTAAGATAGGGACCACGGTATGTACCACAAAGAGGACATATTACGTCATTCATACACTGCTTACTGGGTCTGAAATTCAATAGCAAACAGGGTGTTGCAAAAGGTTATAAACTTCGAACGTACTTCATTTATATCAAGTAGTGTGGTTTGCACAATTGTTGTTTTTGCCTCCTATTCACCACATTACGCATACATTAAGATGTCCACATTCTATTTCTTTCATCAGTGACGCAATTATGTCAAAGTCCTACATGTCTGAAATAGGATTGCTTAAATGCACAAAATATTTTGGGCAGTTCCAGGAAAGACCCAGACAACTGCTCAAAGGCAGAAAATACGTGGTGCTGCACAAAGGAACCAGTTTGAGGGCAGGTCTCTCAGAGCAGTGAAAGATTTATGGGGCATAAAAAATGTAAACTAAGCCACCAAACCTTTCTTCAGTTTAAGACACTCACTGACATGGCCAACCAATGTTCCTATTTACTCAGTCAAGGGATATAAACATGCTGGAGGTTATCTCTGGGTCCTGTGTGTTCTGGAGCACATGTACTTCACATTGAGTCTGACCTTATCCACACAAGTTTGTACATGAGCTTTGCACACACTTTTGAAATACTTTTCTCAAACAAGTACTCTAGCTGCTAGATCGGTGAGGAATTTAAAAAGCAAATGCTCCAAGTTTCTCTCTTTCTGGTTGTTTACAATCTTTAAGATACTATGGTCCTAGATTTTCAGGCTCCAATTTCAAACTGCCGCTTCCTTTTAATTAACTTACAGAAAAGGCTTAGTACTTGGCTCGTGTAAATAAATCGTAGTTTTTAAGTCCTTCATGCAGCCCCACATCATGCCCAATTCCTTACGACAACAGGACTTTTTCCTTATTCTCCATAATGGAAGGTATGGAAGATACTGAATGATCTGAAGGCACATGTAAGGAGGGAGAGCAGAGGAATTATCTCCTATCCAGTACACACCCCTCCTTTTGTTTGTTTGTTTGTTTGTTTTTTTTCATACAACCTTTTAAAACGATGGATTTCTTCATTTTAGACTCAAAAATGACTGATTTCAACGTTTGAGGCCCACATTTCTGAAAATTCTCCCCCTCCCCCTCCAAATTCCTGGATCTGCCTGTGAAAAAAATTGACATATTGGTGCACAATGTATTTGATATACCATGTTGGCACATGTTGCCTTCTTTGGTATCTGTCCAGCACAGGACACGAGGTTCCAGTTAAAGTTGACTTATAAGGTGTGCTGCACGCCTTCTGGGCCTGGTTTACCAGAATATCTGTGATTTACCTTCCACAAATCATTGGCCTGAAGCCTGGGACACAGTTCATCAGCTTTCATCAACCTAGTTAATCACTCGTGTTTACTCCAACACCACCAAAGCCAAAGAATATATATGTACACAATTAAGCATTTTCCACAAATGTTTTCAATTGATGTTGAAAGACTGAACCATGAATTATTGATTCTCTAGCAAACGAACTTGAACAACATTGTGTTCTTGTGCATTCATTATTCAAGTAAATCTAATGGGTCCCAAAGACCGAGCTCCCAAACACATTGTTTTAATTCACCTGCAGGTGACAACTTGCATTCTTTGAACTCCACTTTACACAAACTATTTTCACATGTGGCTGATAGCTTTACATGATTAATATAGAATAAAGAAACTTAAGTGCAAAACCAATATTATAGCAGCACACAGCCAATCTTGACTCGGTGGAGTAAGTCTACAGTGGACAGGCATTTCAGCCACGAGGAACACGATGTCAATGTGTCGGGAAGTAACTTTGTCCCATTAAAATTACCAGAAATGGTCATGTTAGTCATAAATATCATTTGCACTGATTTTTCCCTAAACAATGAAAGAGACAATTAGCCTACCGCTTTCCTCGGTGCACCTCTCGTGCACCCAGAATGCACTTTGGAAAGCTCTTGACTCAGACTCCATGGGGTTAAGTCTTGCAGCACCAAGTTTTGGACTGAGTCGACAGCTTTCCTCGGCACACTTCGGGCACAATGCAGCCCAAGAATGCCAAGCAGAGCTGTTGACCTGAGCCACTATATTTTATGGGACTTTAGGCATGCTGGTACTTGAATGAAAGGCCTCTTTACAAAGAATATTAATACCATATCCATTTGATAATTCAAAAGTTCATCTTAAGTACATTGTTTTTAGTGGGCCTTGGCAGAGAAAGAGTTAAAGTCCAAGGAAAGGTAGCCCTTTTCTTTATGCGTTTCAAACGGGGACACCTTTAGCAGCATTATCATCAAAAGAAAAGAAATAACTATCTTCACCTTAATGCTTGAAAGGAGCAACAAAAGTTGCTGCCATCACTGCTATGTGTGAAAGCTTTGTTGCTGACATGCTGAGAGCCCAGATAAAGTGGAAGTGACCTCTCAAGCTCATGAACACTGCCCGCTGGAAGTGACCTCTCAAGCTCATGAACACTGCCCGCTGAAAGTGACCTCTCAAGCTCATGAACACTGCCCGCCGGATCAGCTGATCTGGGTGAATCTTGTTTGACTTCGTCAAGTTTTTTTAGTTACCCCACGTAAAAGTTTCATTTCTGACACATCATTATGGATGATCAATGAGAAGGATATGCTGTTCAGCCTGAATTTTCAAAAGATGGAGGCAGTTCCAGTGAGGAAAGTGCTTCAGACTCTGAACTAGAACAAGAACAGAGGAGTAAGCTCCTGACGTACTGACCATAGAAGTATTACATTGTATGTGTGGTACCTCTATGTACTAACAGGAGGCTCGTCTTTTGTCGAGAGAGAGAGTGTGTGTGTTAACTGTGTATAACATGTCGGCACAATCGAGCCAAATAGTGGAATTTAGGACCCCAGGTGGCAGCACTTGACGGTGTTCCATTTGCATAAATTTGGATACTTGCTTAACAAAGCTTCAAAGGAATTTTTTTGCAATGCAAATAAGTAAAATTATGCAAATGATCACCCTCAAGTACTGCTCTCTGGGGTCCTTAATGGGTCTATTATGTAGGAGATCACATGGCCACTAGGACCCCCCGGAATGGACGAGGGTTTGAACCATGTCATATGGGAATACCATGCACAAAGATCTAGACACATTTTGGCTTATGTTTGGCAAGATCACTCAATAGACTGCACAGTCACAGCATTCACCATGGCAGCCTGCAGCCAATGAGAGGCCCTCACCTCACGATATTGGGAGGTGCCAGGATATATAGAGCCTAGGCTGTGCCAAATATGGATGTGTGCTGCAGTTGATATTTTGTGGCTGAAAAGTTGGAAAATATTGATATTTGCCTCCAGATTTTTTCTTTTTCAAAAGGAATATTAAAGTAAGAATATGAACAAGTGTATTGGATCCATAAAGGGACCTGCCTTTCCTTCGGCTTTAACATTATTAACTATTGAACATACAATCATAAAAATCAGAGTGACGGGGAACATCAATCATTTATCCATGCATCGTGACATTCCCTGAACCAAATCTGTGACAATCATCCTTGAAATTCTGAATTTTTTCAGTGGATAAGTGAACCAGAGGACCCACATAATGTCTCCCGCGTCTGCAACACACAGACAGACAAACAAACACATTGTTGTAACGTCTATAGCCAAGAGATCTGTATTTTCTCCATTAAAAGTTGACGCATGAACCACTCTCCTGGGATATTCATTTCTGCCAGCGACACCAGCATTTGGTCATGCATCATCACGTATGCAAGTGCCATGTCTCCAAGGACTTCAAAATGCACATGCAACACTGGCGTACGCAGTAATGTCTCTGATCAACCGCTACTAATGTGATCTTCATCAGATCCAAACAGGCGTACAGCTTGGAGCACAAATAAATAATGCATGAAAGTACCGAGCCACACAAATGTACATCTGTTACTGCATGCATTCTGCTGACCTAAACTAAGTACCAAAATTAAAAAACACAAAAATAAAAAAAAAAGTAAACTGATTAAAAATCGAGTCAGGCATAGCTAGGCTAGCTCATCACAGAAAGCAAGACTGGTCACAGCACGTGCACATCTGTCCCCCTGACACGTCACACTAGCAGGTTTGCTAGTCACAACCAAACATATGAATAGTACCTACATATTAAATAATTTAGGTTCATTCCATCTCCCCTGTGACACTCCCCCCCCCCCCCCCACACACACACAACCCCCTTCCCAGCAGACTTAACTGGAGCTAGTTTTCTTCTGAAAGAAATGGTCCCACAGGTCAGGCAAAGAATATTTATTTCAAATGAATTGTACACGCTGTGGTTTGACAATATGATAGTACATGGATTCATGGTATTGTTAAACCTTCACTTTTTCTTTAATATTTTGGTATGAATTATGAACCTTTTTTCCTTTGTTTGTTTGGTTTTTTTTTTTTTTGTTTTGTTTTGTTTTTGTTTTGATTTTTTATTATTAAGCTAGCATCTGGCAATAGGGTTTACATAGAGTGATACCAGAGTTTCATAGAAGCCACAGCCAAAAGCATTCAGACTGTGACGTCGTCTATATAAAGTGTTGTGGATCAGATTAAATGCCTCAATTATGTATTTTGAAACAATGTGCAGTTGTCACTATATTTCAAAATAGAAACTATCATTCTACATGACCAGTGAAGACTTTTGAAAAAGGATCGATTCCTGGGTTTTAATTTTCGGAATTGGTTCTGTCACGTTTTGTGGTCAGCATCACTGAAAAATTACTTTTTTTTCAGTCTGCAGGTCTATAAACCACAATATATAAAAAAGTATGTTTGGCCATATTGAACCTTCACAGTACCACCCAATGGTCACTGTCTTGATTGATCACTTGCGCCCACGTGGAGTCTCAATATGTGCTTCGCTGGCCACAATGATGGATGAAGACAGTTCACACATATCTTTGCAGGCTTGAGTTGCCACTTCATCCACTACTGTACTGACTTTATGCTGCGCTCTGTGATAACCTTCGGCACTACTTTAAGAAAGTTGAGTGATCCTAAAGAAAACCCCAGTGATGGTGCGTACTAAACCAAAAAAGCTACGTCATAATGAGATCTAGAAGAGTCGTAAATCTGTTATAGTTATGCATCCAATAAGGTTAAGCCTTCGGGCCATTGGGCCAGTGAGAAATGTCTAGACATGCACGAGGCTGTAATGCGTACAGCAATATTACATAAATTTCATCTAAAGTAAACATTACGTAAATTTTGTCTTAAATAAAGCCTTACGAAGCATGCTCAATGAGTGGGTGGGTGGGCAGGTGTTAAGCATCCCCCCTCCTCCCAAACACAAATGAGGTTGGCTAAAGCAGACCTAAAATCCCTAATACAAAATAGCAATCACGTAAGAATCAGTTACAATTGTCTACTCTACAACCTCATATTCTAGTCACCCTTTCCCACTCAGATGGCCTTAAAGTGTCCAGATGTAAACTGTTATCTGCATTAATGTTTTTACTTAAAACTTTTTATTATTAGAAAAACTTTTGCTGAGATTTGTGCATAAAACCATTATTGATGGCACACCATAGGTCAGTAGCTTCCCTTGGCATGTGTTAGATGCATCATACCCAACCGGTGACAAGGAAAGCTATTGACTCAGTCATCCTCTGACCAGGAATAGCTTAAAGTGTGCCGACACTTAGGTGTCATCACAGAGTTTGTTTTACATTTCTGGTGCAGGATGTCCATTGTTGCAGTCATTGTTGGGATTTCCCTTGGTTTGTACAGGTGGTCTAGTTGCAACTGTTTATTTTACTATCACTGGGACTCAATATAAGGCCCCAGCTTGTTTCCACTTCAGTTATACACTGGCGGGTGGTTTAACTAGGATAAGCTGTCCAGCCAGAAAGGGTACATATGGGTTCAGGGGTAAGTCAAATTGTTCTTATCTGAACCTGTACTATACAAATTTAGTAATTATGGTTTGTTTGACAGGGGTTCTTCTTTCATAATGAAGCTCTGCATTTATAAGCAAAACTTCACGTATTTAGCTAATTCATCATTTGTCACGTTCTTATTTATTCTTTATTATGTGGGTTGTCTTTGCTGAATATTTAGCTTAGACAAGGAGCCGCTACTCAGAGAGACATGTACGGGTAAAAGGCTCCGAAACATGTTGAGTAGTTACCCGCTGAAGACCCTTTAATTTATTTGGGCTGATACAGCCTATGTCAAAATTTTACAGAGGAACGTGTGCAATATAGACAATAGTAATTCAATATGTATACAGGTTAGACAGGGACAGGTTAGCTTATGGAGAGTAAAGAGTTCTAACTGCGGAATAGGATATTGACTACTAGGAAGTGGTTCTGGGCAAAAAGACACAAATACAATTAGGACACAAACTCAGTCTAATTCACACAAGGCACAGGTTCAGGGGCACTGCTTTTAAGCATGATTATAGAAATGCATCTCTGTCTTAAATTAATCCACAATCATGTTCAAACTTCAGTAAGTCCAATTTGACACTTGCATCTAGATGTCTTACCCTTGCATCATTAAAAGGACAATCAGGCAGGTATGACAGTTATTTCTAAACACCTGTGTGAAGTCCCCTTTCTGACCCAGTAATTTAGCAGTTGTGTGTCAGCAACGCTCTGGTGTACAGTTCACGTATGTTCACTTGTGACGTCATATCCAGAACAACAGTTCATTCGCCCCACATGCGCGTTAGGCCAATCGAGAGGAAATAAGTTAATTCCGTTTCTTCAACTTTAAGGTGGCTGCCCGTTGTGTGGCGATGGTTTGTTTGAATACGACCTCGGATGAAGTCAGTCTCCACACATTCTTAAGGTGGACACTCCACCTCCCAGCTCAGTAGGTCAGGTTTGTGAAAGTCAAGGGTGCACGTTGGTCTGGCCCCTCATGTTAAGTGAGGAATCTTGGCAAGGGTCCTCCTTGACAACCCCATCACCATCTTGCCTAGCCAATGGCCCATGGAAGCACCCTTGCCATCCTTAAGATGTCACAGGATGAGTATACTGTTTATCACAATAAACCTGGGGAAGGTCGATCTGTTGACTTGCCATTACAGTATAACCTGCGTTTCTACAGTAATGGAGTATGGGGTACCAATGCCAGCATATGTATTCCTCAGTTGACGCCACCAACATTATGTACTCTCAGTCTGCAACTGTTGCCCGAGCAGGGCTCATCACTGATTTTCTAATTTGCTAACAAGAAAGCCTATCTAAATCTTTTTTATGACATGCAGACAAAGTAACATTAGGAAGGTTGTTTATTTTGGGGTGCAGTGGAACATTTTTAATCACATATATTTGGGTTTCAGCTTCACAAAGTTGTCAATCACTGTAACACTGTATTTGAGACAGTATTGCCTTATATATTGCCAATACCTTGCTAACAGTGGTAAGAAAAACATGCATGGCAGTCAATTTGAGGATAGATAGACAAATAGATAAACCTTATTTATAGAGAGTATAAACCTGGTAAGCTGACATTTATCTCACCCAGCGCCTTCTTTTCACGGGCCAAGCTCTCAACCATTCACCCACACAGACACACGCACGCACGTGTGAGATGACCTGTCTTAAGTGCCTTTCTTATGGGTTTCACTTGTGAAGTGGGCAGACTTACAGTCCCTGTCATGATTGCCAACATAATCAGGCACAGATTTGCCAAATTAACACACCCCACTATAAGGCTTTGAGCAGTAAAGTGGTCACTTCAGAGTGCAGACTACCACAGGCCAGATCATGTATAGCTGCCCTAGCTCTCTCAGCATTGAACACATACATGTATTTGCCTTGGGTGACGGACTTGTACGTGGTACATATTACACAAGACACGTACGCTTTACCTTTACCTTCTTGATGTTTGTGCTTGTAAAAAGACAGGGTCAAATGTTTGGTCCCAGGGTCTCGGGGTAACAATACACAAGAACAGGTGCATGAAGAATGTCCTCCTTTAAAGACCAGCCTGTGATCACAATAATTGTTTACACTCTTCCTCCAGCTGTGATCAGGTGTTTTACAAAATGAGAAGAAAAAGAAAAAGACCAAGTAAGACAACTTGTGGATAAACCTCAAATAGGGAAAAAGCCAGACCGGTTTTGAATCTCCCACGATTCTCGTCAGTGGCAGTTGGAACACCGTAAACCGCTACTCATATATTAAATGAGGTCAACTACTATAGTCATTGGTATCGGCAAAATACACACCACCTGTCACGAGATATCACTGCCTTTTACAACCACCTTTTAACATATCTGACCAAATTTTTGATAAATTCACAACCATTTAAAGAATTCTCCTCAATGCAGGACCCCTTTGACAGCCAGAAATGGGTGACTTTGTATATATACTCCTGCTCAAAAAAAAAAAAAAAAAAAAAAAAGAGATAGATAGAAAGAGAAAACTACTCATGGTATAGCATTGTTCACATTGGTCATCACATAGAGGGTGAGTGGGGGACTGGATGCGGCGATATTACATGTGTCATGCCACTGCTGCCCACATCTCTTGACTGGGCTACTAGCTTGTCTTTTCACGAAATTTTACCAAATAGCAGTGATCTATGTGGCGAGGCATTCGTGGTCTGCCAGAACCCTCTGTTCTGACACATTGCCTCTACGTCTCCTGGCAGCGCCTCCACCACCTGCTGATACTGTATATATGGATAGTTGCATTTTCTTTGCTACTTCATTATGCAAAAGGCCAGTTTTTAACATTCCAGTGATCCTTCCTCTATCAAACTGTGAAGTCTGCTTTCAGTGATCTACATATCGAGACAAGTTGGCTTCAAAGTGCACTGCTGATTTTAAAGCCCCTGTGAACCTTAATGCCAGACATATTGATACCCAAATTCTGAACGTAATCCCATTTCCAGGACAATCTTTTGTTCTGTATTCAATCATGCATGAGTTAGTGTTCCTTGATCACATTACATAAAATTACAGTGGTGCATCCAATTCCATATAAAATATTGTATTTATTATACTCCATGTTAAACCCATGGAAGTTTTTTTTTTTTCTTTACCAACAGTATAGCATATGATTCTGCCCCTACACCACAAGGTGGCACTGCTGTATACCAACACCATGCACAGGCAAAACACACACACAGCATACACACATCTTTCCCCATTCACAAATTGTTCCCAGATTCCAAAATATCTGTTGTCATCTAAGTTCCATTCACAGTTACCATTGTAAAGTCTGGGAAAGTGGGTCAGTGTTTCCAGTGAGAAAGCTGGACACGTTTATCCATGAATGTTACGTGGTCAACAGCACGATAAAACAAGGCACACTGCCAAAACTCTACTGTTCAATGGTTCTCAGCATTCCAAAGAAACAAAGGCAGAAAAGCGCTGATCGACTTGGTGAATAGCTACTGTTTTCCCCCCAAGGTCAAATGTGACGTAAGGACTACGTGAACTCCTTTTTCTGTCGTAGCGGTAATCTGATACAATACTGCACTTTTTCCCTGCTGCTACCGGTCGCTGTAATATGACTGGCAGGCTTAACCCTTCACCTTGTGTGCTGCTATGTGTTTCTTAAATAGACTGTAAATTACATTAATTACACTGAGTCTTTATTGTTGATTATTTCTGTGATGAAAAATAAATCCAAAAAAGTATATACAATACAAAATGAGATGATATTTTAAACTTTGGTTTAAGAATCCAAGATTGAATAAACTATTATTGACTCCCTGTTTGGATTTTTTCAGTTAATATAAGTTAACCCTTTCCTAGACAAGAGTACAAGGGAGTCATCAGCTTTCCTTGGGCACCCTATCATGAATGGTCTCACATACAAATCTCAGCAAAAATGTTTTCTACTGATGAGAAAATCAAGCAAACCTATTAAGGTAGACAACAATTTACATCTGGACGCTTTTAAGTAATTTGAGCAGAAAAGGGGTTAAATATCTTATTTACCTGCTTGTAATACCTTAATTCCACAAAAAAGTGTTGTCAAGTGCCATGTGGCCTCTGTTGCAATCCTAAAAAGCCTTCTCTATAAAAGCATTATGGGATGGAGGAGGACCACGGCTGGAAATTTTATTTCCAAAAAACTGCTGGACAAAATTTTAGCAATTTACATACTTCTCAGCTCAATACTGGAAATATTAGCACTTGGCTAACTGACTGATGGTCAGCAACTCCCTGCTCACATAGTGTAACAGAAGGAGCCTTACTATATATATATATATATATATATATATATATATATATATATATATATATATATATATACATATATGTATAGACCAATGTATATATATATATATATATATATATATATGTATAGACCAATGTGAATGATGTTTTAATACACTATTAAATTTCCAAGGTTTGTAAAAATAGACAATTTTAAGTTTTAAACTTGTGCTTCAGCAGGAAATATTACCACCGTTTTCAAATTAAGTTATACATGTATTGATGATCCTTCCCTCCCTCCCCACACACACACATTATTTGAAGTGCATGAACAATATAAGCAAAAAGCATTGTTTTTAAGAGACATATTGAAGGGCTTGAAATCATACACCAAGAATTTCACATTTTATAATTTGTGGGTTTTAATGGAAACCAAAACTGTTGACAGCATCCAGGTATCAGTTTGGAGCATGAACAATCCCAACAAAAGAGAAAAAAAGAAACCATCGAGATTATCCACTGTCCAACTGACAATGTAAGAAGTTCATTTTTGTGGCACACAATGGCTTTTCACCCATTTCCTACTTCCAAACCTGTCAGGTCCCTTGTGGCTTGGCACCTGAACAGCGGGCCTTCAGTACTTCATGCAAGGGAGTCATACAATTTTGACAATAGTCCTAACAACAGCACACCAGTCCACATCCTGACGACAAGAGCTCGGACATTTTTTCATTTGGTAAAGAATAAAGAAATGATGAATGGGGTTGCTTGGGGAAGACTATCCAAAGTTGGAACAAATTGCTGTTGAATCTAGTCCAAAAATTCAGGCCAAAGAGCATATAACACTTCCACAAGCTCGCAGTGACTTAACAGATATGTTTTAAAATAGGCAATCAGGTGTTCTGCAGGGACAGATCTAGACTGCAATCAAGCCAACATGGGAAATATAGGCATAATTAACAAAGATTCTGTTGTAACCCTTTGATCAGATAAAGATATGGGTCTATACTTTTTTTTTATCATATTATGCATTTTAAAATATTTTAGCTATTTAACCACTGGTGTTTAGCCAACTTCAAGAGGCAATTAGCATTTGGCTGATTGGTTTATGGACAGAGCAGTCCCTGCTTTTATCTGACTGCTGACCTGCATGTCTGTGGGTTACATGTGTAACCTTCACTCACTCTCCTTTTGTTAAATCGAGCATATATGTACATGTACAGGTAGTACAAAAGCCACATTGATCTCTGTCTTAATATATTTATTCATTTAATTAATTAATTAATTAATTAATTTATTTATTTATTTATTTATTTATTTATTTATTCATCTACTTATTTATTTTTTATTTATTTACTTGTTTATTATTTATTTATTTATTTATTTATTTATTTATTTATCATTATTACCATCAGTGTTATTATTATCAGCACATCTTAAAACAGCTACACCTGAGGTTACAAGAATTATGTCTCCCGGTGGAAGCCGGGGGACATATTGTTTTAGTGCCCGTTTCTTCCGCTTGTTGTTGTTGTTGTTGTTGTTGTTGTTGTTGTTGTTGTTCAGGTTCTTCAACACTTGGTTTCCGTGCGATAAGTCTTGAAGAACTTGATGGAATTTGATCCAACTTGGTAGGATTATGTATCTAGGCAAGACCTAGGTTGGGATTGTATTTGGGTGACCTTGAGCAAATTCTCAAGGTCACAGGGTCACTTATGTGAAATTGGTTTCCGTTCGATAAGTCACGAAGAACGGGATGGAATTTGTTGAAACTTGGTAGGATTATGTATCTTGGCAAGGCCTAGGTTGGGATTGTATTTGGATGACCTTGAGCAAATTCTCAAGGTCACATGTTTACTTGTGTGAAATTGGTTTCCGTGCGATCAGTCTTGAAGAACTTGATGGAATTTGATGAAACTTGGTAGGATTATGTATCTAGGCAAGACCTAGGTTGGGATTGTATTTAGATGACCTTGAGCAAATTCTCAAGGTCACAGGGTCACTTATGTGAAATTGGTTTCCGTTCGATAAGTCATAAAGAACTTGATGGAATTTGATGAAACTTGGTAGGATTATGTATCTTGGCAAGACCTAGGTTGGGATTGTATTTGGATGACCTTGAGCAAATTCTCAAGGTCACAGGGTCACTTGTGTGAAATTGGTTTCTGTGCGATAAGTCTTGAAGAACTTGATGGAATTTGATGAAACTTGGTAGGATTATGTATCTAGGCAAGACCTAGGTTGGGATTGTATTTGGATGACCTTGAGCGAATTCTCAAGGTCATAGGGTCACTCATGTGAAATTGGTTTCCGTTCGATAAGTCATGAAGAACGGGATGGAATTTGATGAAACTTGGTAGGATTATGTATCTTGGCAAGACCTAGGTTAGGATTGTATTTGGATGACCTTGAGTGAATGCTCAAGGTCACAGGTTCACTTGTGTGAAATTGGTTTCCGTGCAATAAGTCTTCAAGAACTTGATGGAATTTGATGAAACGTGGTAGGATTATGTATCTAGGCAAGACCTAGGTTGGGATTGTATTTGGATGACCTTGAGCAAATTCTCAAGGTCACAGGGTCACTTATGTGAAATTGGTTTCCGTTCGATAAGTCATGAAGAACGGGATGGAATTTGATGAAACTTGGTAGGATTATGTATCTTGGCAAGACCTAGGTTAGGATTGTATTTGGATGACCATGAGTGAATTCTCAAGGTCACAGGTTCACTTGTGTGAAATTGGTTTCTGTTTGATAAGTCTTGAAGAACTTGATGGAATTTGATGAAACTTGGTAGGATTATGTATCAAGGTAAGACCAACGTTGGGATTGTATTTGGGTGACCTTGACCTAATTTTCAAGGTCACAGGGTCATTTATGTGAAATTGATTTCGCTGCAATAAGTCTTGAAGAACTTGATGAAAATTGCTAGAGTAATGTATCTAGGTGAGAGCTAAAATAGGATTGTAATTTTCAAGCAAACTTGGTCATTTGTAATTTGTTATCACCTGTAGTTTATTCAGAGACGTCAGTGTTCCACCGGGAGACATTTGATTTTCTGTTAGAAAATCAGTCTGTTCTAGTTATTATTTTATTCATTCATTCATTCATTCATTCATTCATTCATTCATTCATTCATTCACTCATTCATTTATTTATTTATCATTATTACTATCAGTGTTATTATTATCAGCACATCTTAAAACAGCTACACCTGAGGTTCCAAGAATTATTATTTTAATTATTCATTCATTCATTTATCATTATTACTATCAGTGTTATTATTATCAGCACATCTTAAAACAGCTACACCTGAGGTTCCAAGAATTATCATTTTATTCATTCATTCATTCATTTATCATTATTACTATCAGTGTTATTATTATCAGCACATCTTAAAACAGCTACACCTGAGGTTCCTAGAATTATTATTTTATTTCTGAAGATCCTGCAGAATGTAGACGTGGAAATCTGCAGGTGTGCGCCGGGGATGTGGGTGCTGCAGCCAACATCATTTGTTCAGTTAAAAACTCGGCCGATACATGTACATGCATACCACGTGCAATTTCTGGTGGCCAGATCCCCAAGTCCATGCAATATCAGGCTTTCACTCAACCACTACAACACGTATTTCACTTTCACGTAGAATGCATCAAGTGATTTATGCCCAGGCCACACCTCAATTCATTATTTTTTTTTTCTCTCCAAATATGTTAAACTGTAAGCCAGCTGCACTCAGCACTGACAACACCAATGTTCATGGTACAGTGTAGTGTAAAGGGGTGGGGTTGGCAGGGGCTCTCTGAAAGCTACAGTGACCCTGCTGTCATATCATACGTCATCACTCTGCCAAAGTCCGCGTGGATCTCTGTTAATTTAGTCCACTTCCTGCTTGTGGAGGAATTTGCTGGACTCTCAAACTTTGAACATTAGAAATACAAAAAAAAAAAAAACCCTTGTTCATGGGAAAATAAGTATGATTACTGCCTACCTTGTCTAGCTCCAACTGTAAATGTGGCCAGATGGTCCATCACATAGCTGGCACCGGGGTCCTCTATTACACTCTCCATCTCCCCTGCAATAATAAGCACGAGTATCAGTCAACCGCACATCTCAGTACTAAAACGTATGACACTCTTAATCCAACATTGTGCATCATGTGGTCATGATTGCATTACGGTATGATGCAAAACCATATATAAAGCCTTAAAAAAATGCTACACTTTCTGGCTAAACGAAAACAAGAATACGGAAGGTAAAGGTTTTAACCTAGCTAGAATTTTGTGATGCCACTAGTGGCGAGGACCTCACCCCCGTCCCCCAATGGCACTTGAGCAACAGATAATAATAGAGTAGTTATCAGATAACAATGTACCTTTGACTTTTGGTTTATTTTTTGATCTCTATTGCTGTCAGTGCAAAGTTCACTTCAACCCTTTTTTTGCTGCCCTCATTATTTGCCATCGCTCTTGTGGTCACGGCATGCTGGTGTCCACTTTACCCCACTCTTGTGGTCACGGCATGCTGGTGTCCACTTTACCCCTCCCAGCCACGAGTCTTCCCAGCAGATTAACCCTCCCCACCCACAAGTGTTCCCAGAAGATTCAATAGGACCTGCTCTCTGAGACTGCCCCCACCACCAGCAAAACATTGTCCCATGTTGAACATGGTCTTAACTCTTTCAGCGCTGACTGCGGCTTAAGTTGAACTGCTTAAGACAAACGCTCTCAAGAAAAATACAGATGCTAGATTCATATTCCTTGTGAAATCACCTTTCATTCAGGTACCAGTGTGCCTATGGTTCCAGAGAATAATATGGTCTGAGTCAACAGCTTGCCTCGGCACACTTTGGGTGCATGGCGCACTTTCGCCAAGGAAAGCTGTTGACTCAATCCAAAACTTGGCACTGAAAGAGTTAAAATACAAGTAAATTCACTTGACAAATTCACTCTGGCATCACAAGAGGCCAGTCTTAAAAACATGTGCTGTTTCTCACAGTAGCTGATCTCGTCTACCTGTTCCACTTTGTTGCAATGAAGATAAACATCAAAACACAAGTACAAGGCAGAGTCAGTAGCTATGTGGGGCCGGGTTGTGCATTTGCCTCAAAGTTACACCAATTCATCCTGCCAAATACGCATATGTGTTTGAATCAAACCTACAAACCTGGACCCTCACATGACCTTGAGCTGTCCAGTATAATGAACAAACAAACAGATCTATCTCACCCCTGATTGAAATCCATTCATAGCTATGTCACTGCTCAGATGGGCCCACACTCATTCCCAAATCTCCTAGCAATTATCTCCACATACACTATCTTATGCATTCCTGGGTATTGATCTTCACGATTTTGTATTGAAGTTATACGGGACATATGTAGACATATCGGTATTGGTACTCGGATTGGTTATTGGCCAAAATGTATCACGGCAAGAACATGCAACTGCTTTTTTAGCAACATATCTAGGAACACCAGAGAAAATATTAGTCGTTTCCTTCCACTGTCAATCAGACAGTTGTACTTCAATGTCCCTGCAGTATACCCCATGCTGACTGCTGTTGCTTCATTTGGGGTAAATTGCAGTCAGCATCTACTGAAGAAGGTTCAATGACTTCACTAAGCTGGAGCATATTTGGTCCTCAATATATATTCATGAATACTGCAGTTTTAAATCCTAACAGAAAAAGGGCTGAATTGGATGTCCATTGAACAAAGAACCATCTTTAACCCCTCCCCCCCCCCACACACACAATACATACGTCTCTCAATGGTATGATGCCTCAGTAAATACTGTAAATGTCTGACGTATTTGCATATACGTTAAAGATAACCATCACGCTCACTTACACTCTGCATGTAGGGACTGTTTGTATTATCATTAGCCAAAGACTTCAAGCATGAAAAAGATATTAAGTTACAGTGGGGCACCTGTGTGGAACAATTCAACTACCAACTGAAGTGAAACATGCAGGATACCTGCCTGCTTATCAGATAAAGTGTCCTGTATATACACTGTAAACTGCTTTATTTTTGCATGTATAAATTTTCACCGTTTTTGTATTTTTGACATTTCACGGTAGTTTTAATTTCACCGTTTTGGACATGATTCCCATTCAAACAATATTAAAATACTATTTCACTGTGTTTTTATTTTCACGGTTTTGTGTTATCAGCGAAATAAGCAAAAATAAGAATACAGCGAAATTAAAGCAATTTACAGTAGCAGGGCTGGGAGGAATCATTGATATACTGATGTGTCGTGAGACACTGATTTATGATACATCATGTCGACGTGGAAAGGTGTACCATGATACATACATCATAATGGCCATTTTCAGACAATAACACAAAAAATTCTAAATATTTTTCTGGAAACATCATCAAATTAAACCGATGGGTGTATTTTATTGTATATTTCCTTACATTTGATATATGTTAAATTCCAGACATTCCAGTGCCAAATTCAAACTACAGGTCAATCCTAATGCACAGTCTTCTCCAGCCTATCACCACTCTTTCGATTGCATCCAGGTCTGTTTTCTATCGTCAGTACAATTTTGTTTGCATGTTTAGGCCCACTACTAAACAGATCAGACAGTCGCTGGGATATGGGCGCAGGTCCGGTCCAAATTATGGCCGACAGAAAATTCTGATGGATACCAGAAGCATTGGCAGAATCAATTTTGGTCATGTTTCACAATTTATGGTAATGAACACAAGATAAAAGGAATGTGAATCAGAGAGTTTGAATTTGGCAATGGAATGTCGGGACTTTTTGCCCGAAATGAATTTTGTGTGACATTTGCGACAATTACAGGCATGTTACTATGGTTATATGTGGATTTTAATGGATGATCAGTTCGACACACCTGTAAAAATTAGTTTTGGAATGAACTGTTGAGTTGCAGTTTGTTAGTATGTGAAGAAGCTCTGTATGATGCAGTGGTTCTAAGCCCCACCCCATCTTATTAGCATGAATGATTGACTGGACAGATATATACACAGTGCTTTATTGCAGATAAGGCTCTGTGTGGGCCAGTACAAGCACAGATGTTCAAGGCACACCTTCTCTACCCTCCCACCACCCACCCCCACCTCTTATTGCAATATTGGCACAAATGCTTGACCGAACATTACCAGCACCTGTGCAACTGGCAATTCTACAAATGACCATGCAAAATATCGCAACTTTCATTCAAATAAAGAATTTCACTTCATTTTCTGTAAAATGCAACATACGTGTAAATTGGAATGCTGTAAAATACCCGATTTATATTATAATAGTTACATTCCTGTTTTCTTATACGATGTCTTTCAACCATGTCTATGCTCCATATTATCTGTGTTTTGGTGCCCCTGCTCTATAAAGTGCCCCTAGCAAAATTTTATGATCCTCAAAATTGCTAAAATAATACAGTAAAGCCTGTTTTGAGAGACCACCCCTAGGAGTGGTCAAAAGGTGGTCACATAAGGAAGGTGGTCTCTCAATAGAGGTACAACATGGGAAAGATGGCAAAAGGGACAAGAGTAAAAATGGTCTGAAAAGGCAGGTGGTCTCTCAAAACAGGTTTCACTGTATAATTAGTCTACATCTGGCACATTAATTATGCAGACATAGTGCTACAGTATTCAAACTTTGTACCCAAAATTGGAATCTCGCAATCTGAAGATTTCTATTAAAAGCACCCTGGGCGTTTAATTAAATACCCACCTGAATTACTTCCTTTGCCACCCAGATCTGTAAAGCAGTGATTTATTTTCTAGATTTAACCCATCCGTGGTCAGAGTACAACTGAGTCAATAGCTTTCCTGGGCATGGATTGGGCACAATGCACCCAACCTATGCCAAGGAAAGCTCTTGACCGAGGGCATGCCATCACAAATGGTCTTACATATAAATCTTGGCAAAAATGTTTTCCAGTAGAAAGAAACTAAAGTAAAAACTTAAAGGCAGATGACAATTTACATCTGGCTGCTTTTGGGCGATATAAACAGGAAAGGCTTAGTATATATCATCATTGTTATTATCATCATCTTTTTTTTTTTTTTTATAAAAACTTTTGCACAGAGATGTGTAACCGTTAATGTACCCTGGAGACAGGTTACTGCCGTTTGCCACTGAGCAGCATACATACAGGCATACATTATGTAACTGGTCACCTGGGAAGGTTAGGAGTCTACTGCAGTATAAAATTGCTATGCAAGTACTTTTGATCCTGACATGACAGTATCCCTCACTCTGTGCTTTCAATAACACTATAAGCACTGTAATGCTCTTATTGAACCAACAGATTGCTGTTCTTAAAACCAAATCCTCATCTCCACTGGATTCATTGCAGCATTATGATACTGCATGCTCCCTATTGAACTAATCCGAAACGGAAGAAAACCAATATCACAGTACTACTAAGTCAATACCAGTGGACTAGACCATAAAATCACATGACCAGTTTTGTTTTGATAGAAAGCCATGGTTTCCTGGTCTCGTGGAAAATAATCAATGGATTTATGGAGTAGTAATACAACCAATCAGCATGCGCTCACTATGTGGGTCAGGCTATGGCCATCAGTATCACGTGCATTAATTGCCAGATCAAAGCACTCTGGCAAGTAGCAGGTAAAAGTCAACAGTGGACTGACAACTACATGCTCTGTTGCACAAACATGTCAGAGACGTTTTGTCACCATTATTCTACTCAACTCAGCATCACCTGGTGCTCCATTTTACCTGAGATAAAGTTATAAGGAAATCCTTGGATTTGATAGTTCATGGACGACCAGGTTTTTCTGATGCATTTGTGGGACAGAGTGCATGTATAACCAATGAGTGTGATGAAGGAGAACCCAGCAAAGAAATAATCCGCTCCCAAGGATAAGTTTGCTATGTGGACAGGCCGTTGTTCCAGCCCTTCCTGACCATAAGGCATTCACTGTGATGTCGCCACTGAAACCACAAGTTGCTTCAAGCTTGGTTTCACACCCAAGTTGACACAGAGATGTCACAAATTACATTTGTGGAAACATTTCCCAAACTTTCACAAGGAGAAAAAACTTGCCAGTTTGCATTATAAGTAAGCACATGAAGGACTGACTACCTATCCTGATATAATCCTGTCAAGTCAACCAAAACAAATTCTATTGTAAAATACAGTCAATCAAAGGGCGGCAAAATGCTTTGAACTTCCATTTCTCTGGAGTGGGGAACTCAACTTGCCATGGCTATTCCTCAAGTTCTATTTCCCAGCTTTTATCCCAACAAAGACTCTACTTAAGTATTGAAGACTTGAGAACCAAAACGTATCAGTGATTCTGTTTAAGTGAGTGGACACAAAACACATGTAAAAATGTGGGCAAATCTGCTACTTTGCTCCCCGCTCATGGGATAACGGAGACATGAATAAAAATTGCTGAATCATTTTTGAAGTTTAATATGTGTGATTAATATGTCTCAAGAATGAAAGATTTATCATCTAGCATTCAAGTTAAATAGCAAAATCACGGCATATACCCACATATCCACCACCTCTTTGTTTGCACAGCAATTATCAACACGAGACTGTGTTTGTTGGTAGCCGGGCATTCTAGAAGACTCTTGTGGCTATGCACATACATACATGTACATATGTTCATAAAGAAGCTTGCAGATATTTCAATCACAGCCACTTTTCATTTTTTGTATATCTTTCAAACTGGTTGGATCATTTCTGAGCACCTGTAAATGAAATCTGGAGAAACATATGCTGCAACGTGTGATATAAAGAGCAGTGCCAAAGATGGAATTTAAGTCTGGCATACATACAAGGTATGGAGCTCAACTTGTCCAATTATCAGTGTTTCCTTACAAGTAATGTTTGGGACAAATTTAATGTCTGTCTGTCTGTCTGTCTGTCTGTCTGTCTGTCTGTCCATCCATCCGTCAATCTATCTACATGTATCTATCTATCTATCTATCTGTCTGTCTGTCTGTCTGTCTATTTTGTAAAGCCCTGCTTTCCTCTCTGTACAAATCTGTACAGCTGTCTCCCCCTCTAATGAGGCTGCTCCAAGTACATCAAAACAGTGATCATGGTCGAAGGGTGGCCTTTCATGAGAAGGACAATGCAACAGAAATGGACACTTTCTGCGTGCAGATGGTGATAGTCGGCTGGTACGAGGTGTGGCTTCTGTTGAGATGGGTCTTAACCTTTGACCCCAAAACACTGGCGAACTGTTTTCACAAGTGATTTTGATGGACTAGCTAAAACTCCGACACTATCTTCTAGCTACCTTCACCACCATGGAGATGGGTCTTGACCTTTGCCCCCAAACACTGATAACCAGCTTTTAGATGTGATTTTCATGGACCAAAACTTGAGAGCTGTCTATCATCTTCTATATAGAACTCAGAAGCCTTTTCCCCTACAGTAATCCCTCCTCTCTGTAACCCTCCTCTGGGCAGGTCCAAAAGTATCACAAAGGCAGGTTGCCTCTCAATGGAGGTCACATAGCATGGAAGAGATGGCACAACAGACCTGCTAATTGTGGCCCTTAATGGCAGGTGGTTTGTCATTGAAGTAATGTCTCAAGGTGGGACTACTGTATAATGTATCTTTACACGCAAAGTCAAACCCATCAAGTTGAACTCTTAATTTATCATGAAGGAAGACCTGACTGTGCTGTGGTCCTGCCATTGAGAAAAAGATGCTGAGGCAGGTGCTAAAGTGGTCACATAACAGGTGGTCTCTCAATGCAGGGGAAATATGGTGCAGATAACAGCATGTAGGACCTGATAACTGTGGTATTACAGGGGTGGGTAGTCTCTCATTAGACTGCATAGGTGTCACCCCGCAAAAGACGAGTTACCGGCAGGTTCTTGTCAAAACTGCATGTAATCATAGAAAATGGTAAATTTTGCTTCAGCATCCTGGTAATTTTTTAAGAACTTTTGGAGTCTCCAAAACAGGTGACTCTCGATGAAAACAGGAGAATTGACAGCTATGAAACTGGTCTCTCAAAGGAAGGACTGTTCTATTTGAAAATTAATTAGAAACTATTGTCCTCCAGAAATGCTCTTTTGGGGCCAAGAATACAGCATTCAACAAGGCACTTGCTGATGAAAAGAAGCGGTCAAAGTGACCCAGAAATGAGCACTTTGATGAACAAATTCTTTGCAAAAGTCCTTTGTGCCAAATTTGAGAAAATCTGTCAGTGTGCTTTTTACCACTGGACTTTGTGACAACACAACGCCCAAGTAGCCGCCACTTACAGAGCATATTCCCACACCTGAATATTGGTATCAAATTTCATTCATGCTCATGATTGACCAGGGTGCTAACTTACATCACATAAGACACAAATGTATACCACTCCTAACACATGGAAGATCCTTGTTTTGTGCTTAACTTCAGTTGGCCTATGGGCAGAGACTCAGCTGATAAAAAGTCCGACACCACCCATGGATATATACAAATCATTAGAAAGTAATCTTGAATTCACAGTAAATACAGTCAAAAGTCAATTGAATGGACTTGGTAGGAGACACCAAAGAGCCTGTTATGTTGATTGTCTGGTAAACTGATCCTCAATAATTAGTGATTTTGAGTTTTGGGAGACATTATAGAAGTCGGTTAAATTGAAATATAAACTAAATTGGTGTCTGCTAAGTCTAGATCTACTTCCACTAAATTGCTTTCCGTGAAATGGATTTCCAACTGTAATTACATGGCTTATAGAGGCTTGGTACTGCAAGTCAAAAGAACAATGTCACCAAACTAAACCGAAGAAAATCTGCACACAAATGTATAAAATACAGTGTGTGTGTGTGTGTGTGTGTGTGTGTGTGTGAGAGAGAGAGAGAGAGAGAGAGAGAGAGAGAGAGAGAGAGAGAGAGAGAGAGAGAGAGAGAGAGAGAGAGAGAGAGAGAGAGAGAGAGAGAGAGAGAGAGAGAGAGAGAGAGAGAGAGAGAGAGAGAGAGAGAGAGAGAGAGAGAGAGAGACACTACATATTTAACTCTTTCAAGACTGAATACAACAAAAGGGGCACACTTGCCTGAATTACCACGATTACAGATTCCAATATACATTGTACTTTCTTAAAAGTGTCACTCCAGCCCTGCCATGCCTGCAGTGCCACCGATATAAAAACAGATCCAGGCCAGCAGCTTTCCTCCGTTTGCTCTGGGTACCTTCGCACCCAAAGTATGTGTGGAGAAGCTATTGACTTCAGTCCCTAAGCTAGCATAGAAAGAGTTAATACCAGGCACTACACGGGCAGGAACTATATGTAAAACTGGTGTCCACTTGAAAAATTCAGGGCATGTAACTTACCTAACCGTACACATGTAAGGGCACTGATAATTTGGGGCGTGGTGTAGGGCAATCCTATTAAACCCAACGATAACAAGGTGGAACATATGCTCTAAATGGGCTGACACAGATAAAAATGCTGGTACCAACATACGTACAACACAGACTTCACAAGCCTTTTCTCCTTTAAAGGTCACCTCAGTACAAACTACCTGTGAAACCCATACAAACTGGTGAACTATGACATACAACATTCAGGGAACTCATTTTCCTTTTGTCACTGTCAATGCAACCCTTGTCTTTGGAATTTACATAGCTTTTAAATCAAGATAGTTCAATTTTTTAAAGTACCTTTGGGAGTTTTTATTGATTGATTGATTGATTCTTTAACCAGGGTCACTGGCTCAGTGTAGTAACAAAATTATTTTTCTCATAATTCACCGTCTTCAATGACTTTTTATTTTAACCATGGAAACATTACTTCTACTTCACCCATAAATTTTTTTCATAAACTATCAGCTAAAAGGGTGTGATAAAATCAGCTATGGTCAAGCAGCCAAATGACTATTTTTGGAGGTTTCGACTTTGCAAGACAAAATCAAATGTCTCCCAGTGGAACATCTTATCGTTGGGACATAACTGCATGGAAACAAAATTTACATAAGTGACCCTGTGACCTTGAGAACTAGGCCAAGAATATTTAGTTACAATCCCAACAGCTTAGGTCTCACTTAGATAGTTACATAATCTTACCCAATAGGAAGTTTTGTTAAATTCTTCAGTAACTATCACAAAGACTCTGACATCACACATTAGTGACCCTGTGACCTTGAGCATTAGTCAAGGTGACCCAGGTACAATCCAAACGTAGTTCTCTGCCAGATACATAATTGTGCCCTGTTTCATCAATTTCTGTACAGATCCTCAGTAATGACCACATGGAAATGATTTCACATGTGACCCTGTAGCCTCGCGAATTACATCAAAGTCGCCCATGTACAATCACAGCCTAGGTATTTTTCTCAGATACATAATCCTACCAAGTTTCACCAAGTTTCGTTCCGCTCCACCGTGGTAATCGCAAGGAAACTAATTTCACGCAAGTGACTCTGTGACCTTGTGAATTTAATCAAGGTCATTTAAACACAATCCCAGCATAAGTCTCACATAGATATATTATTCCTACCATGTTTAACAAAGTTTTGTGGAGTTTTTCAAGATTTAGTGTACGGGAAACTAAAAGTGTCAAAGAGAAACAACAAGCAGAAAAAGCAGAGTAAATGTGCACTGAAACAATGTCTCTCCACCTCATAAGCAAGTAAACAAGAATCAAGTTGCCAAAAACCAAAATTAATAAAAACCAAAGCATAAAACACCCACATAATTTTTGGTACATGTATTGACAAACTGGGTCCAGTTAGTAAAACGTAAATATTGACTTAGCTTTTGATCTTTTTTCTTTATTGCAAACCTCAAGTTTTCCACATAAAAAACACACCTTTCAGGTATGACTTCTGCGATCATTAAGGCATGGTGTCAAAACAGCCTGATAGAATCATCCGACTTCTCAGGCAGCAAGTTGGGGTGTGCCACTGTGCGAGCGTGAGTCACTCTCGGTATATTTGACACAGAAGACCACAGCACATTGACCTGACTGGACGTTAACTTTCTGTGGAGCAGGACACTCCCTCGGACCCAGCCAAGCATACACCAACCATGTGTCTGCTGTGTGCACACCATGCAGTATCTGCCATCTGTCCTCCCCTTGCACACAGGGGAGCGTCTTGCACACTACACGATGTGCTATCTTAGCTTCAGTAACAAAAATGCGTGGGATGGAAAACAACTTCTTGTGTATTTTTTTTTCACCACTGCGGAAGTACATGCCCTAACTTTCGTGTTTACCTGACCTCTTCCCTGGTTGAAACAGCCAACCAGCCAGCCAGCATTCCAAATAAGACACTTTTATCTTGTCCGAAACAAGTACAAACGTGTGGTGAACGACTCAGATTGTGACAGGACTAAGATCCACACTTGACTTTAAATTCAATCAGAAGTTAAATTTCATCACAGCTGCTCAGTTGCTGGCAAGTTAAAATTTGTCCTGATTTCTAGCACTACAAATGCAAATGATGGCATATGACATTAAATGTTTAGAGGAACTGACTTTTGCCTTTGTTCATCCATTCAACCCTGGTGAACTGCAGACACTAAGATCTAGATGCGGTCATCAATAGATCATTAGTGTTCTGAAATACTGTCCATAATACAGTGATGTTAGGTTCTAAACACAACTTGACGATCTTTTCCTTCATAACATACATGCATAAAAATAGTTTATGAGGAGTGTATTGATATTAACACACATACAATAAAAAGTAAGGTACTGTACATGTAAAATTTTCAACATCAAGCACACAATTATCAATCAACATGCAGGCTCTCTGAAAAAATGATCTGGATGTATGACAATACTTTACAAGTATGTCTAGTACTGATCTGGGTGCATCACAATACTTAACTAGTATGACTAGTACTGATTTGGGTGTATGACAATACAAGTATGACAGTACTGATTCGGGAGTATGACAATACTAGTATGACTAGTACTGATTTGGGTGTATGAAAACACTAGTATGACTAGTACTGATTCGGGAGTATGACAATACTTCACTAGCATGTCTTGTGATCTGGAAGTATGACACTTTACTAGTAGGACTGCTACAGTAAGTTGACCTCCTTCACTGTCTAGTTGGTCATTTCTGTACTGAGAGCTGGGATGTCAGGATCAATCAGACTCTACACTGTCATATGGGACTCCCTAGTGTTACATCTTAACCCTCACAGCTATGGTCCAGTCAAGGGCCCCACAAGCACCAAATTTCTATGGATGTGTGACTTTTACCTTGCACTCAGGGACCGTGATCTCAAATGAAGTACAATGTACTGTTAAGCTACATATCCTGAACAAGTCTGAAGCTTCATCACACTGATCTTCAATGCATAGAAACCAATTTCGTTCAAATGGACATGTATGAGACTTTGACCTTCAGATCAAGGTCACCCATAATCAATTCCAGGGCCTAGAGGTCTTGGACCAGTAACCTCTCGAGGTTGGGTTACCTGATCCAAAAATTTTGATCAAACATGCACACAATACTGTGCCTCTGTTGATTTGGTCTTAATATCACAGGGATAAAGCATCCTAAATTAAGTCCCATCATAATTGAGGGTATGAAAAAAAACCTACTAACTGTGACCTTGAAAAAGGCATTTCTATGCCACAAAGATTATAAAATCACTGGATAAATTTGTGTATTTTTGGAGACATATTAATTAGTGCAAAATTTCAATACTGAATGTTATGGCACACAAATACATGTGTACAAACAAGTTAATCACATAACACCCCACTTTATAGGCTTCAAGTTGTCACGGTTGTCCTCAATCTGAACTTATAGTAAAAAGCAAAGAAAATTGTCATTGTATGTTTAAAATGGGAGAAATTAGCAGAGCAAATGTCCCTATTTTAACATATAAACGTATTAGGCCAAAGTTACTGGTCCAAGACCTAGATTTATATTGTGACGAAATTTGGAGGAAATTGGACAAGCATCTCATATCATGTTAATGAGTATGGCTTGTTTACTTTATATAATTGCTTCCATTCCATTACTACTGAGCACAGATTCAGTAACAAGGACCAAAACAGGACGTGTACTTGCTTTAAAAATGACAAACCATACCTTATCATACAGAGGGCACTTTGATAAGGGGACTTGTATCAAAGAGAAGCAACCTCAATGCATCTTCCAACCAGGGGCCCCTTTCTCCCATGTCACCCCAAAGTCCCCTTACTCAACTTGTCCTACATCTTTTCCTGCTCTGAATCACCAAGCTCACGACTTATCCCTGACACTGTATCATCTCTTAACTACTTATCCCATACATATGCTCCATCTGACTGATACTTTATCATCTCTTAGCTACTTATCCCATATGTATGCTCCATCTGACACTATATCATCTCTCAACTACTTATTTAATACAAACAGAAACTTAACAAACCTAATTCTGTAAGCCCATGTACCGTTTGAACATTATCAAGTAAGATATTTTAAGAGCAAAGTCCTATTCCGTACCATTCACTGAAAAACTGTATTGTTCTAAATCATAATAGCAAATTAATTTATGAAAGGAACAAATCATTTAACATTAATACAAAAAACAAAAAATAAAAACATGACGACTCTGACAGAACTGTGCTCAGCTGACCTTGCATGCACAAAATGAAGTGGTCCTGTGGCTTTTAAGTCAAGGTGACTTTTCTTAGAGACTGTCACGCACAATTATCAAAGTACTTCCTCAGCTGTGAAAATCCTACCTGAAATACTTTTCAAGTGAACATTAAAATTTATGATAGTGGCCGGTGACCTTAGGAATGAAGTCAAGATCACTCATAAACTGCGTAAATCTTAAGTGGTCCACCAGCATTAAAGTCAACTAGAACAAATGGTTCTGAAGTTATCACGTGAACAGTAAAATTCACTATTTTAAAGTGGCCCCGTGACCTTGGGAATGAGATTGAGGCCATGTATTGTGTAAGTTCTGCCCTCATACCAACAGGTTCCCTGTACAATTACAAGGCAGATGGCCAAGTGGTTACAGAGAAAAGAACCTTTCAAGATTTTGCCAAAAAATGATCAAATTCATAGAAAAATTCAAAAATCAATGAAGCATGACCATTTGAACAAACTTGGTACAGACCTACCCAGGGTACATCCCCACCATACTTGACGTGAATCTGGCTGATGCTTTTTGGAGAAGTTCCATTGCAATCCATGTTGACTTGCAGTAATCCATATGAATGTACGCATTACTGGTTAGTACCCAAATTGGGGGGGGGGGGAAGAAAATATATTTACATATCAGGGATCCATAGTAATGTCACTACATTACAGTGTGACCTCGTACATGTTACATCTACTCAAAAATACATGGACCACAGTTACTGTTCTGCAGTGTACCAACATGTGGATGATATGGAGCACTTTTTATATACACATGCGCTAGTACGGGAATCCGAAGAAAAACAAAAATTGAACCTAGTTTTACCATGGAAGTCAGGCATCCTAAAAGTTGTCCCTTTCTGACTTGCATTAGCCTCAGCATGACCACAGTGAACCAAGACAAACACATGTACATGTATTGAATGTCTCCATGCTCTTCTCTTTAAACCAAAGGGCGTTTCAGTGCTGTATTAATGTAGGGCGTCTTCTTTTTGGTAGACTGCTCACAGTGACCCAGGTGTCTGATCATGTTAGCTTTCATTGCCTCAGAATGTATTCTTGAGCAAAATGTCAGCCAAGTCAGTCAATGTACAAAAAAAAAAAAAAAAATACACTGGTCCCTGTCACCAGAGACCATGCACCTTACAGCAAAAAAGTGGTCCTAAAGACAGGTGGTCTCTCATGACAGGTAGATTCCCATGGGAAGTATATACGACTTGGGACTCTGTAAAGCAGTGTGTCGTGGGAGGATGGGCTCTTACGACAGGGACCTCTTTGGACAGGGACTACTGCAAATCATATCCACTTCCCTTCAAATCATTAATCTGTAAAATATAGGTCTGAGCTGGCCCCAAATCCCTGTGTCACTTGCGTTTACGTAACAGAATGACAGCATTTTACCCCAGGGTTGTACCCCACACTAAATCATGGTTGAGAACACCTATACACATCTCTTAACTCTTTCAGTGCCAAGCACCACTAAAGTCGATCTACTTAAGTCATACTAGTCTGAATTATCATAAGGATCCTAGATTCGTATTCCTAGTATAAGTCAGAGTTTTTATTCAAGTACCAGCATGCCCATAGTTCTAGACAGAATATCTCAGGTCAACAGCTTTTCTCAGCATGCATTGGGCACAATTCATGCCAAGAAAACCTGTTGACCCAGTCCAAAATTTGGCACTGAAAGATTGGAATACCTCAACTCAGAGGCCCAGCCCAAAATGACAGAGACCTGACAAGCATGATTGAAACACTATGCAAACTTCACCAGGCTGTTTTGTCCCTCTTTAATGACAAGCAACATGCTGTGACTGGTTTCACAGAAGATTCTCTCATCCAGAACCTATGAACGAGGGTTACTGGCATGAGGATAAATCGGTTAACTCATTCCATACTATGATGACAGGCCTTGGTCAGTGGTTCTGGCACTGCCTGGCAAGTCATGCTGCAGCTGCCCTTGCGGCAGCTGCAGCATGACTTGCCAGGCAGTGCCAGAACCACCGACTTAAGACTATAGGCATGTTGGTACTTGAATGAAAGCTCTTTTCATGAAGAATTTAAATATGCAATTGTCATCTTAAATCTAGCTAACTATACAGAAAAATTCAGGGACTGGTACGGAATGAGTTAAGGAACTCTGTGGAACACAATGACTTGCAAAACCACATGAGATGAACCTCAAAAGACCTGCCTTTTGTCATTTTGCTTTTTCAGTATTCACAATTTTTTTTCCTTTTTCTTTTCTTTTAATATTTTGGTGCAAGTTGGCCACATCTTTTAATCTTAAAAAGTACAGATATTTTCATTTTCGAAAACCTGTATCTTCTGTCTAGATCAAATGATATAATTTGTTCATACAGTTTTACTCTCGAGAAACTTGTAATAAGATTTCCTCAACTGCTTATTAGATTTTGACAGTTAGACCCAGAGTGGCATCCAGTTGAACCTACAGTTTGTTGCAGGTCTCCCTTATCATTACCATTCAAGTGTCAATATAATTCACGGACTGTCACCTTAAATTTGATAAGTTTCAACAATTTCTTTCAGTTGTGTTTGGATTACAATTTCCACATTCAATACTTTGCGGGTTGAAAATAAGACCAAATCGAGCACTTTCTTGAATCAAATATTCCCAACCTCCATAAGCGAAGGCTGACCTGGGACATGCCATCATGAAGGACCTTATCCACAGTTCTCACCAAAACTGTTTTCTATTTACGGGAAATTTGAGGTAAAACATTAAAGCAGATGATGAATCACACCCAGGCACTTTGGGGTAATTTGACTGGGAAAAGGTACGAGTCGTATTCTGTACACATACTGGCTTTTTTTGGTTTTTTGTTTTTTTGGGTTTTTCTTTAGCTGGAGTCAGGAGTGCCTGTCCAATGACAGTGTTGTCATTTATTACCATATGAGGGGCAATTGTTTCATACGTATGTCTTATTTACCTAGCGTTTGTAAACAAAACAAACTTGACCGTTACTTAACCAAGTTAGGCTTATACATATTCAGTGTGGCTTTTGCCGATAGGAAACGAGGTCCGCCAAGACCACTTGTTTGTGGTCAGTGAAGAATGTCAAAGACACATATATTGTGCCAGTAATTAACAGACAATTTTATTAACACAGGAAGAAAGGTCAATTCAGACCTGCATGTCAGAAATCAATAAACACTGAATGCATTAATGACACAATATGTCTGTCTGGGCTCATTTACAGGGATGGCCCCATCAATAAGTTGATAGGTTTAATACAGTGGAACCTGTTTTGAAAGAAAACCCCACCAAAATATTTCTCACAGTGAGAGTCCCAAACACAAGATATTTTACCACCTTTTCAAGTAACGTTCCTCTGCTGTAAATTCCTTAAGTGTACTATTTTTCACTTTTAAAAGCCTCATTCAATAGAGATGCCCTGTAAAATGCCAAATCACTAATTCTAGTCCGTAACATCAGCACTTCCTTTAATGTGACTAGACTGATCAAGCTTTGTTTATGTACATGTATACTTGTATACCCCTATGCCTGAGGTCACACTCTTTGAATCGCCCCAGTTTTTTAGGTGTACATATGTATACCCAAATTCTTGGTCAGTAAAAAGGAGAAATGATTTTCCCTCCAGTCCGCAGGTAGACTTATTACCAAACGGTGGAAAGTAGGTCAAATGATCACCGAATGCAACTTTAAGATATACGATAATAACATTTCCATCGACGTCAGTCGTGCTTGGCACTGAAAGAGTTAAGTTGTTTTGGTTTTTATATTACCTCAGCACTCAACAAGAGGGGCCCAGTGACAGCATACACAACACAAAGTACGTACCTTGTTTTCCAGCCATGCTCCTTTTTTCCCTCATACAGACATGACACAACGGTAGACATACAGACTACGTACCCTACAGGTGTAGCCCAGTGTAACTCTTCACCTAATCCTGAAAGCAGCTCTTATGTTTTCTTTCTTGGCTTTTTTTTTTTTTTTTATATTTCTGGAAACAAACCTGCGCTTTGAATGGGGGGAGGTGGGAGGGTAAGGGGGGTCCCTGGTACACTGGTACAAATAATAAGTACAAAGTACGGAAAATAAGAAAATGCACAAATAATTGTTGGTACAAAGTATGGAAATTAAAAGCGATTCCAGCCTAAGGACAGCAAATAAAAATGGCCAGTACACTTGTATGGAAACCCCTTTACCCCCCCCCCCCCATACTAATAAGTCATAAGATGTCTGCTGCAACCTTCTGATGAGGCTGCTACATATTCCTCTTGAATGTGTGCTCAGAATCAGATCATGTTGTTCTGTTGATAATACCATATACCAAAATATTTCCATACCTCTAAAACCTGGTCAGTAGGAAGGCTCACCTACCCCCTACCCCCCCCCCCCTTTCTATTGCTAACTTGGAACAACAAATGTTCAATTATCAACGTGGTTCTTCCCATTTGCATTTCTAAGATATCTCAATGCTACCTTGTCAAATTTTCAACATGACTGAGAAAAAGTTTTAAACAAATGAACACAGCTTCCTCACCTCCTGAATTATATCCGGCGTGATTTCCATTGTAATTCCTGTAGTCATCGCGCGGAGGGCCGTAGCCGTTGGTTGCTGGTCGTTGACTTTTGTACATGTCTCTGCCTTGTGACGGGTAATCCATTGTTCTGTCGGGTTCACTGGGAACTATCCTGAAAATGTATCAATCCACGGTAAGAATTTTGGACCAATGCGTGCCACTGATGAATGCATTCCTTATTAACCTTACATCCATTAAAAAAAAATCTGTGCAACAGACAAGGAGGTGGTAACAATGCGAAACAGTCTCCTCTGGCCGTAATAATGTGCAATATTCTGCTGGCTCACAAACAAATACAGCTCCATCTGCCTCTGCTTAAATACCAACTTCATTGAATTTGTTGCCGAACACTTGATTTTGAGCAAACAAATAACCCTCTAAAATATTTTCAGTTTCTGTATATTAAATGATCAAATAACACAATACAACCTGTACCACCAGACACGATTTTTTTGCCCTGTGGCCGCCTTTGTGTGGCCATTGTGTACAACACGGCCACCATCAGATTCCCTGTCATCTTTCACATCAATGGTATGAAATGTGTGCTCAGTGCATGTGTAGTCGCAACTCAGGTCCAGCTGGTCGATGTACCTACAGTGGTCCCTGGTGTGAGAGACCGCCCATCACCATAGGAGCCTTACTCCTTTTGACATGGCAACCAATGTCTTCAAAGACATCCCCCACCCCCACCCACCCACCCCCCCCAAAAAAAAAGTTGACCAAAGAAAAGCAATGATTTGCTCACTTTCTCAGGAGACACCCTCCCCCTCCACCCCCCACCTTTGCTATGAAACTTAGTTCTGTACAGCTACATGTACATGCTATGCAGTACAAAGTGATTGCATGGGGTTAATTACCTGGAGGCTCTCCTGCAATATTATATAACGTCTCTTTACCTACAAGCATAAGCCTGTCTTTTTCATGTGTCAATCAATGTCTCCACATTATTGCAATACATGCACAGTTTATCACTGGTAGCATACTCCGACTTCATCACAAATATAATCACTTTTCATCATTCTGAGCTCTGATTGACAAAAAATATTGCCCAAGTAATAATATTGAGCCAGTCATATTACTGGTCTCTTGTTGAGGACCATAAGAAGCCTGCCGTTTCCTGCTTATTCTAAAGCCAGCCTACCTGCTACTTCCGTAGCACAATTGTAAGCAGCCGCACTCTTTCCTCCAGCAATCTATTGTTCTATTCTGGTGCTGCAATATTTACACACTCCTTTGTCTTTCATCACGAGCAGCCAGATCAATTTATCTCTTTTTTTCTCAAAAATCATAACACCACCCACAAAGAAAACAATATGATATTGATCCGGGCAGCAAGTTTCTCAATTCATGCCTTCTGACATGCACAGTATTATCTCAATTTAACTGTGAGGGATGCCCATGTATTAGCATGCAACTTTTTTCCACTGAAATTACCACAAATAGTCTGTGTCACGGACATGGTCTACTTTCTTTTTCATGGAGAAGGATACGGACATTCCGAAGGTCACATTCTTTGGCTCCCAATGGACATACTTTACCCAATGTGCACCGAGGAAAGTTGTTGCTTTGGTTACCACAAGAGTAAAGCCGATTTCCTCTTGAGATATATATGCAGCCAGAACAGGTGAGATCATACAGATTGCGGGATTACCAGGCATGTGTATCCAGCTGAATATAAGCCAATGCAGAAATTCCCTTTCATATGGTCGCTGCAACTAGCTGTAGCCATGCTGGTATTTGAACAAAATGTAGGTCTACAGAGATTATGAATCTGGCGCTAGCTATGTGTATTTAAATTGGATCGTAGGTGAGCATAAACCTATGTTAGATAAAACTGGTTTCTTTTGCAGGTGGAACAATAAAACTGATGTGAACATTTCTGCCACACATGCAGACTCAGCATGAGAAACTTTTGTGCTTCTACATACAACAGTCATGATGTTTTTACACTAATTACAATGGAAAGTAATAGCAACACATAAACCTGGACCTGGTGACCGAAGCGCCCTCTACAGGATGGGCACCAGATATTTTGATTCTTCCTCACCTCTGTTCATCCAAGGCTTTCTACCCAGCATGATCCACAGAATATTGTAGCAGACAGTGAGGCGGGAGGGTGTCCAGTTGCTTCAACTGCAGTGAAACTTATCTGGTACTCAGCAACGGACACCTACCAGACTGTGGGAGAACTCATTTAGTGGTGTTACTTGAGATGATGCAATAATCACCAATTGCCACATCAAACTGTCAGGGCGGGTGTCAATTTGTATTAAGCACTGTGCTCTGTTGCCTGTTGGGACCACAGAGTGTGTGTGTTTATCTACACATCCCATAAAACAATTAGCACTGTGACCGCCAAGACAGTTGATAGCCCTAGGATGCAGACTCCTGTCACACTATATTCAGTGCGGGGCCAGTACAAGCCACAACTGCAGCCCTGACCAAACAGTCTTCTGTTCTGTAAAACTGCAAATTGAAGATCTTGTGAGTTGGTCAACTTTTGAAACCAAAAAAAAAAAAAAAAAAAGGTAAGAAAATTTATGCACTGGAAAATACATCAATTTACAATTTTAAGCTACTGGTAAGCTGCACAAACCATTTCACTGAGACAACACCCCACCCCCAACCCCCATATCATGACATTCAGGTGGAACTATGGGACTGGGATTTTTTTCCCCTTCATTTGTTTGTTGGTTTTTCTTCGAATATTGTTCTTTGTGAATTTTCAGGGATCAATTCTTTTTTATATGACATTACCACAAAGACTATGTGGCTTCCAATGTTATCCTTGCAACCTAAGTAGAGAAGTGTCCAACAAAAACAAAATAAAAAGAAATTCCACAACTTAAGGCAGAATTGGTGCCACAGCGCTATCACTGGTGTCTGCAAAGCCAGCCATCTGCTTGTTTTCCATTTACCTATAAGTAGTGGTTCCATTAGTATTTTTCTGCTTTGCCATTTTGGCCTTCATAGGATTTCCAACAAGTTTCATAATGATTATTTGAAAATCAAACATACCAGAGTGTTACAAATTTTTCTCACTTTTTGGCCCCTGTATTGTATAATCTACTAAGTGATGCCACCAATGACTTTTAGAAAACCTAGATTTTTATTAATAGAATATGTCCCAACAATTTCAAAAGGCTAACTTAAAAATTATGTCTGTGTGCCAACATAGACACATTTTTTTCTAGAAAATCTTTCTTTCTTTTTTTACAGGCAAATTTGTCAGACATTTCATTTGAAAACTATTATACATAGAAACTCCAAACTTAGCAGATTATACTTCTGTATTGAAGTCTTGGGTTTTTGTAAAGAAGTTCAACAGTTCTAAAAATAATGCAAATTAGGTTCATTTGAAAACATAAATCTTGAATATCTCCAAAACTGTCATAGGTAAAGGAAACAAATCCAACTTCAATTAACATGTTTGTAACACTGCACAGTTCTATAATTTACATGTGATCTCTAAAGGTCAAAGGTCAAGGTCACTTGGACCTTTGAAGTTTCATTCAGCCATAACTCTGTCAATTTCACTCCAATTTCAACCATGCCGGACCCAAATTGTAGGTATTGTAACCCTGCATATTATTGTAATTTAAATGTGACCTCTAAAGGTCAAAGGTCAAGGTCATTTGGACATTTGAAATTTTCATCTAGCCATAACTTCGTCAATTTTTATCCAATTTTGATCATGTTGGATTCAAATTGTAGCTATTGTAACACCTCCCATTTTGATTATTTACATGTGACTTCTAAAGGTCAAAGGTGAAGGTTATTTGCACCTTTGAAAGTTTCTTCCAGCTATAAATTGGGTCAATTTTCATCTGATTTTGGTTCATGTAGGGGTTAAAACTGTAGGCATTGTAACACTGTCCATTTTTGTAATTTACATATGACCTCTAAATGTCAACGGTCAAGGTCATTTGGACTTTGAAATTTTCATCCACCTGTCAGCTTCATGGAATGTGAAGTACCACAGGACAAAAGTTGTAGCATTTAATATTTGCAACTTTTGAAGGCACAGAGATTTGCTTTGAAGCAAATCCTCTTTTCTAGTTGTAGATGCTATCATGTTGACAATTGTTTACAGACAGACAGATGGAATGATGGACAAGGGATCACATAAGTTCTGTAATCTGTGCTCAGCAAAGCTAAAAACATTCCTTTTTGAAACATGTTAATCATTGTATATTAAGCATGCAATCTTTATTTAATGCTTCTATTCTTCCATGACAGGACAGCAAAGTTGTAGATTGGTCCATGCTTTTATGGGGCCACTTGCTGTTCCTCATGATCTCCTTGATTTAGGCATCCGTTATATTCTGTCCCACAAATACAGTGAAAAGCCCCATGCTCTAAAAACTATTAAATCTGGGTTATAAGCCCTTGAATTTGACAATGTATGTTATAGCAGTTATAGCATTGAGGGATTTTCCGTAAGTTTCACGGACAGACAGACAGACAGATGGACAGACGGACACGTACCTGTAGGTGACGACAATACCACTCCGGTAGGTCAAGCTTACTTCTGTTTGACCTAATGACAAAGCTTTGGTGCAAATGCAATGGGCAGAGATATGGCAAGGCCATTTTTCTTCAATGCAGCACTATGACCTAAATATGTGACCCAGTGACCTAGTTTTCACAAGGTGTCTGAGGCATCCTTAGCATCAACTGTCATAAATAATTGGTGCAGCTACAATAAGAAAATTAAGATTTGAAGATATCATGGTACCGCCATTTTTCTTCAATGCAGCACTGTGACCTAAATATGTGACCCAGTGACCTAGTTTTCACAAGGTGTCTGAGGCATCCTTAGCATCAACTGTCATAAATAATTGGTGCAGCTCCAATAAGAAAATTAAGATTTGAAGATATCATGGTACCGCCATTTTTCTTCAATGCAGCACTGTGACCTAAATATGAGACACAATGTCCTAGTTTTAAATAGGCTTTTAAGGCATCCTTAGGACCAACTCTCATAAAGAACTGATAAAGCTACATTCAATATTTTTTAGATATTGTGTTAACGCCGTTTGTTTCTTTAATATGGTACTGTGACCTAAATATGCAACCTAGTGACCTATTTTTTGATACGCACCTGAAACACCTCAACAGCCCCATGTGATAGAAATTAAGTCTCTGTAAAGTGAGTATTTTGGGAGATATGGTGTTAACAAGGCATGGACGGATGGACGGATGCATAGAGGACGCCAATACCCCTCCGGGCTAGCAGGCCAATGGGTAAAAACTGGGTGATGTTGATTTTAGTAGTACATTGTAATGACAGTGGTTAATAAATACATGCTTACAATGCATTTGTGGGACAGTGTAGGTCTATACTAGTTGTCAGCTCCTGTTCAGACTTGTATGTGTAACTTTGGAGAAAGCTTAATTTTTTCTGATCCAGTGATGCTGTGAGTCCAATCATGGTACCGCTGTGGTCACAGCTTGGAGGAAGAAAGCCAGCTTATTCCTCCGTGGTCATAATAATAGCCACAGCCCGAACCTGGTGCCAGTGAGCAAATACTGATTTGTCGTATCACTTCACCATTCTAGGCTTTGTCATTGTATCACTTTGTTTCATTTCAACTTCAAATGTCTACCAAACTGTATATGGAAAACATGCATCAAATTTCAGTGGGATGTTGAAACCATCGCCTGGGGAAACCGTTCTCACAGTTGGCAGTGCCCTCTGTTGATACCACTGAGAAATCATTGGATTTTATCATCTTATAACAGCTGACAGTCACACTCACAGACACAATCAGATACATACCACAAAATATGGCTGATTCACCGTCGGGGTCTGAGTTCCATAACAACATTGTCAAGATGAGGTTTCTAATTATCGCATTACCCTATTACGATATAGTTTACTGTTTATCATCAAAAGTGACACTCATCCTAACAGATCTCCGCTTGGCTTGATCTCCCAACAGCACGAGTTGCAAAGCTTGGACTCTGACTAATCCTTCGGCAGACCTTGTTTCAGTTCGCTGATCACTGTTTACAAACAAACATGTGCTGACTGTAGAGTTGGCAAATCCCCACTTTCACTTTCTTCTTTTTCAGTACTTCACAACTTTGATAGCCATTCAAAATTTAACCTTGGATAGAGAATACATGAAGCTAATAAATCCCAATAGACATGTACAAAAATAAAGCTGAGTGAAAAACACCAATCTGAGTTTCCCACTTCCTGACTAAGGTATCACCCATAGGCTCCGGCCCCAGTACGTTCGTAAAGAGAGCTGCTCACCCGGGCAGGTGATCCTGTTAAGGCAGACATAATTGGGTTGAATTCACAAAGTGGAAACATAAGAGGCAGCCAAGAGCCTACATCTGTGCACCATTGCATGATTCCTGTGGATGGAAAACAGTGACGATATATCGTGGCACTTTTGCTCGACTTAACCCTCCAAAGACCGGGTCGGCAGCTTTCGTCCAGGCATGCCCAGCGCAACGCTCCCACAGTACACTGCACAGGACTTTCGACCCATGGCATGGGACTCTTAACAACATGAAGGCAGCAAATTACATTTATGCCACCAGTCTCTTGCTGTTGATTTTACATGGGAAAAAGTTGGCTGGTAACACAGTGGCACTCCAGCTCTCAGGTTAAACAACGGGAGTGGCGAACAGGTACACTGTATACCCACCTTGTTCCATATATGGGGTCATCGTGTCCGTGCCCTGGTATCCTCCGACTGTAGGGACCTTCCTCCTGCCTGTAAGGGTCACCTCGGTAGGGGTCACGTCGACTGTAGGGGTCGTAACTACTGCAAGAAAAAACAAAAAAGAAAGAGTTCATATTGATAAATTTGTGACTGCCACCACGCCCATTCTGATAATGTGCCATTCAGATCTGAAATATCAGAATAAAATCTTACTCAACAAGAAAATGTAATGACTTAAAATCTACAAGCCCTGTGTTAAGAGATCTGGCCTCCTGAAGGATCTAGATGTCTTCAATATTACATGAAGTCTGAGCACTGGAGATAATAATGGCAGTGCTTTATGTATCTATATATAGACGTGTACATACTGGTATATACAGGCACTGGACTGTATACCAGTACAATGCCTCACATTACCTTCAGTTCCATACCTCAACTTCATCACCTGTAACAATTTTTCAAAGAATCAGAGCATGATCTTAAGCCTAAAAAATGGTACAGAAAGTGACACAGCTATTGCAAATTCCTGGTGCAAGAACTGCAATCTTGTCTTAATATGACTCGAAATCTGTTGTTTTTGCAAGTGCAGACTTTGCTGGCTATAAAGATGTACTGTATTAGTGCTTACCAGTACGTGATCAAAAGTTTGATGTTTCCCGCAAATAAACCAGTATGTCAGTTTGACCTTCCAATGTTATCAAAAATCAAAATTATCCATGTCAAAAAGAACCACCCACAGGTACTTTCCTATTACAACTATGGGCATATGATCCACTATTACCAAGACATAAGTCAACATGTCAGTTTCACCTTTCAAGGTCAAAATGAAAAGTACCAAACAAAACCCCAATGGGGCTTTCTATAAATGTTTAATAGCTACCATGTGCCTAGATCCACCATTACAAAATATAAGCCAGAATGTCAGATTTGCCGAGTCAGCAAAAAGCTTGAATTCTACCATGACACAGAGCTATGGATGCATCCTCTGTCAGAGAATGTAAATTATCATATCGTCATCTCCTTCACAATTTTGATGAAGGTCTACATGGGAAACACCTGTGTGTAAAAGCAAACTATACCATACAATGTTTTTTTTAAATACAGTGGTACCTGTCTTGAAAAGACCCCTCCAATGAGAGACCATATATCTTTTTAAGACTGCTCTCTCAGAACACTTTGCTATCTTTTCCCATGTTATTATACCTCTAATGAAAGACCACCTGTTTTGAGAGACCACTTTTTGACCTGCCCTTGGGGTGGTCTCTCAAAACAGGGACCACTGTACTACAAACAAGGCACACTACCACATGTACTGCTGTGTGCTTAAACACTTTACTGACACATGGTCCCAAAGTTGTATATTCCATAATTCCATCAAAACTTATCACGATTTCATCATTTTTGCTAACTTTCATCATCTTTAGTAAGATAAAATTTTCATTAAACAGAATATGTCCCAAAAAATTTCAAGGGGCTAACTTAAAAATTGTAGATGCTAACGTGTTGACCAGCAATGATTGATCATCGATTGACATGTCTGATCGCATGAGCTCTGTGACCTAAGGTCAGCAGAGCTACTAAACACTGTGCTGCATTTATAAACTTGTACTGTGTGATACTACAACCCTCCTCAATACTCCAAGCCCCCTTAACAGCTTATGTGACACATTATCTTTCCTTTTGCACTTTTGCTGTTATCTAACATTCATTTTACATTGTGTGATCTTTATGCAGAAGCTAAATTCGTACTTTTGGGGGGGGGGGGGGGCTATATTCACTGCCATTGTTGGCAGTGATTATGTCCAAATAGCTGGTATGAAGTGCAAGACTTTATAGCCAACAAACTCCCTAGCACAATTCTGTTTGTACTTGCACCTTCACAGTATTCATAATTACCATAGGTGACAATGTAGTATTTCATTGTACTAATGATTTGGTTTAAACATACATGTATTTTATATGCAAAAACAATTGGCCAACTGGCACAACGCCTGTATGAAGGCCTCTTGTACTAATGATCTCATGCAGCACCTTTTCAAAATCTTTCATATTCACTTTCTAATGTTGTAATACCATAAATGTAACTGACCTAATATTCCACTTTCAAAAAACCACAGCATTCTCTGAAATCTGGCAAAGGGTTAAACATAAATGACTGGTTGAGAAAGAACTGCCTCTGTTTTATGCTCAATGACGCCTCTGTGTACAGTGGTACCTGCCTTGAGAGACCACCCCAGGGCAGGGTCAAAATGTGGTCTTCCAAAACAGGTGGTCTTTCATTAGAGGTACAATAACATGGGAAAAAAAGCACAATGTTCTCAGAGAGTGGTCTTAAAAAGATATGTGGTCTCTCATTAGAGGGGTCTCTCAAGACAGGTACCACTGTATTTGAAAACAAGGGCATCAAATATTCAATTTGAAGTCAGGGTTCAACCAGTTAAGTAGTCAACTTGAAGTCCCCGAGAGTTATCTTTAATTTTAGTTAAGTACTTTCGCGCCAGTGTTCATTCATTATTCCTCAAACCAATGATTGTCACCCATCTCAACAACTACAATTGACACCACGGGAACTCTTGGCTTAATGACAGTCAACTGATATTCCTTATTATTGTCCACCACAATTGGTCCTGGAAAATGCTGCACTATAGAAACCTACTGGCAAACACTGCTGACCCGATTCGGAATGTTTGCATGTCCCAGCACACCTTCAAGTATTTTCAGTAGCTAACCTTATTAAAACTGACATCTCTAGTCCACATGGATGGGAAGCAATGATGCGTGCCATGTTTACAACCCAAAGAATTCAACATTAAGCTCAAGATAAATTTCCAGGGTGCTGTTTCTTACCTTTTTCTGCTACAGTTAAGAGTCAAATCAAACAGGAAAAATAGCTAGATCAAGTGTCCTGCCCATATACAGTACAACCCTATAGTAGTAGTTTCCACCAGCAGACACTGCCATGTATCATCAGGCTATGGCAGTGTACAATTTTTTTATATCTCAAGAATAAATTTCCACAAATCTTCCTCGACAAGCTGAACATGGGATAATCAATCAGAGCATATGTCTGTCTGGCTGACATGACATGACATGACATGACATGATCAGAGCATGTGTCTGTACAAGTACAGTTAACACAATAACACTATCAAGGAATGTGTCTGTATACCATACATAATGACATAATCAGCACATGTCTGTACAAGTATAGTTAACATAATGACAATTAGAGCATATGTCTGTATATATTGTTAACATAATGACATGTTCAAGGCATGTGTCTGTGTGCATTGTTAACATAATGACTTAAAGCATGTCTCGTATGTATTGTTAACATGACAATTAGAGCATATGTCTATATATTGTTAACATAATGACATGTTCAAGGCATGTGTCTGTGTGTATTGTTAACATAATGACATGTTCAAGGCATGTGTCTGTGTGTATTGTTAACATAATGACATGTTCACGGCATGTGTCTGTGTGTATTGTTAACATAATGACTTGATCAAAGCATGTGTCTGTATACATAGTATAGCCAACATAATGTCACAATCAGAGCATGTGTCTTTATAGAAAACAATCAAAACATGTCTGTATAGCTAACATAGGGGCATAATCAGAATGTGTCTGCACACATGTAGTTAATTATGAGATGATGACACAACCAAATTACATACTAAAGTGTGCTGATGTCAAAACAATTGCACACCTTTGGAGATGATTATACATTTTAGATGAATGAGTATCATCAGAGAAACTTTACACTCAGAGCACACATTTGGAATCATCATGTAACTCTCTCAGTGCCAACTTAATGTCAAGCTACTTAAAATGAACGGCTGTGTGTTATCATAAAGGTGCTCGATTCATGTTCCTTGTAAAGACATTTCATTCCAGTACCAGCACGCCTGTACTGACATAGAAGAATGTAGTCCAAGTCAACTGCTTTTCTTGGTGCACCTTGGGTGCAATGCATCCATGGTGCAACAAGGAAAGCTGTTGACTCAATCCAAATGTGGCAGTGAAAACGTTAATCTAACTCTGTTGCATCACTTTTTCCACCAAGTTTTTACACTTTTATGGTTTTCAGAAAACACAAAGTTTGATGCGCAAACATGAAGAAAGAAGTAAAATATCCCCAATCTCAAAACTTCTAACAGGATTCGACTTCATCTTGTCAGTAGCAAAGTGAGACTGAACACTCTGGTAACTGCCACAAAGACCCTATCTAATCTCCACACATAGTTGAGATCATGCACGGCTACTTCTCCGATGTCAACATTCCGAGAAGATTGATGCATCAGGGTCTGAAACTGCAGTAGCTGCCAATCCCACAGCCAGGGCCACGCAATGTCCAACATCAACCTCTGATGACATACGCAAATGCACATGCACAATATCAAAACCAGTTAAAACCTACCTGCTCATGGCAAAACCACTTATCTGCACTCTCCTTTTACAGTGGTACCTGCTATTTAAGACTGCCCTTAAAGCCAGACAAAAGTGTACGATATTTATTTCAGCTCACAACATAATCACGTCACTTTCTGATCTCCACTGCCTGGCAGAGATTGTATCATAATTGTAAGTATAACTGTTTCACATCGGTCTGAGCTCACGGAACCGAACACTTGTTCATTGTATCCTATTGTAATCGACACAGAAACAAAGGGCAAAGGTAAAAGATTTGGAGTGTTTACCAGTAGAAAACATCGTCTAACCAGCATAGGGAATAGCTACGGGCACACAGCAAAGGCAAAAGGATTTCAACCACAGTCCAACGGTGGGTAAACTACGTACCTTGATGCATATCTTTGTGGCAGTCTTCCGTAACCTGTGTGGTAGGCTCTCTCTGAGGACGGTCGCATCATGCCCCTCATCTTACCACTTTTTTCCTGTCTCCACCTGACAACTCAACCGCCAACTTGCTACTAAATCCACCATAAACTTCCAGACGAACTTAAGGTATCTCCATGGTCAAGTCCGGACTGGTGATATCCTACATGTCTGACTACCACGGCAAGACTGTATTTGACCTCGCACAGGCCCAGTCACTGGAGAAAGGCCAATTTTTCTTCCCTAATAGCGATGAATTTAGCATAAAAATGGCTGGAGCTGTCCGTGGTCTTCATGAAACCCAACACACACACTTGTGTGCACCGCAGTGGGACAAAATATACAATGACCAGCGATCCACCTTTTTTCTCTGGCAGCAAGTGCTGCATAAAATGCAGCGCCAAAACAATGAACAGTCAATAACTTTGTACATATACCACTTAAAACAATGCCTGGGGACATATAGACTGTAGGTATTTACTGTAAACATACTCATGTATACAGCATTAAAGTATGTACTCTTCCCTCATTACCATTATGCTGTCATATGTCTCCATTGTCAATGGGAGCTTGCTGCATCCACACAAAGTACGCATACATCAGGCAAGCTTTCTCAACATGTATTTGTCTACCTCCTCTATTCACCTTGCAGTTTCCTCCAAGTCACAGTATTATGTGTCCGAGCAGTCTCGTACTGATCATGTTATGTTATGTCAGCGGTGCTGGCCTGCTGTAAGCAAATTACACATACAGACACACATGCACTTGCTTCATGATAGGGTGTGTTATGTCCATTGATACCCCTTTTATAAGCCTCTCCCCCCCCCCCCCCCCGACAGGCCACACCCTCTACAAACGCTACTTTCCCAAGCAGCAAGTGTGGCATTTTCATTGCACCTTCCCCATCCAGCGAGAGCACCCCTCCTATAAGGCCTCATTGCTGGTGCATTTAGGATGGCCTTATGAGAGGGGGACCACTGTACCCGTCTTGTCAAGACTTCCAATGAGGCTACCTGTTTCTCTGCTCTGTACTCGTGTTATTTATACTTATACCTCCTCTGAGGGACCACTTGTTCTCCAAGAGACCACAATCTGGTAATTCCCATGTACAAGGGTGGTCTACAATGAGATTTTCATGGCACACAGGAAGCTCTTAAAACAGCTGAATCAGAGCCACATCAAAGTGGAATCTGAGTTGGCACAATTTTGAAACTGTTCCACAAAACAGATTGTTTCCAAAATGACTATTCTTACTTCGTGAGGTGGCCTTCCCGAACTAAGTTGGTAAAGGCCTTTGTCATTAGGTTGTAGCTCAGCTGATCTGTCAGTCAGCTCAGCTTATAAGATGGTCAGCCCTCTATTGTTGGTCTGTCCATTATTCAAAATTATAACTCAAAATTCATTAGTTTGATCCACTTCAAATTTGGTGGGGATGTACCTTGAAAGAGTCTCTACCAAGTGTATTCCAAGTACTCAATACTCCAGAGATGTTTACATTTTTTACAATTGTTTTTCTTGCGAAACGATGAAAAATCTTCTCTCAAACCATCTGGAAAAAACTACTTTGAAACTGCATGGAGATATTTTCCAGTGACAATGATTACAACTGAATACTTACACGATAACACCTATGGGATTTGTCCATTCGGAGCTCGAGTGACCTTGAGAGGTCAAAGTGACATATTGGCTTTTATCTCGTTTTGGTAACTAACAAGCAATGTAATTGGTTAAAACGTGCTGCACATGCTGGGTGCACCAGTGTATCACATTAGGTTGTATCCTCCAAGGTCAAATGAGCACAGGACTGTCACAGTTCACTTGCTTTTTTTTTTTTTTTTTCATTGCCTGGCAAGTCAGGCCCTTCTCAGTAATGGGGCAAACAGACTAATTGGCTGGTCTTTGCAGGCAAAAACACTGCACAAAATTATAGATGTGACTAGAAATAAATTCTTTTGTAGCTTGCTTACTTGCAAGTTACATATTTTCCCAATTTGCCCTGAAGCCCTTTCACTTGTCCATTATAGTAGCAATTAAACACTAAATGCTCACTTTTAGAAAAACCTGGTACCCAATTAAAACGCATATACTCCATGTACTTGCCAACGGTTACTGGGCCTGGCACACGGGAGGGCTGACATCCCAAGTTAGTGCAAACATTGTCACGGTGATATGCTACATGTCTTTACATCTGACTCCAGCTGCAGACAAATGGGTGGATATGAGCCCAACTATAAGGGGTGGGTAAGGGGTTTTCTGTGCTGGAGCACTGGGCATTTTTATTTGCCATACTCACGTACCTGAAGCCTTTTTAAGTTCCATACTTTGTACCAACCATTATTTATACCTTTTCTTATTTTCTGTACCTTGTACTAGGGCAAAATTATTACTAGTACCAGCATACTAGGGCCCCTCCTTCCCCCCCCCCCCCACCCATTATAGACTTCAAATTTTGAGCCGAACCACACTAGAGGCACACACCAGCATGCAAGCGCATTTGGTCAAGTCTAGTGGATACTGGGAGATGACAGTACATGTATGTGTTATCCTTACTAATCCTGTACTTTTTGTTTGACTGAGCTTGTTGCTTTTCGTGCTGGGAATCAAATGCCAAGTGTTGTGTTAAAATGTCAAGCAGGCTTCTGTGGTGCCCCTGGTCGTTTGGAAGCAGGCCTTTAGGATGCCAGGCAAGCAACAGCAATCAATATTAAGATGCATTAGGCCATCTGAGTCGAATCATACACAACAAAAAGATTGAGCTGAATTTCACTGCAGGGACAGTTTAGGTAGATTTTTTTTTTTTTCACACAGAAATTATCATGTGTTCCATAAACATTCATTGTCTTATTCTTTGTATTTTTTTTTTTGCATCACGTATGTTTCACAAATTACTGAGGTTTGTTCAATATCTAAGTTTTAAGATGTGAAAAAAAAACCCAACAAATTATAAATAAATAGAGAAAGGAGTATTTTTTTGTTTAAAATACACATTCTGACCTTTTCCAGAGGATTGATGAGTCATACACTTGGCATCTGTTACGGTTCGTGAGTAAATTCCACATAAACTAGGAATTAAAAATACATGCAAAAGTCAAGTTTTGATCTGCTACCTTGTGTATTCCTGTGTTTGGCCGAAACATCTGTGTTGTGCACGCTTATTCAAATACAAGAGTTGAGTCATCAACGACAGTTTTATTTGGCGAGTGCCGACCCCTCAGCCTTTAATGGCTACACTGTAATAACCAAATGTTTCAATTTGAGTTGTTATAAGCAACTGTTTGGGTCTTATTCGACTTTTTTTTGACACCATTTATATGAAAATCTTTTCCAGAACACGAACATCGTCAGTAACAGTATATTCTTTGTAAGATCCAAAGAGCAACTTCAATGGCACTTTGTTCAGATCACTTTACGTAGAATAACTGTCTCATTGTACTGTAGCATATTTTATGAGTGTTTTCTGTTTTGTTGTTTTGTTTTGTTTTTTTGTTTTTGTTTTTCATTAAACCTGGACAACTGCATTGAAGATATACTTAAAATCCAGAATAACATTTGAAGACAACTGATTGCTCACCTCAGACATGAGTGTAAACTTGCCCTGGTGAGCTGCTGGATATCAAAATGAACTTGTGCATCAGAAGTTCTGCTTGTCCAGGGCAGTGGAACAGCAGTTCATTTTGACGCCAGATTTATATGTATGGATCCTCGAACTTCTGTCATTCTGACAACATTCCTTTCTCCGTAAAATCCTACTGTTACTCCTAACTGCTGTTATCACACTTTTCTTCCTTCTCGTGAACAAGAAGCATCTCAAGGATCCCAGATCAGCAACTTTCTGTCCCCATTGCCACACCCAAAATGGGGAAAACATATTACCCACTTCCCCATATCCCCATTCTAACAAAAGAAACACTCCATGGGATAGCTACCCATTAATCTCTCAATTGACAATTCTGTCTAGTCCAGTACAAAATTACATAATAATGGAAAAAACATGACACGTGGCAACGGAAAGGCTTTTTTTTTTTCAACTTGGTCTAGACATGAGGTTCCACTTCAGCATGGCTCAGCGCTTCATCTTGAAACAAAGGCAGGAAAACCTAAGCACGAAAAATGTCCATGCATACACGCATAGCAGGGAGGCAGAACCATGCAAAATGATTTGGGTGTGACTGCATATGTTTCTGTGATCAAACTTTGAAAGTCACGAGGAGCCCATGTTTATCCTACAAATTAGTCAAACCTCATGCAACACCTGTGTCGGGCAAGATTCAGCTGTCTTCCTTCACACAGAAACACTCATCACCTTCATTTAATATAGTTTCAGGGGAACAATCAATAGTTCGGGGCTTTTTGTCTAATTTGTTTTGTTTGCCTTGTTTTTTCTTCCTTTTTTTCCACTGGTTATAAATGTTGTCCAGAATGACATCTGAACAATAAATTATATTTTTTTTATATAGACCAGGTATCTGTACACTGATTCACATCTTGTATATTTTACCCTGAGGGGTGTATATATATATATACACACACACACACACACACAAAATACCAGAGGACTCCATGCACTAAGACAATGAGATGAGCATCCTGCATGACACATGCTACCTACATCAGTGTTAACCACTTCAGAGACAGATCTGGACTTCAAAAAAATTATAGCCAAAATTGGACATACAGATGTTTAAGCACAATTAACAACACAATGCTGTCCAACTGGAAATCTCGGTAGCAAAGTTTAGATTCCCTAGAGCATTTTCTGAACTTCTTCACATGAGAAACACTTATTTTGGATAAATTCTGTAGCATTTTTCAAGAACTGTGAAGCAAAATTTTGCTACAATGCTCCAGTTGAACAGCCATGCAACAATTTTGTCGTGGCCCTTTACTAATTCATTTAAAAATATTTTACCCATTTACACATTTTATTAACCAAACTCAAGTAACATTATCATCTGGCTAATTTGGCTAATGGTAAGTCTCAGTGGTCCCTGAAGCTCTGGAGTCTTTATATAGGGGCTAATGAACATAGAGCTACACTAAACCATAACCACAAAACAACAATTTCTGACACATATATGCATAGCTCAGTATTTCAGAGGTGACACACTAACCACAATTTCATTAGAGGCTGCCGACCAACCTTTCACCTTGCAGGCAAGCTTGAGCAAGTTTCATGACAATTTATCAATACTACCTGTCCTCAATTTCAAATGGGAGTAACGTGTGTTACACTCGTTTCTCTCCTTTTCAAAGTGAAATGAGAAGGCTGTCTGAACAGTCTTTCCTTGACTGACCTTGATATTCTCTGGTAAGTGCCACTCTGGTCTAGGGCTCCTCAACAGTGTAGTATCTGTTTTAAAGGTTTGGAGAAGTCAAGAAAAGTGAAAATGCACAAAAATTTGAAAAAAAAATGAAAGTTTCGAGGTCCCCAGAAGTGTCCCCATGCAATTTCAAAGGAATTGGCAATGTAGTTTTGGAGAAGATTTTTTAAGATTTTATCCAAAAATGAAAAAAAATATATATATATATAATCATCAATAATAACTGAAGCATGATTATTTAAAGAAAATGGTAGAGACGCACCCAGTAAGTTTGAAGTGAATCTGGCAGACAGTTTTGGAGAAGTTGAAAATATGAATTACTATCGCAATTCCCATTAATTTACATAGCAATCAATGGGAATGTATATGCAATAACAGACAAATGCCTGAATAAAAAAACAACAAATAAAATCAGCACCACATCACCACCTTGTGAACAACTTTGTTTAACCCTTTCACAAGCGACATTTCCAACAAGTTTCAGAAGAATCTGAGTGATACTTTTAGACTAGAAGAAAGAAACACTTAAAAAAAACACACACACAACATTTGTAAAACAAGAGACATGTGGCAGTCCTGTGCTCATTTGACCTTAACACTGATGGAATGTGTCTGATAAAGGTACCAAGATCACCTGACTTGAGATCATCAAGATTACAGAGGCAGCAGTTTTATCATACTTCGCACACATCACAGCTTGTGGTACAGGTGACAAGATGTCACCACAAACATAGATTTTATATCGATTTCTGACACAAGGACCCACTCGAGGGAGCCCCGTTCAATACTTACGCCATTAGTTGGCTCAAACCTTTGAAAGGTGACACTTTAATCTGTGTGAGTAGCACAAAAAAGGAAACCAACGGAAAAATCAATCTGAGCCATACAATATATGTATATATTGCGTGTGTGTGTGCATGTTTTTTGTTATTTATTGTATATTTATATTGACCTTTCTAATGAAAAACCACTGCTATGAAAGACTTGCTGACATTACAACTGATTTACTGGATCCTTATACTATACTTCTTAGGACTTCTAAATCTGGACAACTTTTTCACATCAGTACTGCAGATTACTTGATTACTTCACATACAAATCTTCACATTTTACTTCAACTTTGAGCACTTCACTGGAGTTATACGTTCACTATGCTGGGTTTCATTACCATTAAACCCATGTTAAAACACATCTCAACTGAAGTTTTATTTTGCCTGTTCCAACCTTGAAACACACAAAAAAAGAAATTAACTATTAAAATTCTGTTACAATACAACTCAGATCAGTTATAGTTTCCTTTTCCCTGTTCCATCCATGAAATACATGAAAATACGAGTAACACTAAATAAAAAAAGCAACCAACACCATCATGCTGCCTGACTGTCTGCAGTTGCTTTCAACAACAAATACGACAGTACCATACGGTGACAATGACCTGTCTTGCAAGGACCGTTTTGGCACTGGCAGTATGTGTGGCCTGCCATGAATGGGTTTCACTGTGACAAACACGGAAGTCTGCCATTTCTTGTCGCACAGTACCCAGCCTAAACTCTGGAACAATCATATCTGAAGTTAGCGCTGGCAGTGGTAGATTCAACAAACCCATATGTCTAGATATGAAAGACATATGACTTGTCGCACCAAACCCATTAATGTGGATCAACATTTGCACAGCATGCTGTCAAATGGCATATTTTATTGACATTATGCTTTCATAAATTTTCACAGTGAATTCTCTTATATTTGCAATATTCCTTTTTTTTTTTACACACTGCACCAGTTCCTTAAACACAACGTGCGCCAAAATACCTCTACAGTGGTACCTGCCACTTGAGACAACCTCTAACATCTGAAAATGCTCTGATATTTCAGGTGGCCTTAAAATGCAGGTCATAGTAACGTGCGATCTCCAAGAGGAGTCATAAACAGATGTGGCGTCTCACAGGAAGTAGTCAGTAACACTGCAGAATTTATGTGCCCTTTTTCTTATAGGTATACCCAAGTGATACTAAACCAGTGAGCAGAGGAATACTCTCTTCTTCATGGTTTGCAACATTAGAAAAAGGTCAACAGTCTTACCTCATTGACATAATTTGTTTGTGTGGTAATATTGAATATGTCCATAATTTTCACTATCATTGAAGCAAACAAAGCTAAGACGTTGCAATATACACTCTATTTGACGTTCAAAGTTAATATAGGCCATTTATTTGAGTTATAAAATTCTGCCTCCGGATAAAAAATACACTCTGGTCTTAATTCTCAGGTATTATTCTGTCATGTTCACAAACCAGCATTTTTTTTCTCTTTTCCTTCTTTTTTTTGTGAATTGTTTTTAAAAAGTTTATCACAAATGCCAGAGCTCTGTTTTGCATGGCAAACACTGTCCAGTTGTAGCACATGGGGAAATCAAAGCAATGCTTCACACCAAAGATGATGCCAGCAATCTCCAAATTTATTGGAAGACATGAAGTCTGCACGTGTCCGTGACGTATATTTCATACAAAAAAAATTAACAAATTTTGGCAGGATAAGGGTATCAATGTACCCTTCCTGTCCATGTTATAATACAGTTATGCTTGCCGACATTAGCAACTGTTAATGCACATACAGTTTATGACAGGACAAGGTGGCCAAATCCAAAACTTCTGTTGCACAATAATTTTGCTATCGTTGTCGTATTAACGTCACCAAATGTCCAGATTTTTTCTGCCTTCCAACTTTTTACAAATATGCCACTGCATTTTTCTTATTGACAATACTCAATTTGCCAACCCCACAGGGTATAACAATAATTTTTTTGAACTTGTAAACATGATGGCTGAAAGAGTTTCTGCATGCAGACTTGTGTGCCTCTGTGTGTGTGTGCGTGTGCCTGTGTGTGTGTGTTTGTATGTGTGTGTATATGTGCATGTGTGTGCGTGTGTGTGTGTGCATGTGTGTGTGTTTGTATGTGTACAGACTCGACTGAGAGCACCAGGTGCACACCACAGGACTTGTTCCCCTACCTCTACTCCCACACTATGATCCAACTGAGGATTACCACACTTTCAACCAACTTACTGACACCTCCCAAGTCCATGCTTCCAACATCTTGAGTTCAAATGACTCTGTAACACAGATGGCCTGTTGCATAATATATTCAATACTACCAGCCCAAAGAAGTCTCATGTTGTTGCAGGCGGTCTTCTATGAAAGCTAGATTTACACCTGAAAAAAAGACTCGCATGTCACAAAAGGGTGGTCTTTAGAAAGGTTTGCAGCCTTTCATAAAAGGAGTTCTCCACAACAGGTCCCTCTGTATCAGCGTATCCTTCTACCACGGGTGTTGGCCCAGACCACCCAGCTAAATGACACTTGTATTACACAATATATATGGGCTCTTACAAACAGTTGGGAGGTACATAATATAAACTTCCCCTCCAAAACATGGCACCCGACCACCACACAGAAGTGGATGTTTAACACACTGGGTAACTGTCATATATCAAAGAACATGCGGTCATCGCCCTCTAATAACAAGGTAAAGAATTATGAATCATGTTTCACAGATGCCTGTGAAGAACACACCCTTGTACAACATCGACAAAATGAAGTCTATACTGCTTGCTGATGCCAAAGTAGAAAGGCCTAACACTCTTCGCAGGACAGCACTGACATCAAGCCTCGATCCCAACCTGTCCCACATTTTCGGCCGCCTCATTCTCCCATTTCCATTCCTTCTCTGTCCTTACCTTATCAGTTCATGATTCCCTCATCATTATCTGGTCTCACTACAAGAACCAGAGACACACAGCCACTGTTCTTCCTGTAATGTCCCACTTCTGTATGGAAATCTGTTCTTCACATTTGCGGGTTACTGTAATATTTGCCAAGCCCAAAGAGGACAATGTAGCCTGATTTAGCCCGCATTCACCAGGCAAGCTTCACTGAGCAATATCTATACATACTCTACGTGCTTTCAGTTCAACAGAATTTTCCGGTCCCAACAAATCTGGGACCAGATCTATGTGGTATGAAGTTTTTCACATGTAAATACAATCCTGTCCCTTTGAAAAGCATCCAAGTCCCTTTTAAAGGAACCACAAAAGTCACCCATGCCATTCCTGATATGCGGTAATACTGTTGGGACTGTCTATGCAACTGACAATTCACAATCAAATGAGAATACTGCGTGCGGTCATCTCATTTCTCATCAAAGTACACTTTCCTTGTCTTGGCACCCAAGCCTTGACCCTTTTCGGAACCAAACACTGATTCATGTAAATATATACTCAAGAGTTTTTTAAACACTTTGAGCTATCTAAATGAAAACATGCATAGATCTTAGAAGGCCACCCCAAATGTGCCAGAACTGTGGCCTTATAAGATGGGTGGCCTCTCTTGAGGGGGATAAATATAATGAGAATGCCATTACTGCTGTAAAGAAAAGTGGCCTTTCTACTGAGGTGACCTCTCTACAGAGGGACCTTCCAAGACGGGGCCACTATATTAGTTTTTGGCAATAGTAGTATGGATCACTGTTTGGTAAAAAAGCAAATTATTTTGCAGATGAAACGAATGCTATTTGAAACAGTGATAACAAATGACGTGTTGGAAACTTGTTTTCATATGTAAGGACCCCTATAGGCTATGTTGCATATCTATAGTGAACACAGTAGTAGGAGAGACCCATGGGCTTCATGTTCTGCTGACACATAATCAGACAATCATCACCAAAAATTCAACTCCTGATATGCATTCTCTCCGTGACCTTAAGACAGTACGTCAAGATCATCCGTATTATGCACTGTCAAACTTTCACATGATATACATTGGTGGTCCATTTGATATCATTAATCTTAATCTTTCTCAACATGTCAAATTTAGTCTCCTTTACTTATGTGTTTAATGGGCTTGAAAATAGTTTGAGATCACACAACATATTACAAAATTTGACCATTGGCACAATGTATATTTGGTGTAAATGTTGTGGTTTGATCTCAATTCATTATCACATTAATGAATTGAATGTGCTTTTGTGACTTATCATGTCAGATCTCACTGATACCACCAGTGGCACAACCATGACTTCACAGGCAATGGACTTTTCTCTGCATGTTACTGTAATGGTATGTGGATATATGTATACATGTTAAGATATAATAACCAAATAAAATAAAACTGCATTGCCTCAGTGACCTTGAGAAAATAGGTCAAGGTCATTCATAAATAATGCACTGTCAAACTTCCACAAATGTTATACATATGTAGATTATTTTGTGGTACATTTTTGTTTTGTTAGCCTTATTATCTCTCAACATATTGTGTTCAATGTTCTGTGCTAAAGTACTTAATAGATGACCTTGAAAAATATGTTAAGGGAACTTAAAATTAACAAAATTTGACCATTGGCCTAATACATGTTTGTTGTACATTTCGAAGCTTCATCTAAATTAATTATAATTATGAATTTAATGTGTTTTTTTATATGCCTGTCACATTAGTTATAATGATACCAGCAGTGCCACTGATAGGGCCAAAAAAAAATTGTTTGTTTTCCCTAACCCAACTGACCCATCTCTAAACCCCTCTACTGACCCCCTGTTAACATACTCCCACCCACCCCCCAAAAAAAATTTTTGAAAATAAAAAATTGACCATCAATAATAATAATAATAATAATAATAATAATAATAATAATAATAATAGTATCTTTAAATGCATTCTCTCTGTGACCTTGAGAAAATAGGTCACAGGTCATCCACATTATGGCATATCAGATTTTTACATATAATACAGTCATTTGTGGTACATTGATATCATTAGCCTTATTCTTTCTAAGCATACTGAATTTAATATCCATTACCAAGTGCTTAATGACCTTGAAAATTTAGCTCAATGTCAACCAAAATTTTATCTTATTGCTTATTTCCCTAGCACCTTTGATGTAAATTTTGCAGTTTAATCTCACTGTATTATCACAATAAAGAATGCGTTTTCAATACCTATGATCATGTTAGTTCTAATTAATACCACCAGTGGCACCACCATGACTCCACATCATATTTTAACTTGTATTTTCTGTTCACCTATTGATGGCACCACTAGGATTATTCTCCTTTGATATATATTAACTTCCACAATATTCCCACCAAATTTCAAAAGGATCCATTGAAAACTCAACACACCACAACATTTTCAGTTTTTTTCAATTTTCAGCCCCTTTGCTACGCAATTCATGTAAAAAAAAATTCAAAAGGCTTCCTTAAGAATAAATTAAAGGCTATCATGTGACCGACAACAAGACACAAGTGACTGCATGAGTGACTGAAAACTCATCTCCAACAGGAGAGCTTCAAAATGACTGAACCTGTTCAGGTCAATAGTCGCAAATGGTCTGGTTCCACTCATGTGGCCATGACATCTTCCAGATTCATTAATGCAGCATGCAGCCAAATGGACGGCAGCACCACTTGCCCTTTTTACTTGTCCTTCACTTTGCATATAAAGAAGTAAATCATGTCTGCCTTGAATTAAGAACTTTCAGCTTAAAGGCCTAAACATGTTGAGGATCATAAGCTTGATAAGAGCATGTAACACAGATAGATGGCTGTATGGGAGTCCACATATACATTCAAAATATAAACAGCAGTTGCACTTATTCAATGAAAATACTTTTGCTCAGTAAGCATCACTAGACAACATAACATTTGAAGAAACGTCTATCACATATCTAGTGTCTAAAAGCCATGCACTAGCTAATCTTCATAGCAACATTAAACAGTGAGGAAAGTCACACTCCATTGATTAAACTACATGTATACATGTATACATATCCTTCAACTTCCATGTTTCATTCAGACATCATCAACTGACAGTTTTAAATTTGATCTGTTTTTTCCTATTTGTCTTCAATTGTGCATTCTAACAGAGCAATCAGAATGAATGTCTTTATGGTCACATATTTACATTCAATCTAACTTTTAACATTGCAAGTATAGGAGAGAGCCTGATGTGTTATGAGACCATAACACAGTAGCCTTGTGTGTTTTGGGACCATAACACATGTGTCCCGCCAACATTCCAACAAGCCACGCCCACCTGGGTTTCCGGAACTTAACACTTGAACATGCTGGTTAAATCAGTTTCTGGACGTTTCTCTTAATCTTATGCTTTACATTTCTAAATTTCGTGTAATTGAGCAGAAAAATTAAGAGGGAAATGTAAATATCAGCAATGAGGGTCGCTTTTGTGTGTGTTATGGCATAATGACGCGGGTGATTGAAGCTGGCATCGGGCGAGGCGCACTGGCGTGCACCACGCCCACGATGTCAGCTTCAGTCACGCGCGTCATTATGCCATAACACACACAAAATTGACCCTCATTTCTTAAATGTGCTCAATGTCACCAGCTACCCTGGATATGCTTAATAACACCTTTCCAGAGTTCTCAGAGGAAAGCTTTTGCATCATCATATTGCCTTATCCTTACCTCGTAATGACTAAAGGAGAAACACACATTAGGTCTCAAGTTATCCTTACCACTCAATAAAGGAGAAACAAACTTTAGGCCTCAAGTTATCCTTACCAGGAGAGGACTAAAGGAGAAACACTTGTAAGAAGTAGTCGTGAACAGAGGGTATCCTGTTGTTGGACAAGACTTGTGGATAACACTCATGTGAAAACAAAACAAAAACAAAAAGAAAAAAAATTTTTTTCGATTCTTCTGATAATATAATGCAAATTCCCTGGTATGTACAAAATTCTCCAGAGAGTGTTAATTCAAATTAATCAAAGGCATAACGTCACAGAACTTGTACATGTAGATCTTGTCTCAGCAAAATTTGCAGAGCCATGCAAATGAAAGTTGCATCTACAATGAAAGAATCATACCAGCATACTATGAACCCTTAACATATAACAAGCACAACCTCCCCCAATTATGGTCACTTTAAGTATTAAGTCACTAGTTTTTATCTACAACTTTGTGAAAATAAATCAATTTTAACTTGGCCAAATAAATTATCAAAAAACACCAGTTTTAGTTATGATACACACACTACAGCACAATTAACTGTATAAATGATCCCTACAAAAATTCAGCCACTCTTCAGTGTGACACAGAGTAGATGGATTAAAGTGGCAAAACCTATCTTACAAGGGGGTCACCATCATGGCCTCAGACATTTTAACGGTTAACCCTCCCCTTTAAACTGGCCAAAACAAGCTGGTGGTAAAATGTTGTTTGCTTCAGTGTTTTCCACTAATTTCAACAGTAATGAAAAACAATTTGTCCACGAATTGTACATAAGGCCTATCAAGTTCATGTCATGGATCAACAGCTTTCCTTGGCATGGGTTAAGTGCCCAACCCGTACCAAGGAAAGCTGTTGACTCAGTATAATTTCATGGGGGAAAGGGTTTAAAACCACCATAATTTCTTCACTACAAGTCTCAGCTGCACATCACCACTAATGTTCTTCCTGTTGTCTAGTCAAACATGCGAAGACCTGTGAAGCAGTGATCCAGCAAATTTTTCGTATGCTTCATAGTCAAAGCTCAAATCTGCTGTCTTTCTTCCCAATGATTCAATCTCTATAAAGGTTATAGTTCAACCTGAAAAAAAAAGCTGAATTTGTGACCAGTGTCCAGACAGACCCAACTAAAGCTCTCTGTTTACCCCTGACCCCACCCTGTCAGGAGTTTGACTATATATATATATGTCTACAAAAATAGACAGTTACCAACTGCATTGGACCCCACTGGGATCATATCCTTCAGACCTGTACAAATTATCAGTCTTCCAGGAAAAGGCAGGGCTTGGCTTTACGAGAAGCTCTGCTGCCCACATCATAAAAACTTGCTAAGGTACACCACAGATATGTCAAAATCCTCAGCTCTGGGTGACTTGTCCCATTTCCTGCCCAAAATGGTGACACAAGTTGTCAGACAAGCAGCAAAAACCAAGATGTCAAGCCCTGGTTAAGTACCCTCTACATGAGAATATGTAGAAAACCTTTTGATACCTGGGGCACATTAATGTTTCTTTGTGATGTGAGAGCGGCCAGCTCACCTGGATCATCAAATCATTATTATTAATCTCTAAATGTTTATCTTCGGAAATCCATCAGCCAACATGTTCTCGCAGTTACCCGTTGAAGACATGTTATTATCTCCCATGTGGATGTATATGGCCTTTTTCAAGAACTGTCTGTTGCTGATGTTTTGGAAAAATATAAATGAAAAACAACCACTTCTGTAGAGGGTAAATATTCAAAATTGACTACATGTAAATGTGGAAAGAAAATGTTCCTTTCTGACCTCTTCATCGGTGTTTTCCAGACTTATTTCACCCTTTGGGTATCTCCTGAGTGTTAACCCTCTCCCATAAAGTGCCTCTATTTGCAAAGTCATCTCCTTACTCATTTTTTGGGAAATGTGATTTGTGCTATCAAAATTCTGAATGAAGCGTCAACGAAATATGCAACGGAATCATATGCTCCAGGTCAACAGCTTTCCCTGGTGTGCGCTGGTTGCAATTCACTTACGGCACATCCAAAAAAGCTGTTGACTTAAGTCTCAACTTGAGCAAGAAAGGGTTGAAAATTTTAACATTCTCTTCCTGACATCAAATCATGACACAAACCACACAGAATGATACACATCAAGATACAAAACACACGATATACGTTAAAATACAGAACACACAAAATGGCATACATTTTCGTCAAGAGGACGAGTCATGCAGTGATTACATCATTAGTTGCCCTCCATTGTATTCATGCATGAGAAGTGATATGTATTGCATTGCAAAAACTGTGATTATGTTAGTTTGTTAATACATGCAAGGCAGTTTGGTCCATTTTCCCTTATAATTCTCACGGAGCAAGTGTGCCCAGAAGCAGAACTGGGAAGCGCAAGAATAGACAGCTCTGTTTCCATCCCGTAGAGGGCGCTTTAGTCAGGATGGCCAGAGTTCCTGTTATTTCCAATTGTACTTTGCAAGTCAACAACTTTTCAGCCACAGATTACCTGCTTCAGCACCTAATGCCACATGGTGTTGAGTGTAAGAAGAAACATGACCTTCTGCGTCACAGGCAAAACCACCGCATGTAGAAACAGCAAACATTTCATGGTAAATCTTGTTGTGTACAGTTGAATATCATGATGTTACTTTTATTACCTCAGCTGTAAAGTACTCATCATACTCAAGATTACTTTTGACAGAAACTCTAATGTGAATACACACTTCAACCCTGCAAGAATTGTGCACTTTGGGTTGTGTATTGAGCTGAATGTATACACATATACCAGCTCATTATGACCTCTTGTATTGCATGAAGAGACCAAGAAAGCATTATATATCTGCTTTGGATTTGGCAATGTAACCATTCCTTTCGCCAAGCACACAAGACAGTTTTGAAATTGCAAGTACCTCCAAAGGCCTCATTTATATGATCTTTTGGTAGTTGCTTGGATCTTCCCACATTGTTCTGGAGCTATATGATACAAGCAATGTGTACTCTGAGAGAATTAAGGGATCATTTCCACACGTTTGAAAAATATTTTTAAATTGATAGAATGACAAAAAGATACTCAATTGTCTCTATCTATTATGGGCAGCACATTGCAACCTAATAACTTGTCACTACAAGAGGCCCACAGGCCTAGTGCTCTGCTGACTTGTAATGTATTTTAATGATATAAAGACTGGAAACAAAACCAGAGCAGGCTAGGTAAACTAACATGTTTATTGTTTGATTAAGAACGTAAAGTTCAAGTAAAATATTGATCTGGAGAATACTGTTTTTGCTCTATTGATGTCCAAGCTATGCTCTAACATCAAAGAACAATTTCTCTCAACTTTACAAGCCTGGTGACCTACAAATATCAGGTCACAGTCATCCACATTCCACAATATAGTAATGTTGGACATAATCTATATAACCTATCAATTTGGAATGTCTGTCTCAATTTTTTTGTCAAGGATTTATCTTGTTCAATACAGTTTGGTTCAAAACTTTATGTTAAACCATAGGTAGTGCCACTAGTATCTCCATCAATTGAGATTTTGACCTCCACAATCACACAAAATTTCATAATGATCCACTAAAAATTACAGATGGCAGAGCATTCGCAAGATTTTCAGACTCTGACCTAAATTCCAATTGCCCATATGACATTCGACTTCAACTCAAAATTCACATTTTGACTCATATATTACATAATACTGTTGGGGGGTCCCATAGACTTTCATACACATCATAAGTCCTAAAAGTTATATGGGCTTAACCCAAAAATTATTGGGTGCAGATCGAGGATTCATAGGATTTTCACACTGTGACCCCTATGTTCCAAGTGACCATATGACCTTCATCTCTAACTCAGATTAAAAAAAAAAAAAAATTACTGTTCAAAATGTGCACCCTTCATCCAGCTTTCCATACGTGATCGGTTTGCTCAAATCGGGTTATAACGTTTTGAGTTACTGAAGCAGCGCAATCACTTTGGACAAGTGCCAAACTCCATAATCATTGGGTCATGGTGACCCAAAAAGTAGTTTACCAAGTGGAGTTTTACGCACAATTTACTGAAGTGCAATTCTAATTCAGGGGCTCAATTCTCTTTGCCACTGATGTCCAAGCTACACCCTGTCACTATAAAAGCATCTCTTTCAACTTTGCAGGCCTGGTGACCTAAAAAAAGGTCAAGGTCACTGATATCATATAACATATTAACCCTGGACATGATGTATATATCCTATAAATTAAGCATCAGTAACTCAACTTTTCTTGGGAGATATCAAATTTTATATTTTTCAACACATGTTGGCTCATAATTTCCTTAAAATAATAGGTGGTGCCACCAGTATCATATGTAAGGGAAATTTTCACTTCATCTGCAATCCCACTAAATTTCACAAATAGCTATAACAAATTAAGGGTGCTGGAATGGTGGCAAAATTTTTACATTTTGACCTATATATTATATGATGCTGTAGGTGGCATCACTAGTATCACAATCAACCTAGATTTTCATTCACTCTCCATGTCCTGAAAGTTTACTTTGGATAACTGGAAAACTGCATGTGGACTGCGTTGCATACAAGCAAAAAGTTTAGAGACGGATGGATGGACAGATGAGAGATCGTATAAGCTCCTCGACCTTTAGGTCAGCAGAGCTAAAAATGGAAAAGAGCAAGTTTGTTTGTTAATTGACACTGTCCTAATTCCAGCTGGGTCAATCATAAGAAACTACCTGTTGTGCAGATCAAATAAACAAGGCTTGCAGAGACAGAAAGTTGTACAACCATGCAGACTACTCCTAGACTAGTCACCCAGGACTACAGTGGAGTGCACACTGACAAGCTAGCAGCATCAGTAAGCCAGGTTTTTTTCTTATGAAACAACACCTTTGACTTACTCATAGCCTGGCCTATTCACTGTGCGGTCTATATAGCTGTCGTCACCATTTTCACTATCTTCCGTACTGTAACCATAGTTCCGATCAGAACCATAGTCTCCATGGCGACCATAGTCTCCTCGGTGACCAAAGTCTTCACTGCGACCATAGTCCCCGTGGCGACCATAATCTCCATGACGACCATAGTCTCCATCGTGACCATAGTGTTGATTAGGACCATACCCGTATCCGTTCATTTCCCTGCTCCCTTGCATGACACCGGGCATTATACGTCACCAGGTGGCGTCTGCATCTAGTCGTTCCTCGCCGTCTAAAATACATGAAGGACAGAAAATGGTCAGTGCTGCAAACAGAAAGTGGCCATACAAATACGACCATCAAATGCAGGCTGCTGTAGACTGGTTAAAGAACCTTTCTTTTTTTTTTTTTAACTTTTTTTTTTTTTAAATTGCAATAAAATCCACAAAATTGTGTATGGACATTTGCTGTCACTTATTAACTGCAGCATTTTAGCCCTGTCCAAACTGCATGACAGACAGGTGCAGGTGTATGTCACTAAACGTCAAGTTTCAGATCAGGAATACCAAGCAAAAGGAAAGAACAGCCCCTCTGCTATCCTTGACATTCAATTAAGAACTAAGAGAATGAGAACTTTAGACCACCTGACTTATTACTTCTCTCAGTAACAACCCCACACAGTCAGCTTATTCAAGAATAGCAATCTTACCATTGGTTCTGTGGGCAATTACTTCAGCACACGCAGATGTGTATTATAGGTCTGTTAGTATCTACTCCTCTTCGTTAACAACTTTTCCCACAAATATTGAGGGACGACTGACACACATTTTGACATGATTATCCCTTGTTATGCATACAACAAATCCGTATTATAAGCAGAAGAGAATTTAACCCTTTTGAAGCCCGAATAAACATTTACCTGATTTGAGTTCCTTAAACCTTGCCACATACATGCAAGCAGGAAACACACAATGCTTGCAGTTCATAAGTGTTCGAACTTTCTTTTTATCAACAACGGGTTTTAATAAGACACATGCAAGAAGGTAATACTATATTCCCCAAATTACCATAAACCTTTTTATGTAGTATGCCAATGCTATACCTGGTTTTCCATTCTCTCTTTAGCACGACAGAAAGTTATCTGAGGATAGGCCAAGGCTTATGGTATTTTATCAATAAATTACCTTAAACAAATCTTGAAGACATGTCTTGAACTTTTAAACTGTATGATAAGAATCTTGAAAAAGACAAGGCATCTGATGACAAATCTGGTGGGCGGGGGGGCTAATTAAAATTAAAAAAAAAAAACATAACAAATACAACATTGCTAAGAATATCTACCTCCATGTACATATGTGTGCATAACTTTTCTACGGACAAATGCAGCATGACCTATTTTACACACACACACACGCACACAAGCAATCAATAACTCAATTCAGCATTATATGAAATAAGAAGATTTATGTGCTGGGGGTCAGTTCTGCTATTTGTACAATTAAATCTGCAGCTTTGTACAATTACCTGCCTCCTGACAGCAGTCAGACTGGCTCAGTATCCCTTCTGTCAAATAATCAAGTGATGAATGGCGATCCAGGAAAGCAAATTTATAACTGAATGCCATATGGCATTATAAGCTACTTGTCTGATCCAATATAAACCAACCTTTTCTGCTGTAACGAAATTATACTTGATTGATTTTCTTACGATGCCTGTATACATTATATTCATGCCTTAACGTTAACACTGAAACCCCTTGAACACCAGCATTTGGGAAAAACCAACTTCTGATTTTCTTACCATGCCTGTATATATTATATTATATTTATGGCTTAACGTCCACACTGAAACCCCTTGAACACCAGCAGTTGGGAACAACAAACTTTTGAAGACTGCGACACAATGAAACAACTGTGGCACGTGGTAGATTTTCAATAAAAGTAACCAACTTTAATTTGGGTTCAAAATGCAGCACATTTTGGCTCGTAAGTATGATCTGTGCACTTGTGTGTAGTATGTCGTCTGATAAGTGGTGATGATGGAAAATGATAGACTGCAGGGACTTGCTTCCCAAAAGCATCAATTTCTACGTCTGCAACCCAGCTACCAGTCTGGGCAATGCAATGAGGTACCCAGCAGGCAAGCACCATTTATACCTCCTTCACAAACCGCTGTGATGTTTCACATGTCAAATGCTTTAGGATGGTGCAAAGAAAGAAAGATAGATGATGATCGAGGGAGACAGTGCACAGTTGGACAACACAAGGGTAGCTGTTTCCAACATACATCTGTACTACATGCTGGCTGTTTCAGGAAAAACAAGAAGAATCATTCTGAATCTTCAGAAGATTGTAAATACAAAGGAAAGTCTCTATTTGCAAGAAGCCAAAGAGTTATTTCATTCTAAATAAATACAAGTATTCAAGAGTTCAGTCATACAGTTCATTCCCACGTCCATTTTGTCGGACAGTTTGCACGTTACTTGTGTTGATGCCTGTAAACTGTAATAAGTATGAAGGTGGTGCCAGCCAACTGACACACTGAGCACATGTAAGTGTCTCTATGACCACAGGGCGATTCTGTCAAAGTAACAATATGGTTTGTGTGTCTGGACTGGTAAATGTCATGAAATATACATGTAATGGGCATGCACAGTGTCTGTTACTTTCATTTTTACCACTTGTCTGACATATATGTTGCTCTTTACCTTTTTTACATTTATTTATTTTTTGTTGACATAAAATTTCAAGCATTTAATTTCATTATATGGAGGTATTTCCTATTAAACATAGTTAAATCTATGTTCAAAGTCATTTCATTTTGTGTTTATTATCACAGTTGACAAGCTGCGAGGTCAAACGTTTTTGTAGAGGGCTCGAGATCAGTCTTTTTTCCATTCACCACTTCTTTTTCACATTATATCTGTCCTGACGCCCCCAATGTATGACTATCAATTCTAACAGTGAGCATACTGATATTAAACTTTGAAAATGCTGACAAATTTTACTCCTTTTCCATTTCACTGAACAGCTTTAAGTTCACCATTCTGGACAAAACCCCATCATACCAATGCCATGACACAAAAGTAACTAAAATTGTGAAGAATTATATCCACATTTGCGTACAGGTCTCACATTTCACGTTTGCCAATAAGATTAACATTTGTTTAACAACCAGCTCACAAAGTTCATATTCAGTGTAATCATATTTCAAATCTCTTGATCATTTCTTTTCCAGAAATACATACTGCACTGTAAATGTTTGTAGCAATACTTTTTAGTCTATGAGCTTGGGGTATGTTGTAGTTACCCACAGAAACCTTTCATGTATGACCTGTCCTTAACTGAGATGCCAATATTAAAAATGCCATTTGAGGGACATTTAAGTGAGAACATTGAGGACAGAGCATATTCAACAAATAATATATAAGAAAAGACTTACTTTCAATGCAGGACGAACACCACAAAGAGGTAAAAATTTCAGCTAATTTCAGGAACAGTACCTTATAATGAGGGACAATTGGCATCTCTGTCTTAAAGTACTATTTTATTGTATTATTTTCACGATTTTTGGCGTCATCAATAAGACCACAGCCATGCCCAGGGGGCATGAATGTCTCACCAGCATTTGTCAGCAATGTAATTAATGGTGAGACCAAATGTTATAATAATGGTATTTACAATATTGTTGCATATATGATATGAATTTCAAAATATTCACTCGAATGTACCACTTTTATTTTTTTTAACAAAAATGGTGAATAAAGTATATAACACGGTGACACAAATCACTGCTTGACATACCAGGTTCAAGTTTAGCAGTGAGATAAACGTAGACACACACACACATATCTACACACTTATCTTTAACTCATTCCATACCAGTCCCTGATTTTTCTGTATATTTACTTAGATTTAAGAGGACAACTGAATATTTAAATTTTTCATGAAAAGAGCTTTCATTCAAGTACCAACATGCCTATAGTCTTAAGTCAGTGGTTCTGGCACTGCCTGGTACGTCATGCTGCAGCTGCCACAAGGGCGGCTGCAGCATGACATACCAGGCAGTGCCAGAACCACTGACCAAGGCCTGTCCCCATAGTATGGAATGAGTTAAAAAGCAGGACAAAAAATAATAAATATCAGGGGGAATACTATTGAAGTGCAACCTTTCATCAAAGTACAGAGGGCATGATTAATATAGAAAAAAAATGAATGGTGGGTGTGTTGTGTAGCCCATATATAGTCAATAAGAAAGTGATGGGATAAGTCAGAAAACGAGGTGCTCCCACCAAGATTTTCAATGCACATGGTCCCAGCCGTTTATGAGTGACTATACGGGCCACACAACATGCTCCAACCAGTCATTGCCTCTTCTATGAAATTAAAGTTGGTTTAAAGGCTGCAGAATAGATGAAAATGGCAAAAATGAAGCATAAAACTACAAAACAAGTCTGTGTTTACTTTCCTGGAGGTTGGCTGAACATTACTGTTTGTATAGAAGTCTCCCTTTTCTGGCCCCGTCATCACCAGTGGGGCCCCTGTTGGCCTTCACTCATTTAGTTTTTATAGTTAATAGGAATCTTCATCATTTAAATGGCACACATGAAAATGGCATAAAATTTCCGAGAACACTGATTATATTCTCTCATTTTGCATACTGCAGAGCAAGTTGTGCATTGTATATTTCAAAGATGAAAAATTCGGAGGGGGATGTTCAGTATATGTCACTGTGTTCTTACATAAAACATTTGATATGACACAATATAAAATGAAAAAAAAGTTACTCAGTTTCACTTTGGCCTCCACCATCATTTTATGTGCAAACAAGATACCATGCAAAGCAGTTAATACCCCTCAGCCAACATGTTTTGATGGTTCATGACCCAAGTTTGACCTTTGAAGGCCACTCAAGCACAAATTTAAGAACACCAAATGAAAGCACATAGGTACTTTGCTATTCATGTTCAATAGTAACCATGGGCCTACGATCAACCATACCCAAGATATACAAGGAAAATAGAATTTGCTGAGACAAAGCAGGTCAAAAATAGGTCAAGGTTTTCCACTTTCAACAGACTTTTCATGTTTTGTTAGATACATACACGTGGTTTGCATAAATTTTGGTGAACTTGGTTTGAATCTTAGTCATGAATATTATTTTACTGTGGAGTATGCAATGCAAGACCTTCAATATTGGTCAAAAATAGGTCAAGGTCATCCACTTTCAATACGCTTCTGAAGCCTGCTAAGAAGCACAGCTTGTGTAAATTTATTCAATTTTGCTTGAATCATAAAAGATTTAGAGTGGTAGTGCCATGTTTTATATTTCACCTTCAAAATTAGATCAAAGAAATAGGTCAAGGTCATCCTCTTTTCATACACCTCTGAACCCTCTAAAGAAGCATATCCAGTACAAACTTGGTGAGCGATTCAATCTGTCAAATATGGGCAAAGGTAACAATATCCCTTCAGCCGTAGGCCTGAGGGGTAAAAACAAAAAGTGGCAGCTTGATTCAAATCAGGTGAAAATTGGCTGAATTCTGACTATGTGTACATTTCTGATCATGGGCAAATGACCTTGACCTTTGATCTTAAGAGGTCACATGTAAATTACAAAGATGTGCATTGTTACAATTCCTAGAATTTGAGCCCCACATGATTACAATCAGATGGTAACTGCCTGAATTATGACCACATGAACACATCAGATGGCCAAATGACCTTGACCTTTTGACATTTAGAGGTCACAAGTAATTTACAAAAATTACCACATCTCTAGTGATGATTGTTATGGACCATATTGCCCCATATCAAAGCCCTACTTGGTCCAGTTTACGAGCAAATGCCATTCAAAAGTTTTTCTTCAATGCTCATTCAAGCATAACATGATCAATGAACAGCGACAGTGATGACATAAATTTCTAGTGATGATCACTATAAATCATCTGCCCACATGAAAGCCGTGCCTAGTCTAATGAGTGAAATAATGCCACTCCGAAGTTTGTGGTTGACAGAAGGATGGGTGGACGGACTGAAAGTGCTAACTTAGCCTCACTAACAGCTAACTCTGGTGTGGGGCAATAAGCAACAAAAGGGCTGTGAGAACAACCCTTCCTCACCTGACCTTGGTATTCAGCCTATATGTCACACCGTAGTCTTGGGGTACCCAGTGTGTCTATACAGTTTTTAAATGATTCACCCAGCGGTTTTAGATAATTTTTTTAAACCAAAAAATAACCCCCCCCCCCCCAAATCATTAAAAAAAATATAAAAACCTGTAAACCATGGCCATTTGACAACATATAAATGTGGGTGGTAGACTGAATGTCACCCAAAGGAAACCATTGTCAACCCAGGCTGAAGGTCGAGGTGGACAATGGTTTCTGGGGGTGGCATTCGATCTGTCACCCACCACCCGGGTCAACATTTATTTTTTTGCACTGAAAATCTTACTGCTCCATGCAAGCAAAAAGAAAACATCAACAGGAAAGAAAAGAAGAGTCTGAGCAAGTAAACGGATAGTGACAAGGACAGCAAGTCAGTAAAGAAACCTGCCGACACTATGGGAAAAGGCATGTATGGCTAACTGTTTATTCACATGTGGCAAACTAAACAGGCCCAAATCTGTTTGCTTTAGATGCCCTCCCGGGTATTACCCTGTGACGTATACCGGTAGTGACGTAATAACTTAAAGCGCGATATCAAAATGGCGGACATGGGCCTTGCTTCTGTGATCGATTCTCACATAAATATCACAATATCTGATTTATTCAAGCGCCATCATGGACAAGAGTATGGGGACGGATATAACCTATCAATGGAAACATTGATTCAGGGCATAAATGGCTATTTCCAGTGTAAAATGTAAGATCCACCACATAACTGATGATCGTTCAGGTGCATGACAGTTGACAAAACTTGGATATTACCAAGATGTTTAGACAATATATAAGTTTGACCTTTCAAGGCCACTAAAGGCCAAAATTAACACCACCAAAAGAAATCCAACATGTACTTCCCTGCCTGATCTTTAATAGTAACCATGACTCTAGTGTCAACTTTTTCCAAGCTATCTCAAATTTGCTGAGTCAGCACAAAAAAGAGAAGAAAAATGCTATGCACTATATATATGCATCTCATGACACAGGATACATGCACATTCCATCATCATCTCCCTCAAAAATTTGATAAAGATCCACCTGGGAAACATCTATGTGCAAAAGCAAATCATTTGATACAACAGTTTTAACAATATTGTAATGCCTGTATGCATGCATTGTGTTGCTGCTACTTGTTCAGTGGTAGCACTTATTGACACATGGTCCTGAAGTTGTGATATTACATAAATTTGTCAAAACTTAACATATATAATACTCCTTATTTTTTACAAAATTTTATCATCTTTTGTCAGATTATATTCTGAGAAATTCTGTTTGGCCATTCTGGAGAAGTTGAAAATGCTGTAAATTGCCTTAATTTTGTTTTACTCTTATTTTCACTTATGACAAAAAACTGTGAAAATTAAAACACAGTAAACTAGTATTTTAACATTGTTTGAATACTAATTATGTCCAAAACTGTGAAATTAGGACTATAGTGAAATGCAAAAAATTAAACACACTCTTGTGTTCAGATACACAGGTGTGTAAAGTTTCATGATTCTAAGTCAAAGGACAACAGAACTATAGCCTGGGCATGAAGTGTATTGCAGTTTTACATGAATGTGTCACCGTAACCCAGATACTTCACCTAGTGACCTATTTTTGTTTCTTGACATACCTTTAGGTCCAAATGTGTGTGCGTGTGAAGTTTTATAAAGCTGGAAAAGGAATTATAGCCCTCACATGATTTTACAAGAATATGTCACTGTGACCTAGATACTTGACCTAGTAACCTACTTTTGCTACATCACATACCTTTATGTCCAGATGCACCTGTGTGTAAGGTTTCATTATTCTAAGTTGAAGGACAAGCAAATAATAGAACGGACACAAATAGCTGAGACCAAGATACTTGACTAGGTGACCTACTTTTGTTTTGTGATCTTTAGGTCAAGATATATGTGTGTCTGTGAAGTTTCATGAAACGAAGTTTAACAGTACAGGAATAATAGCCCAGACACCATTTTACAACGAAATATCACTGCGACCCAGATACTTGAGCTAGTGACCTATTTTGGTACATGACACACCCTTATATGTAGATGCATTTGTGTGTAAAGAATCATTAATATAAGTTTAATACTGAAGGAATTATAGCCCAGACAGGATTTTAAGCAATATTTCACTGGGACCCAGATCCTTGACCTAGTGACCAATTTTTGGTACATGACACACCCTTATGTCCAAATGCAGCTGTGTGTAAAGTTTCATTTGTTGAAGGCCAAGCGAATTATAGCAAAGACATGAATAGCAGAGGACCAAATACTTGGCCTAGTGACCTACTTTAGTTTCATGACACACCTTTAGGTCAATATATATATATGTGTGTGAAGTTTCATAAAACTAAGTTATGATGGCCGCCGTTAGGTATAAGCTGCTGAACGGGTAAAGAGACGACAAGAGAGCCGGATGGTAGAAGCTAGGAAAGTAAAGGAATTATAGCCGGGACACAATTTTATGAGGACAAGTCACTGTGACCAAGATACTTGACATGGTGACCTACTTTTGGTACATGACACACCTTTATGTACAGATGCACCGATGTGTACAGTTTCATTAATCTAAGTTCCAGGAAAAGCGAATTATAGCCTGGACACAAAATACAGACGGACGCATGCACCGAGACATGGAAAAAGTGATTTTTGTATACCCCGCCATCATTAGGAGGGGGGGGGGGGGCATAAAAAAATGTGGAAATTTATACATGCCAAAATAAAGTAATTTACAGCAGTAGTTAAACACACTGCACTGCCCCTGGTGGCCAAATTGTGAACTACATGACAACTGATGATCAAGCATGCAATATTCAAGTGGCAGAGTAGTTCTTGAGAAAGGGAAACACTGATTTTTGGGGGTTTTTTTGTTTTTAAATATAAGTCATCAAAATAGGAAAATCATCATCATCTTTGAACAGATAGTAGAGGTCTACCTGACACATGGTCCCAAAGTTTTATGTCTTATAGCTTCACCAAAACTTAACATATATCCTCATCACTTTTGCAAACATTTATCAGCTTCAGTCAGATTATACACACATAAAATTCTAGAAAATTCTGTTCAGCTTTTCTGCAGAAGTACGAACCTTCCTTGACACCTAAAAATCCCCCCCCCCCCAAGAAGTTGAAATTGTCCGTTGTGGACAACAGACGGACTACGGACAGATAAAAGACCTGGCACATAACTATTAGCTGACTGACAATGCCAGCTGAGGTAAACATGAACATGTCCATTATCTATTGTCTTTTCCAGTGTCACAATTCCTGAACAGTGAAGGCATGCATATAGGATTATTAAGGGACACTCAGCATGATTTGATGTTGGACCAACACCCTATGTTGTGGGTCAACAATGACAATTTAAAACACAACAGGCCCTGTAAAGTATTGGGTCTGATGCACATGACATTCTCTCGCCATTTATCAACTTGCGCTATTTCTTACTTCTGGGGAGAGGACTTCATGGGCCATCAACCTTTTTGCCAGGTCAAATATTATTAGTAACTACAGTCAAAAATGCCTTGATGTTTTATTATATGTACATCATACATCTTTGCCAAGTCTTGGAAGGATCATGAATCATAAATGACCGTTTTCTTTCTTTTCCTAATTTACTTTTTTTTTTTTTTTTGAGAAAGAGAAAGGGAGGGGTCTAATTTGTCTTGTGTGTTGGATGCACGTTACCTCATAAATAACGTCAATCCTGGCAATTTGAAAGTGAACAAGGTATAACAAACGAGCTGAGGCCATAAACAGTCAAGTACAAAAAAATATGAAAGAACCAAGATGACAAGACTTGACCTGGCATGTTCAGTTTATAAATAACAAAGTGACCATGTATACTTTTAGTACAGCCACAAGAAGTCATGCTGCACATGTTGACATGTTGTAGTGGCATTGCTAGCCAGACCTCTGTTTAGCCGCCTAGACTGTTTACCTGGATGGTCCGTCTTTATGGCCGGACAAGGATCAAAATGCCTGTCCACCTGGTCTCTTTTAGCATAACAATGTCATGGACTGTGTATTGGAATGTGCAATCTGCCAAGCCCTCGATCAGCATAACATTACCTGTCTGTCACACACATCAACCACCACCCCCACACCCACACCAGTACATGTACCTGGACACACGCCCCATCATGGATCAGACCCTTTCAATAATTAACAGCATTCATCCAGTGAAAATAAGCTTAAGGCCACATTTTTACATTAATTAATTAATAATAAATTGAAAATGTGAACCACCATTGCAAATCCCCACTGACTTAATCACTAGGAATGCAAGCATAACCAACAACCGGTACCATTGTTGAAAACTTTGCTAAATAATCAGGGACATGAAGTACCACCACATAGTGAACATGCAAGCTGTCTGACCCTTCCACATGCTACATTTTCAAAAAATTTCACAAAAATCTGATTAATGATTTCATCGAAATAAAAAAAAGCAAAAAATCACCAAAAAAAAAAGTAAAAAAATATTACAGAAAAAGAAAGGCACCACATGTTCAACAAATTCAGGTCCTGGGGTCCCCAGAAGTATCCCTATCCAACTTTGAAAAAATTGGTTTGGAGGTTTGAAGAATTAGACTTTAGGATCTTACCAAAAACATGAAAAAACAAAAGGGCTGTGACAGTCCTGTGCTCAGCTTACCTTGCATGCACAGACTGAAGTGGTACAGTGAACTTCAGGATGTCAAGGTCTACTTTGTCTAGGACCATTATTTCTTGCAATATCAGTCTTCACTCATACAGTTCATGCGACATTTTTTAAATGAAAAGTTACACAATTCACTGATAACAAGATGCCAATACATCAGTTTGACCAGTCAAGGTCACTCAAGATCAAAATTAAAAACATTAAAATAAACCCCATAGAAACTTTCCTATCAGTATCTCAATAGTATCCATGGCCCTATGATCTCCCATTGCTGAAACATATGTCATGTCATTTGACCTGTCAAGGTTACCCAATGTCAAACTTAAGAACACCAAAGAAATCCCTCAGGTATTTTCCTACTGGAGTTTAATGGTAACCATGGGCCTAGTATCCAAAATTAACCAGGTATAAGCCAATATGTCAGATTTGCTGCTATCCCTACGATACAATGCAAACATGCACATATACCCTTACACATTTGTCCTAATTTTGATAATTTGTTAAAAATCTGAAAATGACATCACCACCATGTAGTGGACAAATTTGGCAGATCATCTACTGAATACTGTGACTATTTCAAACTTTAAATCTTGCAAGCTTTTCTAAGTTTTTAGAAACTGGTGTTTATATGGTGCATCTGGCGATGAAGATATATACAAACTTGTAAAATTGAAATTAAACACATTAGAGGCATTTCACATTTTAATTTTAAAGTTAAACATCTTCAAAAGTTACTCTAAGATACACTTCAAGCTTTCAATCTTAATTACTTTTCTAAGTTTCCTGCAATTGGTGTGAATATGGTGCATCTAGTGATGAAGATATACTAACTTGTAAAATTTGACATTAAACACATTATAGGTATTTCGCATTTTCATTTTAAAGTTAAATATCTTCAAAAGTTACTCTAATTCAAGGATCTACTTTTACACCAAAACTCTCCACATGCAGCGAGGCACCATTGGGAGTGGGAAGAAGTGCCCACTGAAGGGAGTTACCCATTTCAGAGAGGGTCGCACTTTTGGGTAGTATGGTGGAAACGGTGCAGGTGTACATGTCGGCATAATTCAAACTATGATCAAGGGAGAAATAAATACATGTAATACAGATCAGATGCTGTCACTAGAGAACCTGCACAGAACAGGTCGGATCTCACTCCAGTCACATGGAGAAAAAAACATCAAACTCTCTTAAGGCCGACTGGAGAAAATCACATAGCTGACACTTTTTAATAGGTGTCAAAACAGGCACTGTGGACTGAGGACTGTTATGTATTGTGCACAGGCTTCTTCCCAGAGGTGCCGTTGTCTCTTGGAATCAAGGACAGGCTCAGATAGCTCCAGGCAGTCAGCAGGAGGCACAAAGCCTTTGCACACAGGACATGTATTGAACAGAAACATGAAACCACTGGCATTATGAAGCCACTCTGTTTGGGCCTTAGGGTCTGTTTAAGTTAAACAGGAAGACATTCTCCATATTTTAATGAGAATCTAAGTTATTACACAGTTGTTGGCAGTTTTTTCCTCTTACTTGTTACAAAACCTATATGCCTTCAAAGCAGACAGTCAATGAGAAGTATTAATAAAACTATGTATTCACTGCTGGGCTGTTCTGGACCCCTCTGTTACTAGGCAACAGAACAATGGCTCTGCCATGAGGAGGGCACTTGTGCCAGTTATGTTACTTAACCATGATCCAGAAACAACACTTTCTCTAGGAAACAAATAAAATGTTCTAAACATGTTTTGCATCTTATGTTTCAAAATTAGTGAATGACTTTTATGATGCTTTTTACTTTCTTGAGTTGTTATTTATCACAGAAGCTCATCTGGACCCTGTTAATACAAGAATCTGGCCTCCTTCCGGGTCCCCTCAAGTTCTTTGCCACAGCCGAGGTGGCAGCACAGGATATTCCATTTAATATGAATATCTCCCATTCGACTTACATTGGATAGTAAGTTGCCCAGGAGACAGATTCTCACGGTAGGAGCTAATCAACTAATAATTAATTATGCATGCAAAATGGTTTCAATAGCTGCTTGGAGGTAGACAACCCTAACCAGCTTGTACATGTACATGTACATTGTGGGGAAATTAAGTGAATTTACAATAAACTGAAATTTGCAACTTCCGATCGCATGCCATAGGAGATACCCATGAGAACAACCCATTTATTAATGAAACTGGGAACAGGGTTCATACAACTTGGCAGCTTTCAAATTCAAAGACTTTTCCAGGACCTTTTTACCAAAATTTAAGGACTTTCCAGCTTGATTAATTTTCCCCCTTTTTGTGAGTGTGTGCGTGTCTTGCAGTCTATTTTTTCAGATTTCTATTGTAGGAGCAGGAACTGATCTAGCTAACAAAACTTTTGGAAGAAGGTGTATTAGTGGACATTTAAAATGCAAGGACTTTTCAAGGACTTGATTGCCAAAACTTTGATTTTCAAGGTTTTCAAAGCCTTGAAAAAGCATGTAACAAATTCAAGTTCAATAAAACCTCCCTATACTGAACACTCTTGGGACTGGAAAAAAGTGTTCGGTATAGTGAGGTGTTCGGTATAGGGAGGTTTGCTTACATTGGAAGTATACATTTGGGACAGAGAAATGGTGTTCAGTATAGAGAGGTGCTCTGTATAAGGAGGTATTCAGTTAGAGAGGTTTTACTGTACATGTACTTTCAAGGATTTCAAGGACCTGTATGAACCCTGTGGGAAAGTCATCTCTATCCAAAATCACTTTGAAGATATGAAAGATATCTGTTAAAATTTGCATGTAATTTGCATACTTTCAAAAATATTGAATGAGTCCAAATTAGAGGATCATTTCAATAATTGGGCCATGGTCTTGCACAAGATGGGGATTTCTAGCCACCTTGAGAAAAGCTGCAGATGAGAGAGAGAGATAACTAAATGTCTGTATTTGCACACACACATGTATAAAAAATATATATGGCGTGTCACAGATGGCCTTAAGAGCAGGTACTACTGTAATGATACAAATTGTACTCATTATCGTTTGATTAAGTGTCTGGAGCAATGTAAAATGTCCACATACGGCAACCTGACCAACCAGACCGTGGTGCACTGTGACTAACCTTTGCACCAAGCTATTAGGCTTTAACTGTGGACCATAAGTGACCTATGCAGCCCTTGTCCTGAGCACAGCTGCACCAAGTGCACACATGTTACTGACACCATAATGTGCTGATCAGTTCTTATGTGTATTTTGGTCCATGACATGTACAGGCGAAAAAACCTGTGTTCCAATCAGGATCATGGCAGCCGAAAGACTTCAATTTGCCACTTCTCTGTCCAGTTGTCGGTTGACCCTCCCCCCATCTTGAACTGAGTAGAGAGCACGCAGCATGACTTGAAACAGCTTGGTCACAAAACACCTTACCTGCTCCAAGGAAAGCCCTGGACTCAGACCACGCTGTCTACATGTCCCAGTCATATTGTTTTTCATCAAAACCAAAAATGTAGAAAAAATATATTGACTCAGACAACACTTGGACTTCAGCCAGTTTTGGCCAGTTTATGAGGGGTAGGTTAAATGCACAAGTGGGTTCTGTCGCTCTCTCTCTCTATATATATATCCTGCAAACATTATGAGCAAATGTGTATTAAGACTGCACAACAATGGTGTGCACAGTTCCTTCACTGATACGGAACCGAAGTAAGAGGAGAAGGGCTTTGGGAGTCGGGGGGTGAATTCATAAATACTTGTGACTGCACATATTACAATGCATGCAGGTCTACTATACACCTAACAACAGACAGGTACATGTACATGCATGCAGCTGAAGTCCATCATCCCATCAATAAAACATAGCAATTCATGAGCACTGGTTTCATGTCACTGCATGGTTCAAAGGCAATATATTTGTGTGTGGATACATATTGATCAACTACACAAAAACAGTGCTAAGTCTTAACCAGTGTTTGTACCAAGACTTGACCAAAACTGCTCAAATTATCAACGCAATGAATGTAGAACATATATTTAATTTTACACCCAGTATATTTGGTCATTTTTATAACCACTTTAAATTATATGGGGTTAAAATGTTCCAAAGAATTTAAATCTTGCTACCAATAATTGCAGATCTCCACCAGAAAATAATTCAATTCATTTAAAAATGCATAATTTTGACATACATTTGCAAAAATTTCCTGATTTTCACAAAAAAAATCTCACAAAATTGAGCCTTTCTAGCCTTTTTCATAAAAAATCCAACTAAATCCTACTTTTTTTGTCAAAAATCCGACAAAAGTAAAAAAAAAAAAAAATCCTACTCAGTACAGACATTGCTTAAGATCCAAGCTCTCTATTTTCATTGAACTTAAATATCATACAGCAGTTTTGTATGGCAAATACATATATAGGTGACAACAACTTAAAATTACTTTTTCCTTTGTTCGCAATTGGAATCAGCTCTTCTGGAGAGGGAAACTCACAGAAATACGAATGAGAACACACACACACACACACACACCACACACACACACACACACACACACACACACACACTCACACACACAAAATTTAACTTGTTTACAATCTAACCATGTTTGTCAAAGTTGACAGATTGAAATACACAAACATTATTTGCCGAACAACCCTCATGACTCAGAAACCAAGAAGACAGTATACCACTTAATTTTATCGACCCACAGTGACAGAACAGAATACCGTTTCCTTTGTCATATATGAGCAAGGTATGTTGTAATCGCAACACTTGCATCCCAAAATATTCCTTGTCTGGAATGTCTTTAAATAATGCACAACAATCTGCACCAAAAGCTCTGAAAGTCAATATTAGTGACACACACAAAGACATGTATTTATCTCCCAATTCATGCTACATTGATTCTTTTCTGTTCCCTTGACCTTTAATTTGGTTAAACCACATTCTGCAGCACTGGTAGTTGCAGGCATCTGTGTGTGCACCAATTCCAAGCGTACAAGCCAAAACTTTTAACATAGACTTTTTGTCACAATCTTTGCAACAAACCATGTAAACAAGAGGATTGTGATTCTCCTGTGCTCAGCTGATGTTGGATGAACAGACCGAAGTTGTCCTGTGATCTTTGGAATAATATTAAGGTGACCTTAATTCAAAACCATCATCACTGTTTGCAATATCAGTATGCACTCATACAGTTCATGAGTCATCATTTTTTTAAATGGAAAGTGACAGGATCCCGTATATTAACCAAATATAAGCTATATATACATTAGTTTGACCTTTAAATTGCATTGAGCTTAAAATTAACAAGAAGCCCAAGGGCCTCATGCTCTAGTGACATGTAATCTGATGACATTACAAAAATTCATTTCTTAAAATACAATCACTCTGTGATTAGTGGTTTCGAAGATGATTTTTAAAATTTTGCAAAAAAATGAACCAAAGATTCATAACAATTCCCAAATCACTGGAGTGTGATTATTCGACTAAAGTTGGTGAAACACCCAACCAAGGAGCATCCCACTTAAGTCTGAAGTAAATCAGGCCGACAGTTTTGGAGAAATAGTAGAAAATATGGCTAACAAAATTGCAATCCCCATTGACTTGCATTGTAATCAATGTTAACATGGGGAATGAATGCATTAACTGATATGGACCCATATTTAAAAATTCATTAAAATTCAGAGATCTTCACCTAGTGAACAATTTGTTTGACCCTTCCACAGGCTACATTTCTACTGAGTGTCAAAACAATCTCAGTTACAGTTTTGGAGAAGTAAAAAATAATGAAAACACACAAAAATTCATAAAAAATAGACAAAATTGCAGCACCATGTGATGTACGAATAAGGTCTAGGGGTTGCCAGGAGTGTTCCTATGCAATTTTGAAGCAATTGGCTTGGTAGTTTTAGAGAAACAATCCGATTTTGCCAAAAATGAACCCCAAAATCACATAAAATCCAGAAATGACTGCACTGTCACCATTTGAACAAACTTAGTAGAGATCCACGCAAGGTACATTCCCACCTAGTTTCAAGTAAATATGGTACACTGGTTTGAAAAGAAGTGCAAAATGTGATGTGTTGTGATATACATACGCATTTTCCAGTTGAAGCTTGTCATAGGCACATATTTCAAAATTAACCATCGTTTTTTTTTTTTTTTTAATCAGAACTTTGATTATTACAATTTTTTATTCATATTGAATGAAAGGAAAACTTATGAGATTTTGAATATGTATATACATCTCAATAATATGTATATCAAATTTTGTCCCAGATATTCATTCTATACACATTTGTTTTTGTTTTTTTTCACTTCCACAGTCAGGGTCCATTTAATTTCAGACTGAGTTAAATTGTATGCTTGCATGTATGTTTTTTTTTTCAAACTAAAATTCTGAATTAATAACAGTTTCTTTCAAAACCTTCAACGGAAAGCGTTGACTGAAGGGTCCGCCATTTACTCAAATTAAGTCATTGTGACATTAAAATCTAATCAGTTCATCTTGCCTGGTAAGATTATATATATATATATATCCAGTAGTTGTCCATACTGGTAGCTGGCTGACCTCATATAGCACAATGGTCACCAAGTGTGTACACACACACACACACAACACACACACACACTCTCACTCACTCGGTGACCATTGTGCTATATGAGCTCAGCCAGGTACCAGTATGGACAACTACTGGGTCAGACTGAGTAACTTAGTAAACTTTCACCACAAACAATATGATACAATAAGTCTGGCCAGGGAGGGGTTTGGGCGCACTTCCTAACAGAGCAACAAAAAACCAGTATATTTCCCAGAAAGTTCTTCACTTCCTGGTCTGCCATTTTTGTTGAATAGCTTTTTGCCATTAGATTAATAAACATTCTATTTTCACCATTAGAATAGAAGTAGAATATTTTCAGCATGAGAACAGAAGTACAATATTTTGGGCATTAATTAACAATCACTTTTCGAGCACACCGTGTCACACATGGATATAGTGGTGAATGAAACATCACAGAAGTTACACCAGTCCAGGATTTCATATACATGTATTTGGCCTGAAAAAAGGTACAAATGAGTAGATCTATCCATTACAGCAGTCTGTGTATGTGCAAGTTAATGGGAGTTGGCAGACCATCTGAGCCACAAGATTGAGCAGAAAACTTTTAGCTCATTCCATACCAGTCCCTGATTTTTCTGTATATTTACCTGGATTTAAGATGACAATTGCATATTTAAATTCTTCAATGAAACAGCTTTCATTCAAGTACCAGCATGCCTATTGTCTTAAGTCAGTGGTTCAAGTACCAACATGCCTATAGTCTTAAGGCAGTGCCAGAACCACTGACCAAGACCTGTGACCATAGTATGGAATGAGTTAATGCTCGTAATGGCGGCCCCCTGCCAGAGAGGAACTAACATGGTATAAAGCGAGATCTTAGTAGCACAGTGTAAAAAACAAATCAGTACAGTTGCATCTCCATCTTCCACATTGTGGAAAATGGGTTTACATGTAATTGGAAAATTGAAGCATCAACATTCATGATATATAGGCTAGTAATACCACTTAAATTGATATTAACTGTACACCTTGTGGGACAGCACCTTGCACGGTACAATGTCTGCACCAATGTTTATCATGTGGCCTTATAACACTGCTTGAATCAATACGTAATTTACTGGACTTAATGACTACGTGGAAGACCAGTGTTCTGAAACAAGAAATGATGGCTGACTGCATGATGTGTGCTGAAGTTCATAATATCAATATATGACATCAACTACTGCAGTAGATGTTGAGTAATATCCAAATCACAAGGTCACTGTCCAAGGATATCCAAGGGAACGTGTACTTAATCATATCATAAATGGCATTGACTAGTCAACATCAGCACTATCTCGGTGTAACATCAACATATTCAACGGTAATGACTTAGAGATATAATTCAAGTGATGTAAGTTACCAAATGAGTACTCAAATAAAGTATCATTCCTCTGCAGTCACTTTTTGTCTTTCTCCAAGTCTTGTGAATGGACTAGATAATATTTAAATAGTTTGTATGCCCAGGCCCCCGTGTCTTGCATTTGGCTGTATATTACATGATGTGACTATAGTAACTGTGTTCCAGATACATGTCTCTCGTCCAGACTGGGGGCTTTTCATGGGCAGAAAGTGCTCTACTGGGTAATGTCGAAATGGATTGAGCTCTCGGGGATCCGACACAAGGCCTCCAGGTCTGGCTTTGCATTAGGCATTTGGGAGATGATTAGAACAGGGCATGTTCAGTTGTTGTTTGCTAACCTTAGCATCACTTTGATGATTTTGTTGGCAAAAGGTGTCCCCTTGAAAGAACATTTCATGGGAGCCAAAGCCTTCTCTTATTTAACTGTTCTATGTGGCAATGTGAGTAACAAGGTCAGCACAGTACAAGTCTTCAGAGGCCACTCCACCAGCAGGCCCCAAAATGGCCTCTATACACAGGTGACCCCTCGTTTTAAAATAGAAAAGATAGCAGCAGGGACAGGGCATTCCGTGATAACAGCTTGTCACGGATGGGACATTTTGGAAAGTTTGGATCTCTTCAATTTTTTTTTATTTTAATAATGGCGTGCAAATGTACAACAAAAGAAGTATTGTAAACATATTCACACAAGTTTGAACATTTTTCTATGCTAATTGCTAATTTTTTAGGACAAAAACTGTGTGTCACAGACGGGACAAGCAACAGACAGAACTTCCAGAACCTGTCACATATGTTGAAAACTCTGTGAAGTTTGTGGGTAATTTAGATAGACTGTAGTCTCAGATGGTTAAAAATATTGTTTTTAAACATTATATACCATTGATAAGTCCAATTATTAAAAAGAACTTTTTTACTAATAAAAGTTTGGTGTCACAGACGGGACACACTTGTATGTCACGGGTGGGACAGTTTTGTCCACTCGCATAATCTGATACATACAAGCCTAAAATGCCATGCTGGAAAGCTAATATGCCACAGAACAGAAGGTTTTTATATTTAAATTAATATATAATCTAAATTTTATTACAATTGTGATCTATAGTACCTCTTATGAAGACCACCTCCTGTGAGAGACCGCATGTCTTTGAAGACTACATATTGCAGACAATTGATTACATACATGTCTAGATCAAATATGACTGCACTGTTAAACCCACCTGCAGTCTTAAGTGATAATTACCACTGTACATGAACCTATTATTTCAGATGAAAAAACAATATAGAGCTGAATTTAACTTTCATTGATGTCAACAGATAAATATCTTATATTTGGCAAATATATAGTACTGCAGCTACAATCCACAATTGACAAGCTACAATCCACAATTGACAGGTTAGTTTATGTCCACTCACATTTAAAAAAGTCTATTTGTGCTTTTGGCATGTGTAAATTAGATTGGTAGAAAATTAAAAAGAAAAAAGAAAAGAAAAAATTTACTGTCTAGAAATCATTTCATAAATTCCACAAAGGACAGATAATACACTTCAGTCACAAGTGTGTCTTTATATCACAGCTAACTGTACAATGTCCTCTCTGGTCCAGTTGTTCTTTTAGATTTGTTACATTTTTAATTATTTGATAACTGTCTATCCACGCTTTATCCTCATTCATGGCGAACATAAATTTCTTGCAGTCATCACCACACCTCCGCAAGAAACTCACTTCCATTTTTTCCCTTTATTTTTTAAGATTTTTCCCAGAAAGATCTGGGTGGACTTCCTTGTTACATACTTCACAATCACAAGGTCACCATTATTTGTGATTGTGATTGATTGATGGACTTTCACTCATAGGCTTAGGTAGTTTGGCATGGGCAGACAGTATGCTGTTTTTGAAAGTATTGTTGTGGACACAGCAGTAACAAGTACCTGGACAAACGGATCAGGGAGATCAAATTATAAATAAACGATAATATGCCGTATGCACATTAATTTCTCGCCACAAAGCACAGGTTTGACGCCAGGCAATCACGGGGGACGTGCGGGTTACATCACTGTCCGGACAGGGCCATATGTTCATTTCTCACAAAATTAACAATTTTTGAGAAATTTAAGTTCACAAATGCCAAACTGGTATTCATTTAGTACTTCCCAAGTCATATATTTTAAAAAAAAAAAAATCATCTGCCTTTAATAAGTTTTCTTTATTTCCAAAATATAAGTAATATCCCACTTGTCTTCACAGGTACTGACCCGTATCTTGCCATATCTCACCAAGCGAGACTAGGCAATCAGGTATGCAGTTCTGATGGGAAATTAATATGCATATCTCCTATTATAAACATCTGTTACCATTGTCTCTTGATTGTTTGTACAAAAAGGATTAGTTGGGTCTGCAGATTCAAATAACCATGAAAAAATAACCAAACTTGACTTTTTTCTCTGGTATTTATCATCTGACAATATGTGTGTGATATTTTGTTTAATTCTGTCTGGTCCATGACAAACATGTCGATCTTGTTGATTGCACGGTATGAATTCTATATGTGCTACAAATTTTCAATTTTAGCAAACCATGATATTAAACACAAAAAGAAACAACCTGAATGGTTTTCCTTCTGTGAATGGTACATTTACCCTGATATTTTTGTGCAATAGTATCACATATATGGGACATTACGGGTAATTATAGATATCGAAAAATGTGTCAATAATTCATCACTATATATAAAATTTGAGTTTTTGAGAGCCAAACTGATTAGATGAGACTAATTTTACAATCAATAAGGGACATACGTACAAAAAATTGGTAATATTAACCTGCTACTAGTCTAGGGAACTATGCATGGGTACTTTGTGATAGGTATGTCCCATCCGTGACAAAAATGTGCTGGCGGTGACAAAATATGATTTTAATATTTTGATATTAAGAAAGTTCCAGTCTTAATAATGTTTGTCACTTTGAAAAGCATTTATAATAAATACAGAGAATATAGAATAACTTTTTATTCCTAACAGTATTAATAGTAAATTATTAAACTTCTGAATGTCATTTCTCATGGACGGGACATTATGGAAAATAGACAGGCTGTACATTAATAATCATCAATAGTTCACCAACCATTACATAGTGCATCATAAGGATACCATGTTACTTTGTCCCAAGGGGTAAAAGTCACACAACATTCTCTATATTATAGATATATATTAATCTATTGGAGACAGGGTGACATTCAGACAGTATTTTCTGCAAACCTTGCAAGACTTTTTTGGACCACATTTTCTGACCCTGATTTTTTGTGGGGTTTTATTTTATTTTTTTCAATGCAGTCACAAGCTGAAGGCCACGGTGTGTAAGGGTCTGGTTGTCCATAAAGCTCTGGAATACCTGTACTGGCATAACTACTCTGTGTTTATATACCATGTTATATTTTTCATGTCTCAATGCTATTGCTAAATCAGTTTCTCCATGTTGTTTGCATATATATATATATATATATATATATATATATATATATATATATATATATATACCATGGATGTCCCATTAAGGAACAAACTTGGGATATGACAGTCATATATTCATGTATATATATATATATATGTAAAAGGGTAAAAGGCTCCGAAACATGTTGAGTAGTTACCCGCTGAAGACCCTTTAATTTATTTGGGCTGATACAGCTTATGTCAAAATTTTACAGAGGAACGTGTGCAATATGGACAATAGTAATTCCATATGTATATAGGTTAGACAGGGACAGGTTAGCTTATGGAGAGTAATGAGTTCGGACTGCGGAATAGGATATTGACTACTAGGAAGTGGTTCTGGGCAAAAAGACAAAAATACAAATGTATATGTATATATATGTATGTATATATATATATATATATATATATATATATATATATATATATATATATATATATATATATATATATATATATATATATATATATGTATATATATGTATATATATGTATATATATATATATATATATATATATATATATATATATACACACACACACACATATAATGTCTACGTGGTGTATCCTTTCAACAAGTACAACATTTGCCACTCTTTGCTTCTCTTGATATATATTCTTTAGCTACTATATTTGGTTTGAACATATTGTATTAACAATTGTTAAAAAGGGTCACGTCCTATAAAAATTCTGCTCACAAAAAAAATAACAATTGCACAGGACATATGGAACACTGCAATTTTGACAGGACAAGAACATAGAGATTAATAAAATATCAGGTACATACGTTTGCTATGTCAAAACACATACGAGAGGTTGACAACACTGGATATGATAGATCGGGGGCTGATTGTAAAACTTGCATTTGATGATACATGTGTATATATGTCCATTGTAATATGACAGGGATGAAAATGCTTTTCTTTGTGTGGAAAAACCTGAAATGACGTGTGAAACAAGATCCTTTGGATCATTGTGCACAGGTTTCTACTTCTCTGTCATGCTTGTCTCTTCATTAATTAATTGATTGATAGACTCTTCCATTCATTTCTTTTTATGCTTTTTCCTTTGGGGATTCCATCATGGATGCATGTCCGAAGTGGTGAAGGTCTACACAGTGGTCATTCCAGGCATGGTGCCCTACCCAAGGTTGGTTGTAGGCACACCCTGAAGCAGTTAGCCCCACCACTGTAGAAACCTACACTCCTATTCAATCCCATCCTATCACAGCTTACCAACATACATATATATGTTTAATTGGAGAGGGGTGCTTGGCTGAAGAAACAGCCCAATTATATAACATACAAAATTCTTGTGCGCTAGAGGTGTGTATTCCCCATTTATAAGACTCTAAGTGAAAGTAACATTCAACATGTTGAATATATTTGTGCAGCAAAAGTTATCAAATTTAAAGTTATAAGTAATGTAACCCTTAAAGTGCTAATCACTGCTATAGTTGCATTCTAATTACCATTAAACATATAATGGTTAGAAGAGTCAAATTCCTCATGAAGATACCTTTCATTCAAATACCAGCATTAGCCTAGTCTAAAGCAAAAAGTAGTCTTAGTCAACAGCTTTCCTTGGGACACTTTGCAAAGTGTCCCCAGGAAAGCTATTGATTCAATCTTAAATCAGCACTTTAAGGGTTAATTATACTCCACCATTTACCACCAGAAATTTAGTGTTTACAGGTAGAGCAGTTTTAAACTTACATGTACATGGGTGCAAATTACAATGGAAAGTAATGGAAATACACAATGCTAGCCTAACTGTCCACAGAGCTCTCAAGTGAGAACACACACGAACCAGTTGCTCTGGACCTTTGACCTACTGACCATAGACCTATTGAATGCCAAGGCACTTCTGCAAGCAGAATCAAGATTCACATGGGTGATCCAGGATCAGATGACCTGTAGTGATAAGGAATCCTCGTCCTACTGTTCACAGAAAGGGAGGTAAGTTAAATTGACTGTCCAATGCTTGCCTTTCTTTTGGTCTGGCTTTTTTTCCAGTCAGGTGGGCCTTCATGTAAACTCCTGGTCTAGGGCGGCCTTTGGGCACAACCCTCTTTCTACTGGTGTCTGCTGAAACTGTCATGCATTCATCCACTGTGTAGATCTAGATCTCAACGGAATGAAGAAAATCCTGGACACTTCCTCTTATCATATTTCCAGCCATTTTAATCATTGTTAAAATCACCCTTCACACCAAGGAGGCTACTCATACTTCATTTCTAAATTATGCTTGTATACACATGCAACACCACAGAAAGGTTCTCCTCTATCCTAGCACAATGTACACATGTGTAATGGGTTGTGTGTTCAGTTGAAAGCACATATACCTGTCCCTTGTTGAGTGTAACCAAAACACACTGCAGTAAGTACAGCTTCCAAGAGACCGCTCATACATCATCCTGTGGCTGTATTTACAAAGAAATTGATCTGATCCTGAATTTGATCCTAAAATTGAGTTGCTGCACATAATTTGACTCTGAACTACTCAATCCTTGGCCTTTAATATATGAATCAAAATTTCCAGAAATAAACAATATTTGTTCTGGGGTAAAATACTTAACTCTCTTTTCAACATTTTCATTTTATCAAATTAATCTTAGTTTAATCCAGCACTTTATCTTTCAAGCTGGATCAAAATCTGGATCAAATTAAGATTAAACCATAATCCTGAAGTGTTATAGGCTTTGCACAGAGCCATAAAAAAAGATTAGTTCACACTAAAATTGCTCATGCTACCTAGAACTAAAGAATGTGGAATCAAAACAAGCTGATTTGAATTTTGATCCTAAATTTCTTGTCAGGTCAAAATACCTAAGGTCCAAAATAGCAAGTACCACAGGTAGCCACTGCGGTGCCAGGGTCATTTCCTGGTGCACCTTGCAGCAGGTTAGGTTGTTTCAATATATGGCGAGAAGACCAGAAGATTATGAAGCAGGCAAATCTGACAGAATTTGTTCAAGTCATTTTGTTGGGGTAAAGGTCCGACACCAGACCACCCAGTGCCTATGTTATTTCCGTATAGCAAATGGACAATTGCAGAAAAACAATGCACAACAAACCGATGGCAGAAATGTGTGAGACGACTGAGGATTGAGTGACCTACCCTGCAAAGGAGAAAGGCCAGTTGCCAAGTACAGAGCAGGGGCGTGATCCCTGCATTGCAGCGGTAGGCCACAGTACCAGCTAATTTGGACCAAAGGTATTCTTTGCGAATATGGCCACAGCAGGGGTTTTGAAACAAGACAGGCCCACAGCAAACTGATTATATATCTACCTCCTGGCCAATTTCGCTAAATAAATAAAAGTATGCACAATCCAACATGCAGTATCCTAACTTTGCCATCCTACTTCACAACCTAATGAAATGTCTCATTATCTCTATGGATTGATTTTGCAGTGATTGGGAATTTACACATATCCAACAAACTGCAGCATTTATTAATGTGAGCAACAACACATTGCCTTCGCAGTCTGCAGATACTGAGGGCCAGTTACACCTGTGAGTGACGGTCTCGTGGTGGTCTTTTGCCATCCAAATGTCACAGGTCAACACAGATTGTCAGACTGGCAAGCTCAGCAATCCTCCAGCCATACTACTTGAATGACGTGTGTCTGAATTAAGTGAGCGACATTACCCCCTGCAATAAAAACAGGTGTTCACGACTGGTCCTACTGTATCCTACATGAAACATCTTGGGCTTTTCTTCTCCATTCAGTCATCAGTTACTGGTCTTGCCGAGTGTTTCCTTCATACATATAATGTACGGCAGTCCCCCACTGAATAAGGCCCACTCAAAAGAGGCCAATCCGCTACTGTGGGCACTTTTTGATTGCATTTGGGGTGGCACTAGAGGGGGACAACCATATATGCATATAATCTATCGAGAGACTGTTTCTATATTAACCCTTAAAGTGCTGATTTAAGATTGAGTCAACAGCTTTCCTCGGGACACTTTGCACGCAATGCGCGCAAAGTGTCCCGAGGAAAGCCGTTGACTAAGACTACTTTTTGCTTTAGACTAGGCTTGCTGGTATTTGAATGAAAGGTATCTTCATGAGGAATTTGAATCTTTTAACCATTATATGTTACACTGTAATAAGAAGGCAGGTATATCAGTGATTAGCACTTTAAGGGTTAAGAACACCAATTTGCTGTCCCATTTTTGTTTATCCTCATTAAAATTCTATTCCCAATTAAGACTACTCCCCTACAAAGACCACATTTCCCCAGTCCCTTAGGTGGTCTTAATAGGGAAATTTCACTATATACTTATACATCTAAATTAATCGACAACCTATAAACACGTTAATTTTCCCAAATACATAAATTTACCTAACTGTCAGATAGCGTGACCCAGTGTATCAATTGTTTACTGGCATGCAGCATCTGTCACTACGGACGTCACGGAGAAGCAAAAAGGCCCAGGAGGCCGCTAAGTGGGCAAACTATGGAATTATAAACAACAGAACCTTAGACTATCCAAATTACATTTTTCTACTACCAGTCTAGCTGCACTGTCCTCAAGTCATATATGATCTGGCAGCCCACTTTAAAATAATACTGTGTGTCAGCACTCAAATCAAGGAATCCGGTTGCCAGAAGCCCCTTTGTCAATCTGCCCAATTAATTGGAAAGTTAATCCAGTTATACTTTATCCGATCAAGAACTGTCGTGCCACAATGGACCATGCTGATTGATTGAGTCTTTACTGTGCCTCTGAGGATGATGCATGGTGGGAAGTACACACTGTTGACTATCAGTGAATACCACAGTGTGCTGTATGTATTCTAAAATATAATGCCTTCATGGCAGAGAGCGACAAGTATTTCTGCAATGAAAGTCCCCACAAATCATGGACCAGCTGGGTTCTATGACAGATGTAATGAACAAGTATCACCTGAAAATAAAATTGTTATGAAGGGTGTATCAATCAACCTGAGTGAAGAGATTCAATAGAAAACAGACCTAGCTGTATGATTTAAGGAAATGCACAGGACTTAAGTCATTCTATACTGAAGAGCTGTAACACATGTTGGACTTGGACTTTGCGTTGAAGAAAAAAATGAGTTTGATGAGTTGTTCACTGCAATGTGCTGACCTAATTAACATAAAGCTGTGGACCGTTCTCATCGGGGACAATATCACAACACAACCCCACTTCAGCAAACACTCAAGAGCCTGCACGGTAAAGGTATAACATACTGTATTCATTCCAATAAGCGCACATGCAATGCCCTTAGGAAAATTTAATTGGAAAATATGCCTAAAAACAGATGATGGACTAGAATTGAGACTGAAAATTGACCTATATCTATGAAAACAAATGTTTCCCTTCTGATAAAAAATGGGGAGTGCCCTTATGAGAGTATTTGCTCTTATTGGAATGAATACGGTATGACATTGGTCGAGCATATGCAACAAACAGACAAAAGCAAACACTGGCAAGAAAAATCAGTCTTGCTCCTTCTCTGTAGCAGTAATGGTACCCTTAAGTCACTTGATCATGAGAAACATAATGGGCATATTATTTAATAATCATATAAATAAAAGAACTACTTTGTGAGGGTGACCTGGTTTAAGTGCAAAAAGGACAAATCTACCCCAGGGCCCTCATTAAAAATTGGTCCATAAGATATATGGAGGCACATGTTGGCTGTAAGTATACAGTACACAAAGTTCATGCATCACTTATGGTAAAAAGACATTTGTCACATTTTTTATTATTAACCCATGTATATGAAACTTCTGGTGGTTGCTGACTATTGTACTGTTTTGTCACATTTTTTATGTATATGAAACTTCTGGTGGTTGATGACTATTGTTCTGTAAATTTGAGCCTGATGTATAGATGTATGCAGTTCATATATGTAAACTGAGGAATCAAGCCACATAATGTTCTGACTAGTTCAGCAGTAAATTTTTACCAGCATGGAATTTGACAATAAAATCACAAAGGTTGACACCATAATTGACCTATGTTGTCAGGGGTTCAAATCAGCTTTTTCTTCTAATGTTGCCCATGGGCAACTAAAACCACCAAAAAAAAAAAAAAAAAAAATATATTTTTTTTAAATATTGAAAAAAATCCTGGTGTCCCACATCGCCTGGGCAACTTGTGTACCTTTTTAAGTTGTTGCCAAAACAGTTTATTCACCATGTTACTCATGTACTCACAAACTTTCATGCTTGAGTTATACTAATGATAAGGCATCTAGTCATTTAAACTTTCAGTCAAAATATTGAGATCTTCTATTCTTACATTTACAATATTCATTTCCTCCAGATATGCATGCATGACTGAGGTGGAATAAACAAGGCCTTGTGCCCCAAGGAGCATGTCCTTCAATGCTGTTCTGTGCATTCACTTTCATTTTCATAACTATAAAAGTATATATATTTTCTTGGTCATTATATGCACCATGAAATGAGCACAACTTGATTTTTTTTTTTTTTTTTTTTGGCAGTAATAGACTCTTATGGAAGTCTCATTTGAACAATTTATGGATTCATTTCATTTAATATTCATGTTAAAAGCTTTAAATTTTGTCGTATGAAATTTTGCAACATAGCCTAGGTTTTATATTTCAATTTCCCATCATAAAAGTAATAAAAAAAAAAAGAAACGAATATTCACAGAAAATTCACACTAAAATTAAATACTTTTTTTTTTGGTTCTTGAACATTAAAGGAAAAGGGCCTTCAAAATGTTTAAATTGAATCTGTACATTGCATTTGTATTTGTTGGCTACAAGTAAAGTGTTCATTGGAACATTTCTGTTCATTATATTATACATGTACGAAGTCTCCTGAGTCGAAGAACGACAGTTGTTCTTCACAGGAACATGCCCCCCTCCAGTGATCATTAAATGCACCTTTTGCTGAACTGCTTTAATAATGCTCAGTCATCATATTCTCACACCCTGCCAGTGAAAGTTCTTAGTAAGTACATGTAGCTATTTTGGCACAACTGGCTGGCACCTATGTCTATTTGTTCTACTGTAACATGACAAGGAAGCCCCAGGTTGGGGGGTTACTCCCATTGTTGACCATATATGGTATGCGTTGCTCAGGAGGCCCATTTTCTCCAGCAAATTCCCCTAACAAAGGTCCACATTATGCTAAAAAAAATCAAAAAATGAATAAGGGTAAATTTTCCTTTTCATGAACCAAAAATTGGGGAAAAAAACTACTTCACTTAGATCAAAGTATTCTTGACAGACCATAATTTCTAATATTTTAATTCCCAAACATTATCATTTTTGGTGAAAAGTATCCTAGGGTGGGGAGGGTTTTCAAAAGGTTTGACTTACAGTGATTTACAAACTTAGTATGCACATAACTGTCCCATCTGCTTGTGGTTTTCAGAAAAGGGCTGGGAGCCTTCTTTGGCTTATAAAGGGACCCCTTCTCTTTAATAAAGGGTCTAAGCTATTTTTAAAATTGTTCTGAGCTGGCATTCACAATATCTACTGATACATTGTTCCATTCATTTATAACTCTTTGCGAAAAGAAGAATTTTCTTATATCTAATCTAGCCTTCTGTTTTAAAATTCTTGTCCTGTAGTCATGAGATTTGGATCCTTCATTATGAAAAATTCTCTTTTTACAGACCCTTCAAATTGTTCATTATTCTAAAAACCTCTATCAGCTCAGCCCTCAATCTCCTCAGTTCTATTGTCAAGTTCATTCTTTTTAATCCCTGTTAATACTCTAAATGACTCAGTTCATTAAAAAATTGTTTTGCCCTCCTCTGTACTTTTTCTATGTAATAGTGTCAATGTCCTTTTGGAAATATGGCCTCCATGTGTGTACGCTGTAATCTAAATGTAGCCTAACCAACTACTTGTAGAGGTGCACAATATTCTCTTTTGAGAAACAACTACTGGGTACTCTCATATGTTCTTATAATACCCAGTACTTGGTTTGTTTCCTTCACAATATTTTCACAATTGATCACTTGATTGTAGTGATTGATGTATGGTTACACCTTAATTTTTTGTTCCTGGGAAATTCTTACAATTTCATTATTTGGCATGATGTAGTCTGAAGTCAAATTCTATGTTGTTGTTGCCAAAGTGCAAACACTTGCACTTATCACCATGGAACAATGTTTGCCATTCTCTGGACCACAGAAGTAAATTGTTTAAATCCTCTTGTGGAATAGTTGAGGTCCAGCTGCACACTCATAACAACCCATAGAAAAATGAAATTGCTGTGACAATACTGCCGCACACTTGCCGCAATGATGCAGCAACACAAAATGTGTTGCCAGAACATATTGCAGCATGCTGCACTATTCCTTGTCCTTAGTGAAAAATATTGCAGCAGTCTTGCTGCAATATTGCAAGAAGTGGCAAAACTGATCGCAGTTTGCAGTGATCTACCGCAGTACTGCCGTAACACTGCAAGAAGCATGCAGCGACACATGTTGCAGTTTGCCACGATATATCACAGAATGCTGCAATACATATCACCGCATGCTGCAGCAATCCCAGAAAGCCATAGCTCTAATCACTTCCTGCAAGACAGGTGCCATCCATGATGTAGCAAGTGAAATACATGTCTCTACAAAGAATGCAAGTTGTTCCCTGTTGGTAGAATGCAAGTTTTTTCCCTGTTGGTGTTAATCTCATCATTTGTAATTATGTGAGAAAGAGAGAGTGTTACTCCCTACATTTTAGGGTTTGAAATACAGACCCAACAAAAGCTAAATGAATGAAGAATAAGTTAAATCACGTTCTTTTCACACAAAAATATTGACAGCGGTATACTACCAGTACCAGCATGAAACCAGGAAAAGGGGGGTCTTTTTGGGAGAACGCTGTTGTGAAACAGGGGTCTTTGGGAGCGACTAAAACAGCAAATGGTGGGGGGGGGGTGTCTTTCGGGCGGCACCTACTATATATAAGTGTATATGGGGAGTACCCAGGGGGAGGATAGGGACGCACTTAATTGATCCCTCAGTCTGATCTTAGGCCAGGAATAATCATCAGTCTGGGGGGGGAGGGGGAACTCCCATCACTCAACAGTACCGGTAGTCTCCATGGAAAAGACCCCCCCCCCCCCATTGTTTTACTACTTGCCGCTCTCACAGATCCCCCTTTTTCAAGCCATATATGCTAACGGCCCCATGTTCTTAAGTGTCACTCCCAAAGACCCACATAAATTGCTCAATTATGGCTCTTTTTGCAAACCTTTCGCCCATGGTAGTTAATAACTTTTTGTCAATAGCAGCTCCAAAAGCCCCATATTTCTCTTATTGATTCAGCTCTCATTGGCATTGGGTCTGGGTTTCATACCCTCCCACCCTACAATAGGGGTAGTGCCCCCCCCCCCCAAACGTAATCAGTATTTCTGGTCTCACGTCCAACCCAGGCCCCCTTCCCCCATGCTGTCTCGTGTCTCGTAAACTCAAAAGCCTCAACCCACCAACACCGTCCGAAGCTATTATTGTGTGGCTGCACCTTTCTTGACTAATAATAACAAAGTCCTGTTCTGGACTGACAGTGACACACTGACAGTTCCATGTCTGTGATGTCACTCACGGACACCGTCAGTGGCCTGCATGTCGCACAGTTGCAAGTAATCGGACAAAGTTACAATTTATAGGCCCACATCCACTGTTGTGTCCACAAAAAAAAGTAAAAAACGAACCAGAAATAATGTTGTCTCTCTCTCTCTGCTTGTTCCAGATCGGCACGTTTAAAACCGGCGTTCGTTTGACTTGTGTCACACTCTGTAATTCTCAACGAATGGACGACTGAACTTCGTGTACAGTATATACTATAGTAGTCCGTACTTTTTTCGCCCGACACCCTAGTTTTATTTTGCTTGACTCGAATTAAGCTTATGGTCGTAAGCTATCACGAACTGTTTGTCCATGCATACATAAACAAAAGGATAGGCCTTACGCGACTGTCAGACTCAAAATACATCCTTAGAAACTGTATGTCAAAATATCAACCTTCAACATGGCGGCCACAGGACCTACGATCTTACATGGTTTCACTGACGGGACGGATTGTCTCACCTTTGCATTTTCAATGCATGTGAAACGTATACGTTTCAAATTGAAAATAATTCATACATACCCGCCTGTTGATAAGTTCCAGCAATCTTGCTGACAATACCACTTCTTCAAGACAAATTACTGTACTTCCACCTTGAGAATTATTACCACAATGCAAGTCGCACCTGTTTGGTCATGGGCGAGGTTTACGATTACGCTGTTCAATTTATCAATTTAACTCCCGCTGGCAAAAATGGTTGAAATAGAAACAAAGAATTTTAATTTCAGTCATCACATACGTGTAGCAAGGCAGTCCACGTATTCAAAGCTGTCTCACTGGAATTTTAAGTAATTTTGAAACTTTAAGATGGTAAGACAATTTTTGCCATATAAGACGTTATAATAAAATGGGAGAATGCAATGTAATTGTAATAGCCGTTTCTCTTTCATTCCCTTTGCTCAAAGGTGTATGTTCCACGTGATGATGGACTTCAGACTTTAGTTCGATTTTTCCTTCCTGATACCACGGACATGGGCAATTTATATGCATTTAGCTTTCAGGCAAATTTTTCCGGCTTTGTTAAAATTACTTTCCGGGACAAATTTCGTGACATGAGTTTTATTTCGTCCTAACTTAATAAATACAAGGTTTCAGAAAAAGACACCCGAAGGGCTGTGCTTTGCGTAAAATAGGCACAGTCACTGAAACACAATTCACTTGACAGACGGTGCGATGTTTCATTGCAGTGCTGAAGGCATATGCATGAAATTTGAAACTGGGTGATGCTCCAGGTTTTTAGCTTTTTTCATTTTTTTTTTTTTTAATGATCTCAAGAAATTCATTTTGCCTTTTTCAAATTAAATTGGATCTAGAACAATGTATCTTCGACAATGTGTGATAAAATGAGATTCATTGGTGTGCACGTGCCTAAATTAGCACTACATTGTTCCCTCTCAATCCGAATTTTCAAAAGTAAAATAGCGAAAAACAAACATGCAAACAACAACAACAACAATAAATCACACACACTTCCCTGGAACATCTTGCATAACATAATGAAGTGATGACTGATGTAAATTTTATTCTGCGTGGAAAACAACAATAGCTAAGAAGCACAATAACTTCCAGCAAAATAAATAAATAAATTAATAATAATAATAATAATAATAATAATAATAATAATAATAATAATAATAATAATAATAATAATAATAATAATAATAATAATAATAATAATAACAAGCAAATGTCGAAGACCAAAAATATATACTTCTTCATTCTATGATTCGTCCTTAGAAAACTGACAAGTTCAACTTCATCAATCGATACTATAATTTGCTTTTGGTGTGGCTTTCACAAACACTTCAACACATAAATAAGGTTGTTTATTTCACGATTTTTGACGGATATATTTGTGACCGAGAGATTCTTGCATAAAAGCAAGGAAACGACCAATTTTGCCTCAAAATCGTACACTTTTATTGCTTGCTAAACTGTCCGATCTCCGTATTTTCTCAACTCCTCTTGTAGTTTAGTCGTGATTTGTTTGCTTGAGAGGCCAATAATTTTAACAACTTGTGGAGTCTCCAAAACTGGAGTCTCCCGGTCAAAAAGGCATAATTGACAGGTCTACATGCAGCGATATGTCCCATTACACCATTAAGCAAAAGACTTGAGGTTGATTAGCCAATTTGAGTAAGACCAGCGTTGTGTACCTTTGCAACTTGTAGGTCAAATTCTCTGTCATTAATAATAGAGGTTTACAGGCTTATCATAAAAAAACAGCTGGGGCTGCAAAAATCATGACCTACAACCAGACAGAACTTGATACCAGCAACATCAAGGTTTGTGAGGCCTGTACGGGTGTTCTGTCTTAACTTTTACCACTTTCAAATAATTATTTTTTTCATATATATATATATATATATATATATATATATATATATATATATATATATATATATATATATATATATATATATATATATATATATATATATATGTATTATATATACATATATCCTTCCAAATCATAAAAAAAAAACGAATTTAAATTTTGAAGCGTTGATGAAAACCACGCCAAAGGCAAATTATAGTAGCAATTGGTGAAGAGTGAGGTAATGTTCGAAGTGGAATTTGTCAAATGACGGCAAAAGCTTATCTAAACAAATTCATTTGAGGAAATTCTATTCACCTAATTTGTACAGTTTCACCTCAGAATTAAAAAAGCCTGCAAATATATATAATAATTGCAATGCAACAAGTGCAACCAGTGTAATGTTAAAACCCCAGTCTATCATACCTTTTCTCACAAATAATATTGATATATTTACTTATACAAGTTGACGGACCTGATTATTACCAAATGCAACCGACATGATATAAGTAAGTCTTAAATTATCACTCATGTCAACACTAAAATTTACACATGAATCTGGTATGTCAGCCAAATTTACAAGAACTGCATTATTTCCACTTTTAAGAAATCACAATGAAAAATCAAATGAGTTTCATCGTCAACTTTGCCATAATTACATAATATACACAAGCGCTCTACTACTGGTGTTTTAAGGGCCGTGGTTATCTCCCAAGAGGTATTCATATTAACTGGGATCCTGTGCAGGCACCTGAGACAAGGAATACTGAGTATTCCTTGTCTCAGGCAGGCACCTAGACTATACGAGCAACTTGACAGGAAGGAGAGCAGATCCACGTATTAATATTAGTATCAAGCTTGGCAAAATAAGCGTCAATCATAAAAGTAACAGTTTGAGACAGCAAAACCAATCAGAATGGTCATTTACAAAATTTTGAAACATACAAGATGCTTAACATATTTAGAAAATTTCATTTCTTTGGCAGAAAAAAATGTAATTTTCGGATGGTTCAGTGACATAACTGGTACATGTGCTCTCATCATGCCAGAGGCATAGTTCCTTTGCCTAGCAACTGAGAGGACCAGAGCAGGTCTGAAGATAATACAGTTGAACATGAATGCCCGCTATTGTTAGTGTGTGAGGGTTAATCTTAGTTTACGGCAAATTTCTTTCTTTTATTGGAATATTCGGTGTCAAATACAATGCCGTTTCAAATTTAGATTTATATTTACAGACAGTAAGTACAGTGTTTACTGGAACTGTTGTTTTTCCCATTATAATTTAATAGGAGGTATTTATAAGTGACTGTGATCATGTGCTGCCCCCTATCGTGCAACAAGAAAATTTGCAGAAAGTGGGGCATCTTCATTTATTTAGCACGGCAACATGTCTTTTTAAAATAAGAAATAGCAATCTTAGAAAGCAAAAGCCCAGAAAAAATCTTTCACGTGGTTCAAAACATGAAAAGTTGCTTTAAATATTTATATTAGAATTTTTCATTTGTTTGGCAGATAAAATGTAATTTTCTGACCTTTCAGTAACAAAGCGCCCTCATGGTAGAGGCATAGTTCTGTTGCCTAGCAACATAACTAGCGGGAAAAGGTCCGCAGTGACATGAATTCCTCCTGTTGCATTAGACCATTGTTCTGTGTGTGTCTAAATAAATAAGAGAGAGACAGAGACAAAGAAAGAAAGAGAGAGAGAGAGAGAGAGAGAGAGTTTTCGTCACAATAAGTTAATGGCCTATTGAAAATTGTTACATCCTAAATTGTGCCAGATGCCTTTCATCCCCACACAATTAAGATATTCTTTTTCATATTATTGACATAACAGTTATTTCCGCTAGCTAGTGATACAAAATGTTCCAGAAGAGAAACACAATAGAGTTATGATTACCCTTTTAAATATGCATCCAATATATCACAGTGTGACATACAGATTGAATGAGCACGGGAAACTTCCGAGTTCAGTTCGAAAAGCAACCTCAGCAACCTTTCTGTGTACACCGAGTGGATATTTACAAAGAGATATGTAAATTTTCAAGAGGTGGTTTGTCACACGAATGTTGCAAATTTTCACCGTTCAAACCTTTCATGTGGAGTGAACTCCATACTTCACTCCCATATCTGGTAACGGACAGATCTAATGATTGAAATAATTTGGCAGAAAGTTTGCTGTTTTTATTAATGGGATATTGTCCGAGTCTAAAGAAAAAAACTCGTTCCTTTAATATTTTGACGGCATGGAAGAAAGCACCTGCCGCAGACTCAATACCTATATAACAATATTGTAGAGTTAACTGGACCTTTAGTCCTATGTCTGTGAAGAATGGGGTACTAATTTTATCGCCTTTATTTACAATCTTGTGTGTGTGTGTGTGTGTTTTCTTTGTTTTTTGTTGTTGTTGGGATTTTTGTTTGTTTGTGTTTGTTTTTTGTTGTTGTTTTTTCAGTTTTTTTGTGTGTGTTTTTTTTTGTTTTGTTTTTTTTTTGTTTGTTTTTTTTTTTTTTTTTTGTTTTTTTTTTTTTTTTTGTTTTGTTTTGTTTGTTTGTTTTGTTTTGTTTTGTTTCGTTTTTTTTTTTGTTTTTTTTTGTTTGTTTTTTTTTGTTTTGTTTTTGTTTTTGTTTTGTTTTACCCAAATCGACAGACAATTTTTGCCTGGTACAATACCCACACAGCTTATTTAATGAAGCCCGCAGATTTATTCTTACCTGATGACAGACTCAGACGGCTACCCCTTACAGTAAGGGGTAGGCGTCTGAGTCTGTCATCATGCAGGTAAGCTGATTCTAGTAGGAATACGAGGTTGTCGGCATACATTAAACAATTTGATTTCAGTCAAATAGCCTAAAAAGGATCACATGACAAATCAAAGATGTCTGGCAAGTCAGACGTAAAAGGATTGAATAGGAGCGTATTGAGGTCACAATTCTGTTTGACTCCAAAATTGGATCGGTGGGGGGGGGGGGGGCTGTGCATTCACACCCGTCCGTAAACAATATCTTACACTATTACATACGTTTTTAATTGCACTAAGTTCCCGCCTGCGTCATTCAACAAAAGTCTGTACAAGATCAAAAGCATGTATACAAGTACTGGACGAAGAATTTGTGTATGAGAGTCACCACCCGGAAGCATCTTTTTTCTAAACTTAACTTGATTGCTTGCATGGAATAACTTCATTATGTTTTAAGAATTTATACACCACGCAGTGCAAAATATTACAAAATAATTTACAAAAGTAACTGGACAAAGCCATCCGTCTCTAATTGTCAGGATGATATTTTATGAACATGAGACAATTAACAAATAAGGTTCTCTCCAATAATTAGAAGTCCCGTTACTAAGTATAATTATGATCATCTAATTTAGTAAGAAGAGGTGACAGTAAAAGTTAAAACAATATGCCACACTTAAATATTTAATTCAAAACACCATCACGATCTCGTGCCTAACGCCGTTTCGACTATGTAATAAAAGTTTGTACTTCTTTATTTGTCATTTTGACGTTCAAGTTATTGAAAATTAGGTCATTGTTTAAAATAATAAATATATTCCAATTTTCGTTTTGTTGGACATGAGAATCACTGAGTAGCCTACTCTTTTAAAATGTTCACTCCACGAGGCACTGTCAATGCATTTGGGATTAGCGTTCAGTTTGGTTTGATCACTTACTTTATCATATAGGTTCCAGGGCAACGATGGGTAGCTTCTCTTCAAATTCTTTAAGTGATGAACAAGATTATCTTAATTTTTTTTCGTTTGACTATACCTTTGTGTTTTGTTTACAATTAGCTGTTAGAATAAACAAGTGCCTTATAAAAATGGCTGAAGACGAAGCTGGGCAGTTCAAGTCTTTATAAACCACCTTAAAATATGTGATACCACCTTTTCCTTTTCTTGGTTTAAACATAGTTTATTCACAAAAGCAAACAACTGGAAAGAAGGACAAAGCCCTATGTGAATCCCTCTTGCAAGAAAAGACACACGCCCAGGACTGACAATAACGCACACCAGCTGCGCCACTACACGTCGAGTGCAAGAAGCACTCCAGCTGTGATGACGCAGGTAAAACAAGGAGATGGACTCCACCAGAACGGAACACAGACAGAGGGACTTTTAGAAGTTACCAACATATGTATCATGTTAATGATTGGGATTCAACTTCAAAACGTTTACTTTATAACTCTTGCACAGATACACACACACACACACACACACACACATACATATATATATATATATATATATATATATATATATATATATATACTATATATATATATATATATATATATCTATATATATATATTTATATAATATATTATATATATATATATATATATATATATATATATATATATATATATATATATATATATATGTATGTATGTATGTATTCGACACTGCGGTGACAATCACCGAACAAAATTGTATTTGGGCTAAAGAGAAGGATGCAACAGACGTATGAAGATTGTTGTGTGTACAAAGGGGTTCTACCTCCACGGTATAACATATCGAGGGAAGTTATGCCATATGCTCCTCAGTAGCAGCACCACACGAACATGCTGGTAACTCTTTAACACTTATTTGGAGAAAATGTTCATTCAATTGGCTGTGGCCCATGCGTAGTCCTGTAATATAAAATAGACATTTCTTGCCTACGTTAAGAAGTTCTGGATATTTCAACGAGAACTTCGAGGGATTTGAAATTCTCCTTCTTAAACTGCACAAAGTTGGTAAATTTCGCACTTCAAACGGAAAGCTTCTCCATTTTTTCTTTCTAATATGTCTGATATATGTTGATTTAACCTTTGCAACATTGGTAGTCCTGATCAAAAGATATTCATATCTACAGTGTAAGTATGACTTATCAATTTATTATACACCAAACTGATTTCACTTTGAATAACATTCCTTTATGCTACAGGAAAAAAACTGAAATTATCCCCATCTTTCCACATGAACATCTTAAAATGTGAAGTTTCAACTACCGGACAAATTGTAGTATAATCACCAGTTATTAGACATGTTGATATTACCAAGGAGGCTATGTTTTGGCTTCCATGATTATAATACAATATATAAAAGTGACACGGGGCCGGAGGGCAAACGCTAAAATGAGTCAAAGTGCTCAACAAACTATGATTGGCAAGTATGTTGATGATAGTCAAAGTGCTCAACAAACTGTGATTGGCAAGCATGTTGTCGACATCATACAACAACACAGTCAGGATCAAGGGAGGTTCTGACATTAAAATCGCCACAAACCATGCATGCACTTTCTAAGTTGAGAAAATTGAGCAATTTCACTCTCCATTGGTCCTAGAATGTCTCCCTTTTGTGGACATAGCTTGAACCCGGCGGACAAACACATATAAAAACCAAATATAAGTCCTCTTCAAGGTGAAGAAAGGCTTTCTTAATTTTAACCACAATATTTCAGAGTTTGCAAATGGTATAAAGCGTTCATCCCTATCCGAATTTTCTTTCCAATACAAGCCGAGATTCCGACAAAGTATTGCATATGCCATAGCCTTATTGGTCTTTTTACGAAAGTTGGTGAAAATATACGCTTCCAGGGCTAGGGTGCCATCGAGTCCACAGTAAGTTTCTGAAAAACCAAAGCTATAAAAATTCCTCTCTTTCTCTCTCTCTCTCTCTCTCTCTCTCTCTCTCTCTCTCTCTCTCTCTCTCTCTCTCTCTCTCTCTCTCTCTCTCTCTCTCTCTCTCTCTCTCTCTCTCTCTCTCTCTCTCTCTCTCTCTGACCTTCTATCCCTTGCAAAATAGTAAAACAGGAACCAAATGTGAAGTTAAAATAAGTACTGTAAAGTAATAAGCAGAGCATCTGATTGTTGAGTGTAACAATCACACGCCAGTTATCCAGTGATGAATACACTACCCTCTTAAGAGTATAGACTAAAACAAATATGCACACAAATTATTTAATTCTTTAAAAAAAACAGTCCGCACTGGATGTCAGAATTGAGTGTAGGTGAAAGTTTTTAACAGTGTACAGTCAATTGCATTCTATATGCAAGTTATGTACAGATGTCAATTGTATCATATGTGTGGAAGTTATGGAGTCCTTGTATTTGCAAACTTAAAAAAAAAAAAAAAAAAAAACAAAGAAACAAAAAAAAAAAAGAAAAGAAAAGAAAAGAAAAGAAAAACCCTTCTGGATTCCAGTGCTCATGAGATCATAAGGTAAATTAACTTCTGCACCATTCTGTTTCTTGTATCAAGTAAAAATGAGATAACTTATAAGCGGACTCAGTTAGTCCGACTCCCTACCAATAGATTCATGCGTAGAATAAAATGAAAATTGTCATGTCTGATCATAACAAAAAGGCTACATGGAGATATAGCCTCATTTGCCACAAAGTGTTTATCACCAGTTTGATGACGTTCGAATTGTCGACACACACGCACTTCACATACCACGTTGAAGTAGAGATAAGGATTGGCATGTACATAAATCCTCCATTATGCATACGAAGGAAAACATACACTTGTTAGGACGATTGGGTTGTCCTGATTCACTTGGGCTACCGCAAAGACCATAACCCCCCTCTGGTGACCTTCATATACACTAACACTGTCTGCAAACTGGAGCTGTGCCAAAACTGGAGTGTTTTGACTAGGAGAAAACACCTTCTGATGCTTGCGACCTAGTGTACCCAGGAGATTGAAGGCGACCGGGCCTCATGTCAAATTATGCAAAAAGTTAACCTCAATAAGAAACAAGTTGTTTCTTCTACACAGGCGGAAGTAAATTCCTGAAATGTACCCTAAACTTTGGAAATTTTAAAATTAAAATTGAAATTGTACAGAATTATTGCTGCCTGGGGATTGAATTTTGCTGCTTCTTGCGCATTCAATACACCAATGAACAAACCAAAGGAAAAGGCGAATAAGTACCTTATCATTACCGGTACCAAATAAGTAGAGCACAATAGACTGTACACTGTTAATAACTCGCACGTATACTGAATTCTGACACCCAGAATGGATATTTGTTTTGAGATCTGAATTAAGTTATTTGTAACGAGCTGTAACTTAAGATTTATCCAAGTTTCTTCAACACATGGACACATCCTTAACACAGAAAGAGGGTTGAGATTAGTTGTTGGCATCATCAACAACATATAGTCAGCGTCAAGGGAGGTTCTGGTATTAAAATCGCCACAGAACCATACACTTTCCAAGTTGAGAAAATTAGGCAATTCCACCCTTCAAAGTTACTTAAATGTCTTAACTTTTGTAGACATAGCTTGAACCCGGTGGACAAACATAGATAAAAGCTAAATATAAGTCCTCACCAATGTAAAGAAAGCCTTACTTAATTTTAACCACAATATTTCAAGAGTTCGTAAATGGTAAAACGTTCACCCTTAGCTGAATTTCTATCCGAGCTGGGTAGGCAAACCGTATCTGATAGGCGTCAATATCACAAACGGGTACATTTTTTATAAGATGGTCCATAAATTGTCTTTTAAGTAGCCTAATTATATGACTTAGTACCTCGTGACATCGGTCTTACCACTAATCTTAATCGTGACCGCCTCAATATTAGACAGGTAAAATTCAGAAAAAAAGTTACGACAACTGCTTCATGCCTTCCTGCATTAACCTTTAGAACAACCTACCGCTCGACATTACAGGGAATTTGTATCACGCACAACTTTCAAATCCAAATTGAAATCGACCTTACCATCTGTTGACATTAAAACCCTCTTGTTTCTCACATGGAAAGCGTTTCCCAAATGTGTGTAACACTCAGTTGTGCATTGGCTGCTCACAGTTAAATTCCCATCGTTATAAAGTTAATACAATCCCCTCACCAGATTGTGCATGTTCTTTCCAAAGCGAAGATATTCATCACTTTTTCTTGTACTGTCATCTCTTTTTAGCCCATATTGGTATCATCTGTTGAACACTGTGTGTCGTATTGTGACACCGGGAGTAAACCCAAAACTTATCGTACATCTGTGCTGCGATCTCCTTATCACATATTTTAAGCAAGGAAATGGCGATTTAAGTCACAATGATAATAATATTAATATGAAAATTTTTGATGCTGTGCAAAATTATGTCGCATTATCTAGGAGATTTGAATTCTGAGCTATTAATTTTCTGGTGCCATAAGCACGTATCCCAAACTGTTTCCGAGTTATGCATTTCTTACCAATTGTATTGTTAGTCCTGTGTGCCATGCATATGCTGCGTTATGCTCGTCTGAAGAGCCCCCTAGGTTAGTATATGTACTACCTTGGCAATTCAGTTTAAATAAATATGTTTAAATGAAATTTGCTTTCTGAAAAAAGTCGAACTTCCGTAAAAAATTCCATATTGGTCTTTTCATGAAAGTGGTGAACATATGAAACCCTTCCATAGCCAGGTTGTCATGTGACTCGCAGTGAGTTTCTGTAAAATCACATTTCTTTAGTTTCTTCTGCACTTCCTGCATGGGTCTCTCTCTCTCTCTCTCTCTCTCTCTCTCTCTTCTCTCTCTCTCTCTCTCTCTCTCTCTGACCTATATGTCTTCTACAAAACGGTAAAAGAAAAACAAAAGTGAAGTTTAAAATGAGTACTGCAAAGTAATACGCAGAGCAATGGGATTGTTAAGTGTAACAATCACACACTAGATATTCAGATACGAAAACATTACCCTCGTAAAAATATAATAAAAATTAAAAATGCGCTGCTGGTTTTACCTGTTTCGTTCAGACCAGCGACCATGCTGATTAAATTCAATCTGGACTGGGGAAAATGTAGGTGGCGCTAACATGCAATCATTTATAAAAGGGCTGTCGCAAAATGTCTTTGTCATGAATATGAGAGATTAAGACTAAATACATTGATGATGATGATGATGATGATGATGATGATGATGATGATGATGATGATGATGATGATGATGATGATGATGATGATTCAAACAACCTGAGCACATACTGCACTACAAAAAAAAGGCCTCACGAAAGAACCCTGCTTGATTTAAATGTATTTTATTTCGAATGAAATACAATTAGGAAGACGGGCATAGCCCTACATTAATCCTTCTTGTACAGGGGTGACGGAGACAGGACTGATATTACAATACAGTTCCAATGCACAGCCGCCGCTAAGGGCGTCAAGAGATAAAAAGGCTCGATGAGCGACGTAGCAAAGGATAGCCTGTACATGAAAAAGATAGACACCACTATAAAATCAAGGAAGCTAAAGAAGCAGAAGCAGAAGCAGAAGCAGAAGAAGAAGAAGAAGAAGAAGAAGAAGAAGAAGAAGAAGAAGAAGAAGAAGAAGAAGAAGAAGAAGAAGAAGAAGAAGAAGAAGAAGAAGAAGAAGAAGAAGCCTTGCCCTCATCCAGGTTCGCCCATCCTCTTTGCTTGAAGGGATTAACTGATAATATAAAGCGCGCATGTCGTATATTCGCCCAGCGAATCAAATACACAAACGCACTGACCCATGCAGGCATACGGAGATGCACGAAGCTCTACCAGCTGTTTACGGGTATCTTTTTCATAGGATCCTCCGTATAATTGACAAAATTGTCATGTAGAAGGCAAGTTATTGTTTCGCTTTGCCTTTGGAAACGTTTACTCTATTCTATAAATTGTTGAACTGCTAAAAATCTGGACGTTGTCTCCAAGGTTGCATTGATCATTGCCAAATAAGATTGTATTGATGCTGAATGGTGTTAAAGAACATAAGATTGTATGGAGGATATCTCGAGCAATAACATAACGAGGAAAAGTAAGAAAACTAGAAAAGAACCCGATTTGCTTATCAGCAAATCAGTCTGTTCCTAGAAAACTAAAGATTGCCATTCATTATTTGTTGAACTCCTGAAAAAAAAAATCATGCGGCTATGCCAAAAACCTACAAATTGAAGTTGGAAAGGCACCTCAATATATTATAGTTTTGAAGCTATTCAAGATTTAAATCTTGTGTATTTGCCTAATTCCCATAAATTAAACTGCTACAACTCTGATTCATGGTTCACTGGATGCAACTATCCTACCAATCTCTCAACTGAAGTTTGAATGACACCTCAGTCTTTGGTAGTTTTGAAGTTATTCAAGATTTAAATTTTGTGTGTTCACCTTATTTGCATAAATTAAAGTGCTTTATCTTTGGTTCATGTTTCATCGATGCGGCTATGTCACAAACCTACAAACTGAAGTTGGAAAGACATCTCAATCTGTAAGAGTTCGAAAGCTATTCAAAAATTCAATCTTGTGTTGTCATCTAATTTGCATAAATCAAAATGCTACAACCTTGGTTCATGATTCATTGGATGCAGCTATGTCACGCGGCCATATCACAAACCTACAGATTGAAGTTGGATAGACACCTCTATTTATAATAGTTTTGGAGATATTCAACTTTTAGATGTTTTTAGTGCTGCTCATAAGCATAATTTCAAATGCTACAACTTTTGTTCATTGTCCATTAGATTGACAGGTGGTCACTAACCTGCATGTACTACTTTAAATTTTGTGTGTAACAGGTTAGAAGATAAGGAGCTTTTAAAATTTGAATCGCCCTAAATTTGTATAATTTTTAACGTGACATTTAAATATGATGCTAAATCCATTTATACTATGAAGTAAAAATTACTATATCAAGACCAGATTCCCATGCTTTGTAAATCTACGGCATAAAATGACTGCTACAAGTGAAACACGTATACATTGATACACATGTATTTATAAGTACATGTTTTTGAGTTTCAATATTTACATGAACATAAAAACATTTACGTGACAATCTCTACTGATATCAACTATCAGGCTCACCTAATCCACTGCCAAACATAACATTCAACTTCACATAGCTCTTACAGAGATCTATATGTTTAACTATTGAGTGTCACCAGCCTGAATGTGTCAGCAAACGTAAGTTGTAAGTTTGCACAGGCAACATCCAACTTCACAAAGCTCCTAACAAAAATCCCTACCATGGTACATGTATGCGTTTGACTATCGAAGTTCAACAACCTACTAGAGGTGTGGACAAATTTAAGTTGCAAGTTTGAACAGGCTGAACAGGGATGAAATAAGATGAATCTTTGTTGGAAGTGGGCAGTGTTTACAAAGGTTATGAAACAATCTTACAGATATTAAGTGATGAGCAAATGTCACTGCTGTGTCCAGAAATACAACAGCTATGCGAGCTCAGCCTGTTCCAATGTACCCACTGATCCTGACCCAAATCCTTCCATATTACAGTTGGTCATTACAGGGAGTTATGTCTGGGTGCGAACCCAGACATTTCTTTCTTTCTTTCTTTCTTTCTTTCTTTCTTTCTTTCTTTCTTTCTTTCTTTCTTTCTTTCTTTCTTTCTTTCTTTCTTTCTTTCTCTCTCTTGTTTACCAGTGAATTTGTTCAACTCTTTTGTCTGACACTATTAAACATAGAAACTCCAAACGTGACATGATTATACCTCCATACAGGGAGCTTTGCCATATTATGCAGAGGAATGAAGATGTTTAAAATTATGCAAAATAGACGCATTTGTAATTTTAAATCTTGAATATTTTCAAAAGTATAATAGATAGATATGTCATTCCAGCTGCTACTAGAGGATTATCGACCATTGCGCATCTAATGAATTTAAAACAAAAGTTGTAGCAGTTAAAATCATGCTTATTAGCCGCATTTGAAATTTTCTAATCTTGAAAATCTTAAAAACTATTACAGATAGAGATTCTACAAGGGGGTTATTGACCATTGCGCATATGAAGAATCTAAAACAAAAGTTGTAGCAATTTAAATGATAGTATTTAGCAGTATTTGAAATTTTCAATCTTGAATATCTTCAAAACTATAATAGAGAGAGATGTTATTTCAACTTCTACAAGGGGTTTGTTGACCATTGTGCACCTAAAGAATTAAAAACGAAAGTTGTAGCAATTGAAATTATGCTATGTAGCACAACTGGAAATTTTAATCTTGAATAATTCAAAGCTGTAATAGATAGAGATGCCATTCCAACCTCTACTCCTGTTATGGACCAGTATACGCATCTGATGAATCGGTAACGAAGGCTACACAAATTTAAATTATGCAGATTAAGGGCATTTGAAATTTTAAAATCTTGAATATCTTCAAGTGTATGCACACTGGACAGATTTGTACGCATCTCTGATAGGTGGTGACACCTGGTGAGAGAAATTAAAAATGCAATAGAATCTGAAGCTTGACTCTGTCATCAAAAATATAATAGTCACATGCACTGTAGTATTAAAGTACCCATTGTACACTGTCGTAACATTGCCGTGCCGATCATACACTGTAGTACTGAAGTACACATTGTACACTTTCATAACATTGTCGTACAGAGCATACACTGTTGTACTTGAAGTACCCATTGTACACTCTCATACTGATAATACACTATAATAACGAAAAACCAATAATTATTGTACATTGTCATAACAATAAGTTTTGAAGACACACACACTGATTTGCTGTGCAGCAAATTATCTTTTCTAGTTTCTTTCTTTCTCCTTTTTTTCTTTCTACTTTACCAATGAATTTGTTCAACACTTTTCTCTGACACTATTACACATACATTGTAGAAACTCCAAACTTCGCATGATTGTACCTCTATATAAGGAGTTTTGCCTTTTCATGCAGAGGAATGAAGATGTTTAGAATTATGCAAAATAGGGGCATTTGAAAATTTATTTCTTGAATATCTTCAAAAGTATAATATAGATCCCATTCCAACTTCTGCTAGAGGGTTATTGTACATTGCACATCTCATGCATTTAAAACGAAAGTTGTAGCAATTTAAGTTATGCTAATAAGCAGCATTTGAAATTTTATATCTTGAATATCTTCAAAGCTATCACACACAGAGACGTCATTTCGCTTTCTACTAGGGGGTTATTTACCATTGCACATCTCATGAATCTGAAACAAAAGCTGTAGCAATCAAAATTATGGTAATTAGCAGTGTTCAAAATTTTCAGTCTTGAATATTTTCAAAACAGTAATAGATAGATATAGATGTCATTCCAACTTCTGTCAGGGGTTATTGACCATTGTGCACCTAATGAATTGAAAAACAAAAGTTGCAGCAATTTAAATTATGCTAAGTAGCACCACTATAAATTTTAAATCTTGAATAACTTCAAAGCTATAATAGATAGCGGTGCCACTCGAACTTATACTCCTATGTTATGGACTAGTATGCATCTGATGAATTGATAACAAAGGGTGTACACATTTAAATTATGCAAATTAACTCATTCTTTCTTGATAGAAGACTGAGTCAACAGCTGTCCTTGGCCAAGGAAATCTGTTGACCATGGGCATATAATTTGGAATGATCTTCTATGCAAGTTTCATCGAAATTTGGAAAAATAATCCATAAATTAGTAAAATACAATTAGCAGACGACATTTAGATATTAACAGGAAAAAGCGTCACTAGGGTGGAATGAGTTAAGGGCATTTGAAATTTCAAATCATGAAAATCTTCAAGAATATACACACAGACAGATTTGTGCAGCTCTCTGATAGGTGGTGACAACTGGTGAGAGAAATTAAAGTACAATAAAGTCTCAAGGTTGACTCTGTCATCAAAAATATAATAGTTAGACCTACCATTAACTTCCATTTATATCTTCTATGACTGTGATTGGTCCACTTAAATGAAGCGAAATGAAGCAAATTCAGTTGCTGGGTGCATGTATACATGCATCGGATCTGAATTGGGTCTGAGACTAGAAATTATTAGTATGAGATTGTGGCAAGGCCAGTTACCTAGCAACAGACCGGGCATGTTGGTGAAAATGGAACCATAGGGCAGGGGTATGGTGAGAGATGCAATGTGGCTTTAAGTAATACGTTGTCTTTGACTGGAAGGAATGATAACAAGTGAAATCCAAGAAGCAGCTTCACTTACATTTGCACCATACCCCTGCCCTATAGATAGAGGTACCATTGCAATTTCAATGATTTTGTTTGTGCCTTTAAGTGATTTCTGTTCTTCGAGAGAAGTACGCACAGAAACAAAAAGGTAACTTCGATCTCCATGCATGTGCCGTAAGAACGCCTAATAAAACATAGATATATGACAATATTGTAACTTTGAAGGCGCTCAGGGAGATTTGCTGGGAAAAGTTTGTGCTTGAGGACAAAAAGGCTTCCCTTGGACCAAGACAAGCTTGTGACCTCAGACATCCAATAAAACTGCCAGGTTGGAATGCATGACCTGGCAGTACAGAAACCTGTCTTCACTTCTTCCAGTGCTGTTCCAGACATGTCATCTGGAAGGTCAAGTTTACAGACCTGAGACTCAGACATTTCATTTCACTATCATTTAGACTTTTCGTTTTCCTTCGTATACTTTATTCATTCATTCATTCATTCATTCATTCATTCATTTATAATTTGTTTGTTTTATTTATTTCCGTGACCATTTTGTTCCAAACACACCAAACTTGGCATAGTGATTGACATCGTAGCGAACTGAATTCGTTCAAAATATCAATGGTAGAAGTACCATTCCAACTTGAATTTGTAGGTTTGTGTTAAATGAATCCAATGGACCGAATACAAAAAGTTGCAGAATTTTAATTTATAGGGGCACTTGAAAAACTGAAATGTTTGAAATTTTGAAAACTATTAAAAGTTAAGGGGCCTTTTAAACCTTAGTAGTAATCATGTTAAAACTTATGCAAATGAGGGCCATTTGAAATTTTAAAGGTTTAATATCTTCAAAACAATTAATGGTAGAAGTACCATTCCAACTTGAATTCGTAGGTTTGTGTTAAATGCAAATCCAATGGACTACCAACAAAAATTGTAGAATTTTAATTCATGCAAATTAGGGGCACTTGAAGAAAGCTGAAATATTTAAAATTTTGAAAACTATCAAAGGCTGAGGTGCCCCTTAAACATTAAATCATAGGCTTGTGCTACAGGGACAGTCAATGGATCACAAACTAAAGTGGTGGCATTTCATTATGCAAATTAAGTGCATACCCAATTTCAATTCGGATTTTGAAAGCACCCAGAAAGATTTATTGTGAAGCAAATCTTCTTTTGTAGCTAAAAATATGCATTTTTGACTTGTGGCCTGTGTCACCGGACTTGTACGTGACAAATATGATCGAGCAGGTGTGGCCCATGGCCATGTTCATGATCTGAGCGCCCGTATCATATTTGTCATAGCCGCCAGATGGCGGGTGCATACAATAAATACTTCCATGTTGTGCGTGAAGAAACTGAGCAGGAGTGGATGGACATGGCGCATTGTCAAAAAATTAATTTGCCTCGTTTTCGTTTACATTAGTAATCGGCATAAACTCGCGAACGTGAAAGTGTGGATACATGTGTCAGTGTCAGTGATGGATTACTGTGGATGTTGTCCATAGAGTCGTTCAAACACAAATCAGACTGCTGGATGTCTTCTTCATTCAACATAGGCCTATCCCATGCGTCAGCAAGTTTGGTATACCACACGCTGTAGGCCTAGTTGTTCTGCAGAACTTTAGAAGTCGCGCAACACAAGCCAGCAAGTTCTTGCTCAGTCAAACGTATAATACCCACTAACCCAGACCAGTTATGGTAGGCCTAACCTTGTCGCACGTGGCAGAACCTGGGCCCAGGCATAGCATTAGTCCCAAGGGACCTCCCCTCGCTCTGTTAAGCTTGCGGACCACCCGCAAGCTTAACAGAGCGAGGGGAGTCCCTTGGGGCTAGCATAGCATAGGCCATACCTGTTTGTTTTTGTTTTTTGTTTTTGTTTTTGTTTTTGTTTTTGTTTTTTTATGAGAAGTGTTGTGACCGGAGCCAGGGTTACACACAGGCTACAGCAGTCACAGGCGCTGGCCAATACTAGCAATACTATTAGCCACCCCATCCCACCCACCCGCCTTGCCTTCCTCTGCTGACCAATGGCCACCCATTACCCAGGCTCTGCCTTCCTCCATCTCAAGGAATGGGACAACGTTCAGATACCGGAGGAATGGGGCGAGGGTTGGCGGGGATCCCAGTGCCCACCAAAGGAACTGGATGTATTTTTAGCTCTGCTGACCCACGGAGGAAGAAAACTAGTCTACTTTTTTACCGCAGGTCGCAGAGCATATACAGTACAGGGTTTCCCCCCGTTTTGGAGAGCAAAAAGGTGGTGAAATTGATGGCAAAATGTTGCATAATATAACCTGCTTTTTAATGAAAAAGGAGAAAGTGGTAAAAAGGTAGAAGGTGGTGAAGGAAAGATGGGCCACCTTTAAGCTTACAGTGTGGGGAAAACACTGTAATATACTGTGGGGATCGAATTTTGAATGTAATCTCATTTCGAACATAGGATTGTCACATGCATGCATAGGGTACTTGCTAGCCAGTCAGCTTTAGTGCCATTATGAAAGTCTGCATTTCAACTTGTCATGAGCAATGATGTGTATTCAGTATGTATGCATGCCACTGAAGTATTGTTCATAATTTAAGAGCGCTTCACCAGGGCGATGTTCGAAATTAGATCCCGTTCGAAAATCAATCCGGTCTACTATCACTTGGATCTGTCCGTCTGTCTGTCCTGCAAACTATTGCTTGGGAATGCAATAGGCCTATAGTCCCGCAGCTTCCAAGTCTCCCACCTTGGCAGGACATCTCCTGCTTTTTCATAAAGTCTCCTGCCATTTAGCTCAGCTGACTTGTCGGTCAGCTGAGCTTATGTTTTGACTAGCCATCCGTCTGTCAGTCAACTGTGGTCCACAATTCACATTTTCAACATCTCCAAAACCGTCAGCCAGATTCACTTCAAACGTAGTGGGGATGTGCCTGGGGTGGGTATCTACCAACTTTGTACAAATGGTCACGCTCCAGTGATTTTTGGATTTTTTATGAATTTTCTTGGTTTTTTTGGGGGGGGGGGGCAAATCTTAAAAAATCTTCTCCCAAAGTGCTCAACCAATTGCTTTGATATTGCATAGGGACACTCCTGGGGACTCCTAGTTCTGGATTTGTTCACCAGGTGGCACTGCGATTTTAAAAATATTTAAAAAAATTTTTATGCGTTTTTGCTATTTTTGACTTCTTCAGAAGAGCCGTTTCTCAGATTAAGTTAAAACAAAGTGGATATGTTCCTTGTGGAAGGGTCAAACAAAGTTGTTCACTAGGTGGCACTGCTGTGGATTCCTGATTTTTAAAGATTTTTTTTCAATTCATGTATTCATTGGTCAGTGCAGATGTTTCGACTAGACTAGACTAGAAAATTGTGTATGTAGAATTCTGACATCTGTTGGAAATATCCATGTTGTAGTATTTAGAATTATGCTAATTAGGGTACATGTGCTTGAAAACCTTAAATGTTTATCATCTATCAAAACCATAGTGGAGTTGCTGATGCAACTGCAATTTCTAGGTTTGTGTGGTCAGCTCACCTGTTTCTGATATGTGAGTACATGTATATCGGACAATTCATCAGAGCTTTGCTAAATCACACTCAAGCAAATTTGTCACAAATTTAAAGACTGCTAAATGGATGGTCATCACAATATCTCTTCTTTTTTCATGATTTGTAATATTTAAGGATATCATTATTGACCAATAAAATATACATTTTTTTGTCCTTTCTCCCAAATTTATGAAAATTTTCAACAAAAACCAAATTTCCTACAACAGGTATTTTAAAATGTATGAAGAGAAAGGTGTACAACAATATTTTTAACTGCATTTGAAGAGAAGTTTTAACTTAAATTACAGCATCTGAAGAGAGGCCTATCGGAAATAGTAGAAGGTTTTAAAGTGTCATATTGCTTTTTTTGTATCTTGGGTAGCTACTGAACTGAATGTCCATTCTGTGAAATAGTAAAAGAATTTGATTAAAATATTTTGATTTATGCAAATTACTAAAACACAAAATTTGAATCTAAAATATTTTCAAAACTATTACTGGAAGAGGTGCCAATCTAACTTCAGTTTATTGGTTTATGCTATGGTTGCTTTAAATGCACCATGAACCAAACTTAGAGCATTTTAAATTTTAGTAATTAGGCAAATTCACAAAATTTAAATCTGGAATATAGTCAAAATGACTAAGGAGAGAGGTGCCATTCCAATTTCAATTTAAAGATTTGTAATATAGGCACATCCAGTAAAAAGTGAACAAAAGTAGCATTTTAAATCATATAAATAAGGGAAGGAAACAATATAATAGAATAACTTCATAACTATTTTAGACGGAGTTGCCATATGCCAACTCCAATGTCTGGGATTGTACTGTAGACTCATCTGATAAACTGTGAGCAAAAGCTGCAGCATTAAAAAATTGTGCTAAGTGTATTATTAAAGGATATTCTTTTGCAAAATTTTAAAATGGATAAAGATAAAGATATTTACTTTAAGGGATTGTCCAATTTTGGATCATTTTTTTTCATTTTAAAGTTTTTGGAGATTTTGGTTGACATATATACTGTCTATCGTTTGTCCAAATTTAGGAGTTCTAGCCCCAATACAATCTGAAGAAAGTAACATTATACTTTCGATGTTAACATGGTTGTCGATGGGCTGTATTAACCTTTGGATTTTGATTACTCACAGTAGGTATATCTACTTTAAAATGTCTATTGCATATGGATATTTCTCTAAAACGCATGCTTTTTGATCTTAATCAAATGTATAAAAAAAAAATATTCTGAAAATTCTCTGGAGGAAAAAAGTATCAGATATATCCTGAGAAATGATCAGTTCTTTCTTAAATGCATATCATAAATGAAGAGTCTCACAGATTGTACTCACTTTCACAAAAACAACATTTTCCCAATTTTTGTATCACCATTGTGAACAAACAGATACAGTTATGAAAAAACCCTGGTACGTTTTTGAAGATACATGTGTTTCGATTGTAACAGCACAAATTTGATCATTCTGTCTTGAAAATGTTTTGAGACATAATCAAAATTTTAGAAAAACCACTTTTTACCCCAAAATGCTTGTGTTTATCATGAAAACAGCTTTGAATTTTGTGTTCCATCTTCAGTGCAGGCAGATTCTTTAAAAATTGCTTCCAATTGAGTATGTAAGTTTATCATATCAAGGATGCATATTTCTGTCATATTTTCCTAAAGAGTGAAGTCACTTTTCCAGGTTGGATATTACCTGGGTAACCATTCCATTTCCTAACTGCCTGTTTGATACAGTAGAGTATCATTTACACATCTAACAAATTGAACTTGAAGCTGGGTAATCAAGCTCACAAATTTTCAATATTGAAAACCTTTTCATATAAAACATGACAGACAAAGATACTAACTTCTCTTCCCAAACTGTATGCTGGATTCTCTTCAAACTGAATATGTGAGTCCATCACGTCCATGGGGATGGCAGTGGTAATTCACATTTCTGACTTCTCCAAACCATCAGCCACATTCACTTTAACTTTAGTGGGAATATGTCGTAAGTGGGTCTCTACCAATTTAAGTTTGTATGGACACTTCAGTGACTTCTGCTGTTTCCAGCTACTGGAAGAATCAGATACCACACTCTGCTGTACCAAGTTTGTTAAAATAGTCATACACCAGTGATTTAAAAATTTTGTAATGAATATTTTTGTTCATTCTTGGGAAAATTCTTAAAAAATCTTCTACTCCAAAATTGCCTCTCCAGTTGCTTTGAAATTAAATGGGAACACCTTTGGGGCCCCTAGACCTTAATTGTTGGTGCTGTGATTCTTTTCTTTGTCTCACTAATTTTTGTGCATTTTTGCATTTTGGACTTCTCCCAAACTGTACATTGGATTCTCTGCAAAATTAGTGGGAATGTATCTGGACTTTATCTTCACCGATTTGTTCACTGCAAAGTGGTGCTATTCTGATATTCAACAAATTACAAGAATGAAGACAAATCAGTTAGGGTATACACAATAGCATTGTTACTGTACTATAGGGACAGCAACAAGTCTCACCTATTGGCTAATATCTTGGTAAATTTTGGATACTAGGCCAATGGCTACTATCAAACACTAGTGGTAAGGTGCTTGTGGGATTTCTTTCAGTGTTGTTAATTTTGAGCTTGACTGACCTTGAAAGGTCAACTTGTGGTGACTAATATTTCAGCAATGTTCGATCAATGAGCCAAGGGTATGGTTAAACACTACATGTACTAGGAAAGTACATATGGGGTTTCTTTTCATGTTAATTTTGACCTTGACTTTCAGTGATCCTGACAAGTAAAACTGACATATTAACATTTATCTTGGTAATAGTGGATTATATCACTTTTCATTAAAAAAATGACTCGTGAACTTTATGAGTGAAGACTGATATTACATACAGTGATAATGATCTTTACAAAGGTGAAATTATTCTCAAGTTCATAGGACTGTGACAACCTTTTTGTTTACAATTTTTTTCTTCTCTTTTTGGTAAAATCTGAAACATCTAAAAAAAAATCACTTGTTTAATTGATTTGAAATTGCATAGGAACACCTCTGGGGACCCATAGACATGAATTGTGAAATAGGTGGCGCTGTAATTCTTTTCCTATAATTTATAAATGTTTGGGCAGTTTTGCTTTTTTCAACTTCTCTTCCCAAACTGTATGTTAGATTCTCTTCAAACTTACTGGGAATGCACCTGGACTTGATCTTTACCAAATTGGTCACTACATGGTGGTGCTGTCATTTTCTTATTTTTTCAACACATTAACAAAATTGAGGAAAATTGGTAAGGGTATGTATATGTACATGTTTGTATTTGTATCACTGTTAGGGATGGTTCAATACTACCCTCATTTTTTAGTTAGTACTTAGGGTAATAAATTTCATGCCACCCCCCCCTCCCTAAATTAGTATTTTGAAAATGATGATTTTCCGAAAAAACATCATACCAAAATTGCACAAAATACCAAAAATTGACCATCATTTTCCATATTCTGTGAAAGTGTACAAACCCATTTAACCCCGTCCCCCTTGCATACTGTAAGTACTAATTAGAAAATGATGAAAATGTTGAACCATCCCTTACTGTACAAAAGGTATAGCAGCAAATGTGACATATGTTAACTTTCAGTTATCTTGGTAATGGTGGATACTAAGCCAATGGTTACTATTAAACACTAATAAGAAAGTACGTGTGGGGTTTCTTTGGTGTTGTTCATTTAGGACCTTGAATGACCTTGAGAGCTCAAACTGACAAACTGGCTTATATCTTGGTTGTGTGTGGGTGTTAAGGCTAATTTTTGACTTCTCCGCATCCTAAGCCCATGGAACATAATTGCCCCTTTAAACATTAATGGGAAAGTTCCTGTGGGGTTTCTTTTGGTGAACATAATGTTAATTTTGACTTTGAATCACGGTAAAAGCCTAAACTGACATATTGGCGTATATTTTGCTGATATAAAACTTTTGGTCAACTATTTTTAAGCACTAATATATGTGTATAGAGCAGTATTGTCTGCAGAATTAAGCTGCAGATTCTAGTCAGCAGAGCAGTCAGCAATGCACAGGATCATAATGATCCGCTTATTCTGAAATTAATGAGATTGTGGAAGAAGCCAGAGTCTCTATTTCTTGTGATACCAGTGAGGTTCCACTCTCAAGATGGTCACATTAGCAGGCTTCCGTCCATGTACTTGTACAAATTCATCCATCCACATGTTAGTAAAGCACCAGGCCCGTTGGCCTTTTGTTCAAGGGTTATACTTCACATGTAGATTTAGATTATTCGGCTTTGCTGTGGGAAGACCAGTACAGCACAATGATTTTTGGTTACATGTAAAGTGCAATGGAGGGGGCAGGGAAACCCATCGGACCGGTGAGCTTGGGAAGTCACTGGTCCTCTGGGAGAGTAGATCATGGAGCTAAATGTGAAGCCCTGGATTCACTCTCTCCTTTGAAACTGAAGGGTTCAATATGTTTCATGTTTTAACAGAACATCATTCATGGGAAAAGCCAGAACACTTGAAAAAGAGCCACCTGGTGATGAGGACCGAGATGTTATACTTTCAGGTATATTGCTGTTGTTTGTGCATTGTGTACAATGGTGTGTGGGGTGGGGGGATTTTCCTATATTATTAAAATGTAAATAATAAAATATGTATAATTATGACGAGAAGGTGAAAAAAAAATGAAACAAATGAAGTGATACAGAAATGTTTATAAATTTTAAAGCACAGTGCAAAGGTAACTGTTTTTTCCTTGAATATGTTATCAATGGCTAATCCAGTGGGACTGTCCAACTGCATATATCTAGCCTGCTAGAGTGTATTCAATTGAATGTATATATATATATATATATATATATACATGTATATATATATATATATATTCATATATTCATCAGTTGTATTATTGCTAGAAAGTTTTAAGATAATTAATATCAAACCAGTTTTATTTTGGGACATTTAGGTAGACAAAAATCTTGTCTGTCAGTTTTCAAAATTATTTGGCAGTTCTTGCCCAAGTATAATCTGAAGTAACTAAGAAAATATTTTTTATACTAACATGTTGGTCAATGGACTGCCTTTGAACCTTACAGACAATAGGTATTTGCAGCAAAATGTCCAGTTCATGTGGATATATTTCTAAAATTAATTATCTGATTCTGATAAAATAAAAACTTATTTACAATGTACTCTGAAAGTACTCTACAGCAAAAACATATCAGGGATTTTCTAAGTAATGAACATTCCTTTTTTAAATACATGTATGTGTCAAAAATGAGGAGTCCACCAACTTTATAAATTTTGACAAAATTAGCATTTTTGCATCGCCACTGTAAAATAACAGATGTAGTTATGAAAAATCCCTAATATGTATTTGTACATACATGTGAAGAGATCATAATAACCCAAATTTGACCAATTTGTCTGGACTTTCTTTTTCAAAAAAATATTCAAAATTTCACAAAAACACATTTTTACCCAAAATGCTTGTGTTTGTACAACTTTGAATTCAGAATTCCATCTTTAGTGCAGACAGATTCTGCAAATCCTTGTAGTCAATTAAGTATATATGTTTATTATATAGAAATGCAAATAGTTGTGATATTTGGCCCAGAAGTGAAGTCACTTTGCCAGGGTGGACATTACGTTAAAGTACTTGAATGTACCAAGTCCACTGGCATATGCAAGCGCAGATTGTAGAGCAAATTCATGGAGCAAGTCATTTGCAGATTATTTTGTCAGGGAAGAAACTTCTAGTTGTACGAGCAATCATATATATTGCCATTGTTTAATTCTCAGAGACTCCAACCCTCCCGTTTTCAGTGGGAGATCTCCCATTTTTTTGCCCTTTTTTCCAAATTCTCACGTTCTCCCACTTAGAATATGTTTCCTCCTGCCCAGATAAAAAAATGGATGAGGTGAAAAAAAAATCATCAAAATGCACCATTTAAACTACTTTTTTTGAAAATTTTCTCACCCCAGGAGGGGGCGTTGCCCTCCCAGACCCAGACCCCAGCACAGTCGCTGCGCTCAGTCACATCTCCAGTTTCAATAGTACTCCAGGAGGGAGAATCTCCAGTTTGTATGAAGCTGTGGGTTGGAGTCTCTGAATTCTACATTTATATTTCTTGTATTTTGATTTGCATGTTTTGTTGATTTGTTTGGTGTTGTAGTGTTCAAAGCCAGATACAAATCAAAAGATCGGAACAGGAAGTGGTTGCATAATGTTGCCTCAAAGAGTCTACTGAAGGCAGGGAAGGAACAGGACCAAGATAGTAAGTTACCTGTAACAACTTCATGTGCCTCCTACCTCCTCCATTCATCTTTGCAATGCCAAAAATTTGTTGAAGGTTACATGTACATGTATGCTACTTTAAATTTTGTTATGTGTATTTGGTTGCCAAGAACCTTAGGCCAATCAGAGAACTGGATTACAGGTAGTTGTGAGATATGCATGTCCTTGACCTTGAATTTTATCAATGACTTAAAGTTGTACAGTGGTCCCCCTCTTGTGAGGCCACCCCAAACACACCAGAAATCTGGCCTAAAAAGAAGGGTGGCCTCTCATGAGGGGGAATATGATGCAAAGGCTACCCATGCTGCATTGAAAAGTGGCCTCTATTAAGAGGGGGTGGCCTCTCATCAGGGGGGCCTCTCAAGAGGGGGACCACTGTACATTGAAATGCCAGCCTGTGGCTTTTATATGTAAAGAAGGATTGGCGTGACTGGTTAATCTGTGAACAAATGACCTGAGAACATAATAGAATCAACTTGACTACTCATCCAGTGGGAGGAGTCATATTGCAGATAAATCCACTGACCACTGATTGCCCTGATTGGTTCATTCATTTACTCTAATGACTTTTGGAGGAGAAGTAAAGTCTGTATTCTGTAATGCTTATTGTTTGCCAAGGGCCTTCAGCCAATCCGAGAACAGCGTTGCAGGTCATAGTGAGAAGCCCATGATCTGAAATTTAAAGATGGCTACATTTTTAAGTAGGGCTATCAACAAAGGGACATCATATTCGCTTAATTCTGTAATACATCAGCTCGGGATGTTTGTGTTGGAAATACAAACATGGTGCCGCCAGTTACATGTGTAGCAGAATATGACTTAACCTTTAAAGTGCTAATCACTGCTATAGTCGCTTTTTCATTACTGTTAAACATATGATGGTTAAAAGATTCAAATTCCTCATGAAGATACTTTTTATTCAAATACCAGCAAGCCTTGTCTAAAGCAAAAAGTAGTGTTAGTCAACAGCTTTCCTGGGGGCACTTTGCCCGCAATGCACTCAAAGTGCCCTCAGGAAAGCTGTTGACTCAGTCTTAAATCAGCGCTTTAAGGGTTAATTGTCCATGGATTAATGGCACTGAAACAAGTCTTGCTCTTGTTTCCCACTGATGACACAATTCTCAATATAAAGGCTCATAAAGCCTAAAACTTTCTTCTAAATTTCAAATTTTCTTATTATGATTTGTTCCTTACGCAAAATAATTTGTTTCAATGATCTAGAACTATCCAGTTTTTCAGTGAGTGGTATGGAATAGGACTTTAATTGCTCTTGGAATTTTGGAGTTGATAGCCTCCAAACAACACTTGGACACAAAGATTTTGGTTTGTTGAGTTTCTTTTTTATATCAGATAGATTTAAATACTTGCCCAATAGTCACTGCAGTATAGTCATTGCAGGTATATGTACAATCACAGGCCTCAGATTGCCCTTAACCACAGCTTTGGTTAAGGGCAATCCTCAATCTGTGGATGGGCCTGCAACGACTCCTGGATGAGTTTGAAAGTCTTTGTGACTGACTGGGACTGTAAAACATGTACTCTCACTTTACACCAAAAGCAGCTGACTGCATCAATGAAGCAAGTAAAATTTTGTGGCTACCTGTGAGGAAAATGCCAGGTAAACTTTTGTGGTTGGCTGTTGTTACGACCGCAACCCTATCAGGTAATGGGGTATTCATACAAACTATGGTATCGGCCCTATCAGCCAATGGGGTATTGATACAAACTACGGTATCGGCCCTATCAGCCATTGGGGTTTTGATATAGACTACCGTGTCAGTCCTATTAGGTGCCCAGGGTGTTTGAGAATTTTTCAGAATGTGAGATACAAATTGAGACCTATGTTTTGAACATTATGCTACATGTATTTCTGTATAATTAAGTAACAGTAAACATCTAGAAATTTACCTTATTTTAGCATTATCTGGGGTATGAAAAGAGCGGGTTGCTTGAACAAGTGGTTCGGGTGCCAAAAAGGGGTATTACAGTATACGTGTATTTTATTTCAAAGCATTAGTAATAACATCAGCTTCACTTCGACCGACCAAAACTGACAAGTTTTTACCTCATCAGAGATGCCACCTGTCCCTCATCATCAGGGACAGTCCCTGAAATTAGCTGAAAATTTGACCAATTTATGACGTGTATCCCTTATCAAAATTGAGTATTAGCTGGTATTCTTTGTTGATTATTTTGTGTCCCTGATGGTCATAACTACTTGTCCCTAGAATGACACTCTGAATGTTGGCATCCCTGCCTCATTGACATGCAGCCCTCAAAGGTATTGCAAGTTTTTGAACTGATGGTCTGTCTCAAAAGCAGGCATGCCTATTGAGATTGTTTTTCTTTGGTGCAGGTACCAGTATGCCACCGTTATCTTCGAAGGAAAATGACAGCCAAGAGCACGATATAGAACGAAAAATTTGTCAAAAGGTGAAAAAAAGAAAGACGAGGGCTGAAAGAAATAAATTGAGAAACAAACTCCAGGAAAAAGTAAGTTTTGACTTTACTTGTTTTTGTGTTATTTTATGTATGGTTCTGTCTTTCTCTTTTGTGTGTGTGGAGGGGGAGGGACAGGAGATGTTTTGTGCACATGTGTATGCATTATGCACATGTATTACACACATCCAAATGTCTTATGCTTCCCATGTTTGTTACCATGACATGTCAAAAATGTTCAGGCAGTCTTTTCTCAAATTTAATTTTACATCCAGGTCCATGTACCTGATCAGGATGATATTGGCTGATTGGACTTCTTGGTCACTGTGACCTATTTATCCATGATGTGAATTTTGACTTAATTGTGATGAACATTGTCAAGCTTTCACAATGCTTAGTTTTATGATTGCTTGGCAAACACAAAGGTTCCCTTGCCTCCTAAACATACGCTAGTATTAAAGGTGAGGAACTAATACTTTATCAGTATCCATGACCTGTTTTTCAGATCATGACCTCAAAAAAAAAAAAAAAATATCAAAAACAAAAACAAAAATAAACAACAAAAAAAAGACAAAACAAAACAAAAATTTCATCATAAAATAAGTTTTTGTCTGATTTTCAATATAATCAAGCTTTGTAAATAGCTTGTTAATAGGTACTTTTTTAAATTACAGTGTATCACTTAATGTTGAAGATCAAGGTCATATGGCCATCCATAAGAAAGCTTTTTTTTCAGTCATTTTCACTCAATTTGTGAATGAAACAGAGCTCTGAAAGCTGTTTCACCCTGCAAGATGTCCTTGCATCATAATGATTCACTTATGCTATTGCTGAACACCAGCTGATACTTTATAAGTATCCTAGACTTACATTTTATCAGTTGTGGCGTGCTTCTGGAAAAACCTGTACTGTATTCATTCCAATAAGAGCACATACTCTAATAAAGGCACACCCCATTTTTCATCAGAAAAGAAACCTTGGTTTTCATAGATATAGGTCAATTTTCATGCAGTCTCAATTTTTAGTCCATTACCTGATTTTTTGGCATATTTTCCAATTGAATTTTGCTAAGGGCACTGTGCGCTTATTGGAATGAATACAGTATTTTTCTTATTACAATGGCACATGTAATCCACTTGGGCCCAAAGGTATCCCTGCATCATAATAACACACTAACACTGAAGTTTAGCACCTGGTATTTTGTGTGTGAACATGGCCTACTTCCTGAAAAGTGCACAAATATATAAATTTTGCTCAAATTTGTTACCAAAAGTACCTCACAAGACTCAGATGAAGTGGTTAGATTTCTCGCTCACTGTGATCCATATTACCAATACATGCACATTGACCTGTGTCACTATGCAAGATGCAATGCCTATCCTTCCATTATCGTTGCCATCAGTTTTTAAAACTGTTGTACTGGGACAAAGTTGCTAATTGATAGTTGTCACAGTAGAACCTCATATGCATGGCCAATTTGAACTTATTAAATTTCTGGGTGACTGAAATATTTGTCAATCACTGTTGTCTTATTAGTAATTAAGTTGCATGTGTCATGCGATGCACATCTTTCTGCTTTGGTCACCATCTATGTCAAAATGTCTAGCTCTCAAATTTTCCACAAAAATACCTCATAAGGCTGAGACTGAAGTGGTCTCATTGAGTATTGGGGAGGCATGTTAAGGAGTGTGGACCTTCATTCCACCATGGTTTGATAATCGAAGGTTTTATCCTCCTTTTGAAGTCTGTAACTTTTTAAGCAAAGTCAGTCTGCATGTGATAATGTATAATGACACGGGATTGATGCATGCTACATACTGTTATATTGAATTACGAGTGATGCAATAACTACTTATTTGGTGGAATGATGTAAGTTATATTATGTACTATTTTGTTATCAATAAAAAAAAACTGTTAAAAAAGTCAGTCTGGACATTCTGTGGAAACCTATCATGTTTCTTACTATTATTGAGCATCTCTGCATGCACATACATGTATTAAGGGAAAATGTAATTGATATTATTGATGTCTAGGTTTAATCAAATTTGGCCGCTAGGTGGGGACACTCTGGATGCCTGATTTTTAACAAATTTAGGTACATTACTTGTCAGTTAATGCATGTATTCCTGTTGATTAATATATTAGTCAATGGGGATTGCAATGTAAACTTACCAGTTTTACTTCGTCTCTAAAATCCTGATCCCCTAGACAACAGTGTAACTTATATGGGTTTAATTTGAAGGTCTATCAGCTGAAGAAGGGCTGTTCACACAGCCTTCTTGTAGATAAGCTGTTTATGTAAAATGTACGTGCACAAGCAAAGGCTGTGATGTATAAAAAATGCTGCATTTTCTGTTGAAGAGTTCTCAAGTTTCTAGTCTAAAGTTGTTTCTCTGTATTTCTTGATTTCAGTCCAGACGCAAAGGTGTGAGGGTTGCCGCTGTTAAGCAGGTGAGTGACCATGGTGTGTGTGTGAAACAACTAAAAGTTGGGTTTGCTATTAGCATCAACAATCAGTTGCCATTATCAAAATTAAAGCACAAAAGCCTCTTCCATCTACGGTCTAGTCCCATCAGATTTGCCTATTATCAAAATTAAGGCAGATTAGATAAATTAACAAAAACAGGGAAAGTCAAAACTACCTTTTTAGTTCTACTGAGTATAAAACAACATGGAGGCGAAAGTATAGCCAAAGAGAGAAAACTGATGTAACATGGTCAATGCTGGAGGTCAAGTACGGGTCAAGGAAGCCAGCCAGTAGAGGGCGCCTCACTGGCCTGCAGTCCAGAGGAACATATATACAGAGAAATAGTTTCTGTTGGGATTAAGTTTTGGGATAGAAACAATCTAAAGAGATCATATACTGAAAGTAGTGGATTACTAAGTAACAAATATGGAAATTACACTAAATTTCCCAGTTTAATCTGAGTCACATTTCTCTCCCTGTGCCACAGGCATATGGAAATATTGGGACTCTGGGTGCTGAATTGCTTCTTATGTATACCCAAGGCCAGTAACATCATGTGTGTCAGAACCAATGACGCTTTGTATTGGCACAAATTAAAGTACATATTCCTTACTTGACTATGATCAAACCATGTATATATGTGTTCTGTTTTAGCCATATGGCCCATTATGCAGCTTCCAGCTGAGCATAGAACTGTCACAGTCCTCTTGTTTGGAAATTAAAACTCTTTAAACTTCATTTCCAAGCAATGGCACAATGGCAGGAATGGCCCTCATTTGGTATTTTTATGTGTAGTCAGGTAATTACACAACATAATTCACAACATTTTTGTATGAGTTCCCAAAAGTCTCTTCCAACAATCAAGTAAATGAATCAATGAGTTCCTGTGACACATGGGAGGGAATGCTTGTTTATTGATATAGTATCATCAAGATGGCTTTAAAATATATGACAGTAAACAATTCAGTCCATCTGTCAATCCATTTTTCAGTTCCAATGTAGGATTTCTACTGAATTAGACACTTTTACTTTCCCATGATCCCCACCATCTGACTCATTTGTATGCTTTTCATTACAAAGTAAAATAAGTTTCACACGGCTAGCTCTACAAATGTGGGCTACACACTCTCCTTTATTTTTACTTGCTCCTCTGGCCAGTTTTAATGGTTTTTAATTGTTTGTTGTAGGCTTAGCAATTTTAGTCAATGCCTGACTGCTTAATGTGTTTATGTTTTTATTTCACTCAATATTTGTCTATATTCTCCAGTGTATTCAGGAGCTGATGTCACATGCTTCATGGAACCGGACAGAGAATGTTCTGTTGTATGAAAGCGGAAAAAGCTCAAATGTGCCAAACCCCAAGACCTATCCTTTAATACAGTAAATGTGTAGTGCAGTTAAGTCTATACTTGTGAAAGCAGCATATTCCATTGGGTAGAGCACAGGATCATCATGATTCTTTTGTTCGTCATATTCAATTTCTTTCCCTCAATAAGTGGTTCAAAACTTTTCAGACTCGGTGGTATGCTCCTGTAGCCAGTTTTGATGGCACGTCAGTTTTCTTAGTATGCTGAGCAATTTTAGTCAATGCCTAACTGCTCAGTGTGTTCACATTTTAGTCATTCAGTATTGGGTAATTTGGGAGCATAATTTATATTTTTCGATGCTGTTTTGATAACAAATATATCTGAAATCACGACAATCGGGCACAAAGTCAGTACCAGGAAAACTGTGATGCCCCGAAAACTGGCCAAACGACAATACATGTGATGTACCTTCACTTGGTCCCCATCAAGGCTTTCACTAGATGGTGCTACTATCTGTTCCTGATTCTCACATATTTTTTTAATGACTTAAAGACCAGTTAGTATACATATTAGCATGGTTAACATACAATTATATATTTGTGTACATGTACTTTCAGCATACTGGAAAGCTGTTGACCAGACCCACTTCAAACTTGGAGGTAATGTAGCATGCATGGGTCCTGCTTCAATGATTATTTATTTTTTTGTTATTTTTTTCTTTTTTGGGACAAAAGCTTAGAAGGCTTTTACTCTGGAATTCTGCTGTGATATTCCACAGGAACTCTTCTGTACACTGTGTGTATGTCCAGATTTTATTTTGTGCAACATTGGTACTGCAGTCTTCATACTTTTGTCTCCCACCACCAAAGATGGTGAAGGGGGACGTAGAGTTAATAGAGGCAGTTGGTCTGTCAGTCTGTCCGTCCTTCTAGCCATCCATCTGACAGCATATCTCAAAAACTCTGTAAAATATAGAATAATGAAATAAATTCCAGAAATGCATCATACCAAGAGTATGTGTGCTTTTATTGTTTTTGACCTTGATCCATTTCCGAGGTCACAGAGCCATGCAGGTTCAAGGACATGTCCATTTTTGCACATTTTTATTTATATATTCAGTGCCAATGAAGCTTTGTCTTTAATATGTTACAACAAAGGACCAATGTGGGAGGATGTTGAGTGTAGGTTATTTTGGATGACCTTGACCTGTTGTCAAGGTCATAGGGCCCAAGAACATGGCCAGTTTAGGACTTTTTTTATTTATGTACATGTATCCACTACCAGTGAAGCTTGCTTTTGATATCTGCACCTGCTTTTGATTTAGCACCTTGCACCCCCCTTTAACGCACATCCCATATCAGCACTTCTTTGAAAATCAAGTGTAACGTATAAAAAAAACCTTCATGATCAACAACATTTACGTTATTCCTTTAAGTGATATAAGCAAATCTACCATACCAGGTACCATGATTGTATTGCCACAACAAATTGTTTTAACTGCTAATGTGCACAAAATCTCACTTTAAAAGTAACTTTCACTTTCTATTTCCTGTTATATTTTTCATGTTCCAATACCACTGCTGTATCATTTTCTATTTTTATATATACCATATCATATTAAGAAACAAACTTGGAATAAGATTTAATAGATATATATTATGTCTGGCTGGTGATGATATCTTAAAAATGTAATACCTTGTATTAATTTCACTTTATTATAAATATCATCTGTTCCCATCAAATAGGGCTCTCATGATAGCGACATCTCGGATGTTTTAATATGAGCCCCTTTGGCCTGTTTGTTTCTGCTGTTATTCAATTGTGTATGTTTTGACATATGTATTGATTGGTCAAGAATAAAGAGAATCTGTAATCTGTAATCTGCATCCTTTCAATAAATACAATAACATCTGCAACTGTTTGCCTCTCCTGATGTTATATTGTGTGGGTCCTGTGTGTGGCAGTTTGAAAATTGTGGTGGGGACATACCAGTAGATCCTTTGATGGATCATCGTACAATTTTTATAATTTTTTGTTTGTGTTTTATCAATGAAAGAGTGGACTAATTGCCAAATTTAAAGAGTAATCTGTTTCTAATATGGAGTGAGTGAAAAAAAAAAGGTGTAGGCTACTGGTGGTCAGTGGTTAATTGTGTGCCATGTTTTGTAAACGTCACATGAAGTGAATGCTTGACTGAATAAAGTGAAGCCTCATTGGATAGATGTGTTTGTAGGTCCTTGGCAATTTTATTAGGGAACATATCGATTGACTTGTGTGTTCAATTTCTACTGCATATAGAGTATTACAACTCGCCAAGTACTGACCAATAATTCAATGATGCACATTTGTATGTATTTTAACAGGTAAAACTGGTCCAAGGTCTGTTCACCAAGGGCAAGAAGTCTGAGACTGTAATGAGAGGTGGGTTAACTGTTCCACATATGGTGTAATTCATAAAACAATAAAATTACAATTTAAAATTTATCCTGTGGGCTAGGAGAGGGGTTTTGCATTCCTTTTCCATCATTCTGGTGTTCAATCGAGGATGTGACCTTTGTGTTAAATATAAATGAGAGTAAAATTGTGTTGTTTTTTTTCCCAATTTATAAGCTTTTTTTGTGCGTGCATATACATATAATAAAATCAAATGAGAAAAAGTATGATCATGATGATGCTGGTGTCATTCCTGCAAATTTCAGAACAAGAACCCCATTTTTTTGACACAGTATACATGGGACCTTCCAATCACAGATAAACAGTTAAGCTGATGAGGTATATGATTACATTGTACCAGAATCCAACTGAAAAATGTGTTCATTGTGTACAAGATGTGTCATGAAAACCCTGAGGCCCCCAACTGGCAAGTGACTCCTCTTATTAGATTACTGGATAATCATTAATTTTTGCAAGGGATAAATATTTCCAAATATTCCCGAGCAGACCCTATTCGGGAATATTTAACTTGAAATATTTTTGGCAGATTAAATCTAATAAAGTCACAACACAAAACATGTTTTACATAGTGCTTAAATGAAAGTATAAAAAGAAACTTCCACACACACAAATGGGGAGGTCTCATACGATTAATACTTCAATTTTTTTGGTGGTATCAATTTGGGAAAATAAACCTCGGGAAAATTTCTTTTGAGGCTAATTCGAGAAATTTTATGCTCAGGAATATAAATGATTATACAGTAATTAACAGAAGTGAACAGAAAGGAATGGTGCAAAGATGGTATCTGTACCCTAGTTGGCTTTTGTGGTACTTGGGATAAAACTTGTACAGTCTTTAACTATGCCAAAACCACCATGATGCAACTGTCAGAAGTGGCTAACTTTTACTTTGCTCAGTTAAATAAAATCAACTAATATGGTCTCCATGGTGCTTCTGTTTTTTTCTCAAACCTGGCCACAGGGCTGGGAAGTTTCTATCGTCACATAAGTCGTGCAGGCCAACTAAAAAACTATAAAGTTGTTACTCATTTACCATTTATTACTGATTTATATCTTGGTAATGGTGGATCCTATGCCCATGCACTCATACAGTCCTGCACGTCTAAGAAGTTAATAAAACCTGGATGTCATATCACAGCACATGCACAATGCAAAATATGGTGTGTATTAAGATGTCTGGAAAATGTTGGGATTTCATTTAGTTCAAAGCAAATATTTTTATCCACAGAAATGAGGAAAAGGGGTCTAAAATACTAGGAAATGCCACCAAAATAACCAATTACTGTACCACTCAGTCAAGTCAATTGGGAATAAAGTGACACATAAAGATCATGTTAGAAAAGGATGTCAACGTTGTTTTAAGTTAATAACGCATATGCATGGGCTACACCTATGCACATTGTGCACACATTAATCTAATATACATTGTACAATCAACCTCTGATGCTGGCTTACTGCTATGAGGTTGTAAAATGTTCCAGACACTCTGGGAACCTGAATAAGCTCGGCAAAGAATGACAAAGATTCTTGATTTAACTACCACAGTATATTACAACCATAATGAATACAAACGGGTGCACGGTTGGCTGAGCGGTAAGACGCTCGCCTTTCACCTCTGCGACCCGGGTTCGATTCTCGTCCTGGGCAACGTGGAAAAAGTTCCTACCACTTTAACCGTGCACGGTGGTTTTCTCCGAGTTCTTCGGTTTCCTCCACTAAGCAAGGTAGGAAGTATATACACCAACATCTGTGCCATGGAGAGTGACTCGATAAGTCAATGCTTGACTTCTTTCACAATCCATGTAAAATAAATGTGTTTATACTAATACAAAGCTACAATGATGACACATATCTGTGTTTGTGATTGTTATACTCCAGTGACCAGAGTCCACCAGTACTGAATTAAGTCCACACTCAGGTACTATAGCTGTGTTGTGGTAGAGCCGGGTATCGAACCCGGGACCTCTCGCACCCCGAGCCAGCGTTTTGCCATTATGCCAAAAGTCCGGACGTTGAGCGCGAGGGCTCAACACTGCCTGGCCCTCACTACACTCCTTCCCCTTTTCTCCCAGGGACCAAGGAATGCCCAGTGATAGCACCGAACTGACCCCACAGGCTGCCTCCCTGGCTCCCAGCCACGACGAGCACAACCCCACCAGCCGTTGTCCCTCCGACTCCCAGCCGGCCGAGCCCAACGACGAACCACCCTCAGCCACCGGGGCCTGTTGGCGTGCATTCATGTTCACCCTGACACCAATGTTGTGGTAGAGCCGGGTATCGAACCCGGGACCTCTCGCACCCCGAGCCAGCGTTTTGCCATTACGCCAAAAGTCCGGACGTTGAGCGCGAGGGCTCAACACTGCCTGGCCCTCACTACAGCTGGTCAGAGTCCACAGTAACACAGTCTAAGCCCAAGTTGCGTTCTTTTGGCAAGGGCAGTCTGCAATAGTTGATCCACTGTCCACTCCTGAGATGAGAACTTTTCCCTCTTGGGTCTTTAGTTGGGCAGATACATACTTCTTGGGTCTTCAGTCAGTCAGACATGCAGACTGTGTTTCCTCTCTGTTTGTGGACCTGTGCCTATACTGTTCATATACCTTTCGTGGAAAGATCTAGATGATTCCATGCTTTACTTCAGTCTGATCAAGTCTTCATGAGTTAATGTTGATGCAAAGTTGATCACAACACTAAGTCGCCACATATTCATGTGTTCTTATTTTGAAGGCACCCAAACAGATTTGCTGTGAAGCAAATCTGTTGATGCAAGTCACTCCCACAAGTAAACAAGCTCAGACTCATGCACTGAGTGACCTTTCTGTATTCAAACCCAGGCTCGCAACACCTATGACGAATGGAGGTGTTGCAATTGATCTAAACATAGTTTTGCATGTACACCATGCACATTTTAAAACCTACGCTTTACATTTTCTGAGAAAGCAAATTTATCTTGTCATTAGGTCAGTTACTATTATGATTTGTATTATTATTATCACTGCTATTTTTATTCATTTGCAATGTACATAAATAAATAAAGGGCCCCCAAATTTTGCATTCATTTCCTCATCTTTGCTCCCGATTGATGGCACCCAGAACTTGGAGGCTAATAACTTTTGTCAACTTTTTTTGTAACGATTAATTAATCTTCTTAGTTAAATGTATATTTTTCATAGGCATCATGTAGGGTATAGATCTTTTCTGTTTCTATTTTAAAGAATGATTCTCTTATTTTATACATATATATATATATATATATATATATATATATATATATATATATATATATATATATATATATATATATATATATATATATATATATATATATATATATATATATATAAGCTAATACTTACCATGCATTTGGTACATTGCAGAGCCTTTAGTCATCCCAGAATCTGTGAAAACTGCAACTGAAAAATCCATGAAGTACATTCTTGGCTGCTCCTCTGATGTGACACAGTCTCCGTGTAGCCATAGAACAGCCAGGTAATGAACAGATGACTGGTTGACCATTACAGTATATAATACACTTCCTTCCTTCCTTCCTTCCTTCCTTCCTTCCTTCCTTCCTTCCTTCCTTCCTTCCTTCCTTCCTTCCTTCCTTCCCTCCCTCCCTCCTTCCTTCCTTCCTTCCTTCCTTCCTTCCTCCCTTCCTTCCTCCCTCCCTCCCTCCCTCCCCTCCCTCCCTAATTGGAGAGATCACAATTAGCAACTAGAAGAGAAGACTGGCTTCACAGCAAATCTGTTTGGGTGCCTTCAAAATAAGAACAGTTTGAAATGCTGCACTTTGCAGAATCAACCGAATCTAAATTTTGCTTATTAGCCTAATTTGCGTGAATTTAAATGCTACAACTTTGGTTCTTGGTTCATTGGATGTAGCCATGTCACAAACTTATAAACTGAAGTTTGAATGACACTACTATGTATAATAGTTTTGAAGCTATTCAACATTTTAATTTTGTGTATTTGCCTAATTTGCATAAATTAAAGGCCTACAACTTTGGTTTATGGTTCAGTGGATGGGACTATGTTGCATACCTACAAATTAAAGTTGGAATGGCATTTTATGTTTAACAAATTTTGAAGTTATTCAATATATATATTTCATGTATTCATCTTATTTGCGTAAAGTAAAATTGTACAATTTTGCATAGTGGTTCATTCAATGCTTTCTAAGTCTCCACTACAATTCCAGTACAAAATGTTGAGAAATTGTAGAAAGCTGATGACTTGTTACATGCAGGTGTCTGGTGGCTGAATTTCAGCAGTAAACAAATCCTTTACATGTGGAAATACTGAATTAAGAAAAGTGGTTACATGAAATAGCAGTTGCATGAAACTTAACCCCTTTGCTCCTTAAACCAGCCAAAATCTGCTGGCGGTCAAATGTCTTCTGCTTCAGTGTTTTCAACTTGTTTCAAGATTACTGAAAAACAATATGACTGAGAATTGTAGATGAGACCTATCAAGATAACATGACCCATGCCAACGAAACTGTTGACCCAGTCTTTATTCAAGGGGGAAAGGGTTAAACTTCGTGTTACTAATGCAACTGCACTTTTTTTTTTTTACCTTTCTTACAGTCAGGAGTCCCTGGAAGTTGTGGCATCTGAGACAAATGCTGGTGTGCATGACTCATCGCCAGAGGTAGAGATCAACGCAAACGTTTCCTAAACCTCTCCTGGGCCAAGTTCAGGAAACCAAAATATTCTTTCTAACTGCTGAATCACAGAAAGTGGAAACCAAATCTCCTATAAGTGAAAAAAAGGGGAAAAAAAATCACATTCAACCAAGCAGCCTAGAGAGGCCCCTTGATTGAACCAAGGGAACAACAGTCAAATGCTGAAGCATATTAACCAAAGCTTGTTCAAGTCTTTGCTTCTGTTCATATGGAATTGAATCTTATAGTGAAAAAAAAATAAGGCAAAAGGGAAATATGTGGGTTTTTTTTTAAGAGATATAATTCACAATTTTGATGGGAAGAAAGATACATCGTGAATAGAATACATTAAATATATCAAATAGATAATAAAAATATGTTTGATATTCAGTGGACAGCATATATGATAACACATGTATGCTACAGATATTGTATAATAGGCCATGTAATATATTATAGCCTATGCATTACATAATAGACCATGTAATATGTAATAGACCATATATTATGGAGTAGGCAATATATAATATCTACCCCATGTTACATACAAGACTATTACATTTGATGGCCCCTCTTTTGAGAAAGCACCACTGGGGCAGGTCTAAAAGTGGTCATATTGACAGGTGGTCCCTCATTGGATGTAAAATAAAATACAAACATAAGAACCTGGTGATTGTGGTCTTAAAATGGTGGGTGATCTTTCAGTGATGTGGTGGCTCAAAAGGGGACTAGTGTATTCACAAACACAGAAGACAAAGATTTTTTATGCTGTGCTGATCATAGGTCACAGAGCTTATGCGATTGCTCATGTCCATCTGTCATTCCCTTCATATGTCGGTAAACAATATTGCTTTCCATCATGATAGCGTCTACAAATTGTAAGTTAGCCTTTTGAACTTTTTGGGACATGCTCTGTGATTAAAAGTCCTTTCTTTCTTTTTTTTTTTTGCAATTGGTAATGCCACCTGGTGGATTACATAATGCAGGGGGTGAAAAATGAAGAAATTGAAAATGCTCTGGTGTGTTTGATTTTCCGTGCATCTGTATTAAATTGGGTGGAAATACCCTGGGAGCTGAAATCTCAAAGCATATGATACTAGTGGTACCATCTGTATGTGAACTGAAAATATTTGATTTTCAATGGCTCTGTGTGAAACTTGGTGGAAATATTCTGGAGGCTAATATATCAAAGCAGAAAAATACCAGTGGTGCCATCTAGGAATAAGGGTAATAACACCAAAAATGACCTAATGAACTAACATCATAGGTATCAAAAACATATTAAATTCATTTTAGTGATCATAAATTGAGATGGAATGAGAAAACTTTCACCACAGATGTGTCTGCCCAATGGTCAAATTTTGTAATATGTTATGTGACCTTGATCTATTTTTCAAGGTCATTAAGCAGGAAAGTAAAGGACCATAAATTCAATTTATTGAGACAGAATAAGGGTAACCATTCATGATATGAAAGACCTTAATCTACTTTCTAAAGATCATGGAGGGAATGCTTTTCAGTACATGAATTTTATGGTCATCCAATTACATGTCATCAGAGCACAAGGCCTGTGGGCCTCTTGTCTCAATTAAAAAAAAACAAACTTTCACGTCACCTGTACATGAATACTTAACATCAAATTTTCTTATGCAGTCTCTGGACATGGTGACGGTGTCATCCAAACTGATTGCTCATCTGAAACCACAAGAGTGGTTTAAAGGAAGAGGTAATATGAAAGGTGTTGCACATCATTTTATCTTCCTCATGTCAGAAAGCTCCTTTTTTTTTTTTTTTTTTTCTTTTTTTTTTTGCCAGCTCCAGACACCAAGAAGCCAGCTGGCATATGGTCAGACCTATACCTCACCACTTACATGGTCAAATCCATCAAATGATACTTTTTGAGTATTATAATTTGGTGCAATTGTGTTTTTAACTGTTATTGCCAAGACCTTACAGATAGAGACTCAACATATGGGCATAGTGTCGGGGACTAATTTTTGTGTGTTAATTATATATCATCCCACTCACACAAGTTGCAACACAAAAATTGAAATTAAGGAGTTTCACCCGCAGCAAGCACTAGCAGCTGTCGCCTGGCATTTGACACATGCCCACTGAGTATAGCTTCTCTCCATGTTGATACATGAGCACGAACAGGACAACTGCATGAGAGCTTGCCCCACACGCAGCAGCACCGTCTATGTGCTGCAATGCATACTGAGCTGGAGTAAGGAGTGAAATGTAACTGTGCATTGTTTTATCAGGAAGGTGAAACATCATACATGTAGCATATCCAGGCACCTACTTCATATAGGATTTTGTAAATAGGAATCCAGATTCAAAATTATGTCTGGGAGAAAATGAATAGGTTGAGATTAATGAGGTTAAGTTACTGTTGACACTGGATCTTGCTGCCTGCTGCAAAGTCTGTAAGTCTTAAGTGAAGGCCACTTTCTCAACTTAGGAATATTGAACATATTGCTCAAGATTAGTGGTTAATAAATGACCAAAAGAGGGCAGCAGAGGTCAAGCATAAGCAGAAGTTAAGAGTTTCTGTAAGTTAAAAAATTTAACAGTTCTTCAACTGGTGTGGCCTTGACATATTTGTAGTAATATCAGTATTAGTAAGTACACTTACCTCTCAACCACCATTTGCCTAGACCTCTGTGTCTGGGTTGAACGCCCATGAATCGAGTTGAGTTTTGACTCACTTGATGTGAAAACCTGATGGTCCTGTGGCGCCATTTCTCAGTTCTTGTGGAACTGATGGTGACTTCTGGTGCGACCTAATCTCGAACAGTATCGACCAATTTGTCCAGTCGTCCCGGGCTGTTGCCAGTTTGACACAGGAACCCACTGCACATGAAACCATATACAGCACCCCCCTCCCCCCGGCACTTGCCACTTTTGAGACCAGGACTTGCAGAGAACTCCAGGCCCAATGGAGCTTAAACCGATAACTTCTACCCCCGGGGCGGGCAATTGTCATGTTGGCGGGCGAGCACCGGGGGTTCAGTATGGTACCATGCTGGTTGGTAAAGAGGGTTTCCGGTTTAAGCTGGATTCTGCTGTCAGCGGCCTCAACTCCATATAGCTCTGAGGTTTTCCCTACAGACGTAGCCTCCTCACATGGACCAAGCTTGCCAGTCCCGGCGGTCAATTGAGGTCAGTGTACCAGTGATCTTACCCCCACCGCTTGTACGATTGTATATTGGCAAGTGGTTGTTGAGAGGCAATGTTACCCAACTAATACAAGATATTTGGAGTAATATCAGTATTAGTAAGTATACTTATACCTCTCAACCACCAGAGAAGCCCATCCGACCATCCCCACTTCCTCTTATAGCTTATGTCAGCTGACCAATCTCCAAAAGAGGAAGGATGAGATGGGGAGCATGCACACCAGGAGTCACCATCAGTTCCACAAGAACCAAGAGATGGCGCCACAGGATCAAGTGAGTCAAAACTCCACTTGATTCATGGGTGTTCAACCCAGACACAGAGGCCTAGGCAAATGGTGGTCCAGAGGTAACGATAAGTAATTAATATTAACCTTGTAAGATAAAGGCAAATGTCCAGGAAATCAGGGGTACGTTTCATGTAAAAAAAAGATGCAGTTCAACTGGTTTGGGTTAACTGAACGCTTCAGGAACTGTATAGAAAACAATTTAGGGTCCGAATTACATATGCACTAGTGACTTTCCATCATCAAATAATTCATAAATATTTTGATAAAGTGACTATCTTTTCATTTTATTTGTTTGTGTCAGTTTAAATTCAGACACCACACAAGCCAGAAACTTCAAATTGGAGATAGGTATGGCACCCATAATAAAGTCTTGCACATTGTTCCAAGTAGTTAACAGGTTGAAAATTTCAATCACTTCTGTCTTCTAAAGTATGCAACAAAAAGGTGTGACTGTAGCTCTAGTAGAATGTTTGTTGGAGCTGTGCATCTATTGAATATAGTACCACAGTTGTACAATGAAAATTTATGCTAATTACGGGCACTTCAAAATTTTAAAATTGAATATGTTCAAAATTGTTATAGTTACAGGTATAATTTCAACTTCAATTCATAGGTTTTTGCTGTAGGTGGATCCAATGAACTACAAACTAAAAACGTAAAATTGAAATTTATTCTAATTAGGGACATAAAAATTTTACAGTTGAAAATATCTTTAAAACATTGCCTTCAATTTTATGATGATCCTACGTTAGAAAAATTGTACTGTAAAAAAACAGTCTTAGACACTGATAAGTGGATGTTTTTTTCCTGTTCAGACCCTAGGGCATTCACAAGAGACTATTTCTTCCACTGAATACTTTACATTTTTATTATATTTTCAGCTTTGAAGACAGAAACTAAAGATCACTTGCTTAAACTGTTGAAGCAAAGGTAAATAACAAGAAGCATATTACATTTTGTACAAGACAAAACTTTACAGAGTTTTTATTGCCCCTCGGCCTTTTGTTCAACTGGGTGTTGTGGTCGTGTCTCTGCAAACGTGCATTCTTGTGTATGTCTGTCCGTCCCTTACATTTAGGAACACAACTTTTGAAGAAATTGAGCTACTATCATGAAACTTGTACTGTACAAGCTTTTCGTTTGGTGCTTGCCTAAGTTCAGTGACCTCTATTTTCAAGGTCACCAGGGGTCATCATATTTTTACCCTTGTGGACGCAATGACTTTAAATTTGAACAAAGTAAGCTACTACCATAAAATAAGTACTGTAAAAGCATCTTATTGGAAGCTTTGCCAAGTTTGATATTCAGCAACCTTCACATAATTTCAAGGACACGAGGGGTGATATTTTTACACTTGCAGGCACAATAACTTTGGAACAAATTTAGTGGCTATTGTGAAACTTGTACTGCAGAAGCAACTGATTGAAAGCTTTGCTAAATTTGACATGTGGCAAACTTGACCAATTTTCCAAGGTCACCAGAGGTCATCATACTTTTACCTTGGTCAAGGGAGTCTTGAGGTTATTCCGACTATTATATTCCATGTGCAGCTGCATGAGGTTTAAAGTCAAGGCCTCCGTGTACCTCATAAAAAAGGATCAATAGCTGGAATTTATTGTGCAGTATTAGTCTGTTTTCACCTTGAAAATGAAAGTCTTTTGATGCATCAGTCCTTTACAGAAAGGCCTGAGATAGACTCATTTTTAGCTCGATCGGCTGACCTTACAGGATGGCTGGCTGGTTGTCCATTCACAGCTACAAGTATGTTCCACAAAGAGTTTACACAGGAGATTTTCCTCGTCTCTTGTCTGCTTAATGAAATGACTTTTAAACCATTATGCAATTTCAACTTCAAAGGAAAACCATTGACTGGACCTTTGACCACTGCCTCTCATGAAGCTTTACAGCTTATTGGCATCAAAAAACATTTTTGAAAAAAACTAGTAAGCTTTCACCGTGATCATAAAGTTGCATATTTGTCAGAAATATGGCACTCGGTGTCCTTGAGGATCGAATAGTCTTGATTAACTAAGTTGAATACATCTCTCTCTCTCTCTCTCTCTCTCTCTCTCTCTCTCTCTCTCTCTCTCTCTCTCTCTCTCTCTCTCTCTCTCTCTCTCTCTCTCTCTCTCTCTCTCTCTCTCTCTCTCTCTCTCTCTCTCTCTCTCTCTCTCTCTCTCTCTCTCTCTCTCTCTCTCTCTCTCTCTCTCTCTCTCTCTCTCTCTCTCTCAAAAGAAAAAAATTAATTTTTTTCAGGGACAAACCGGCAAACCGTATAGGAATGTACCTTCAGTTGGTCTCTGCCAGATTTGTTCAGTAGGTCACACTTGGCTATAATTGCTGTGGAATTACACATAACTAGTGCACATTTCGGGGCTACCTGAAGTTTTTATTGCTGGCTGTAGCTTTGCTCTTCCTGGTTGGTGAAGCAAATTTGGGGTTCTTACATTATAAATTCATTGAAAAGGGAGACCATGTCTAATTTAAAGTCAGGTGGCAAGTTAAAATGAATTTTAGATGTTGATAACTGAAATGATATTTGAGGAAGGACTTTCATGTTGTATCTGAAAGTGTTCTTCTTTTAAGGCTAGGTTTAGATGGAATATGGATGACCTTTATATTATTCTTAAGAGTAGATATACCAAATCATTTGGGGGTGGGAGGGGGCTAGCAGATACATGAGGATTGAAATGAACGGAGGCAAACAGGCAAAAGGTGTGAACTTTTTAAAAGGACATACTGATCTAAAGATTTCAAATAGTTAATGTGAACTTGGAGTGTTACCACTGAAAATTAGAAAAACACGGCACATGATTGCTTGGAATAAATTCATTTCTTTTATTATAAGGCAACAGAAATCATAAACTTTACAAGAAAATCAACTTGATGTATTGTGATGCCTGCCCTAGTACATTGTCATGATACATATCACATGATTAAGTTTGTGTTTTGATCTATCTCTTGGCCATAATTTTATCAACTTTTACTTTAATTGTGTAAAATGTGTGCATTGTAGTGAAAGCAAGTACACAAAAAAACAGGTCATTTGAATTGCGACTTTACTATTGGCTTTAAAATTGGGTTTTATTTACAAGTTAGAGTAAAGCCACATTTTCAAGTGTAAAAACATTGCAGGCTGTAATTTGTATGTCAGCCAATGCTACCAGTGTTAAAATTGTTGTTTCTCCCCCCCTCCTCCTCCTCCCCCATGATGTTTTCTAATTTTCTTGTATGCAGTGTTGTGGAGTCTCCCACTGATGATACAACATGTCAATCTCCATCTACCTGTGCACCTTTAGTAACAGCCTCTCCCACCAGAGGTCCTCGTGGTAGACCTCAGTCAGTGGCTTCTGCTGCAAATTGCCAGAGGTTTGGTAGGAAGCAAAGTCCTCCTGTCTGTAGCCCTACTGTGCAGGTCAGATCACCACGTGCACAACATGCACAGGCACCAGGCACAACACATTCTCCACCGGAGCAACCAGAACCCAGAGGTGCAGGTAAAGTTACATTGATACAGTGTATCCTCATCCCTGTTATGAATGAAATACTACTTCAAGTGCATGTCTTTTTATTGTCAATTATTGTCACTTTTTGTTTTTTTTTCCTTTTTTTTTTTTGTAAGTATGTCTTCTAAATTTATTTTGCCTGTAAAACTTCCAGTTGTGTACTTCACTGACTGCAGGAATTATGTGTATATTTGTTTTGCAGGTTATCAATGAAAATTGTCATCCGTTTATTCTTTGATACGACAACTGAGATGCACAACATTGTGTGAGAGAGTGCAAGACAGCAAGAAATGCGTTTTGTGTAAAGCTCAATTATTTCATTCATAGTACTGGTGTGTATTGGACACATTACTGCCCAGAGTATGACATGACAAGATAATGGATTTGAGCATGTGTATTATGTAAACATGTACCTGTGACAGAAAAGCTCCATTAAAGTTCTGTGGCACTTATTACAAGATTGAGTGCAGTAGTTGAACAAAAAAATGACTTGCATGAAAAAAAAATGTTTTTAGTTCAGCTGACTTGTCAGTCCATCTGTTAACAATTCACTATTTTTGTTTTCTCCAAAACTGTCAGCCAGGTTCTCTTCAAAGTTGGTGTTGATGTACCCTAGGTCTTTGTCCATCAAATTTGTTTAATGGTCACACTCTACTTATTTTTGGATTTTTTAATGAACTTTTGTTCCTTTTTTAGCTCTGCTGACCATAGGTAACACAGCTTATGCGATCACTGATGTCCGCTGCCGGCCGTCATTCCGTCCATCTGTTCGTAAACAAGTTGCTTGTCAACATGATAGCATCAATAATTTTAAACTTATATAGCCTCTTGAAATTTTTTGAACATGTTCTATGAATGAAAATCTAGGTTGCTTTCATTATTGGTAGCACCACCTGCCGTAATATGTAATATGTGAGTCAAAATGTGAACATCTTGTGAAGGTTCTAGCATCTTTAATTTTTGGTGGATCTTGATGAAATGTGGAGGGATTATGGGGCAGGTCAAAGTCTAAGTTGCTATTGATATTAGTGGTGCCATCTATAATTTGACAGAAATTATGAGCCAAATTGTGTTCTAAGATATTATATTCCATATTTGGAAAAGTAATTGGATTAGACTTGCCAAATTTATAGGATGTATAGACCATGTCCAATGCTAGAATGCCATGCAATATCAGTGACCTTGACCTATTTTTGTGAGGTCACCATGCCTGTAAAGTTGAGGTAATGGCAGTGTGTAGCTTGGACATCAATGGCAAAGAAAATTGAGCCTCTAGATCAAAATTGGACTTGATTACATCGTAAATAATGTCCAATGCTAATATATTATGTAAAGTCAGTGACCTTCACATATTTTTGTAAGGTCACCAGACCTGCTAAGTTGTAAGAGGTGATTTTGCAATGGCAGGGTGTAGTTTGGACAACAGTGACAAAGAGAATTGAGCCTTAAGATCAAAATTGCACTTGAGTACATTGTATATAAACCTCTGCTTGGTGACCTACATTTTGGGTCACCATCACCCAATGATTGTGTGACCATGACCTATTTTTCAAGGTCATTAAGCACTTGGGAAAAGGACATTTAATTCAGTATCTTGATAAAGAATAAGGTGACTGATGCCAAATATGCCATAAATGTGCATGATACCTTGTGTGGGTACCTACTAAGGTTATGCAAATAACCATGCTCCATTGATTTGTTTATTTTTTATTGTTTAATTTTTTTTTTTCATCAAAATGTCAAGAAAATGTATTCTTTGAAACTGCAAGGGCCAATCGCCTCAAAATTGCAAAGGGACACATCTGGTGACCCCTAGATCTTCATTTGGGTGGTGCTGAGATTTTTTTTCCAATTTCTTGTAAGAAGTTTATGTATGCTTTTAGGAGTTTTGACTATTTCTTCCAGGCTGCATGTTGGATTCACATCAAACTTGATGAAAATACACATGAACGCAATCTCCACATACAGTACTAACTACATGGTGCTGCTGGCATTTCCGGATTAACAGCTAATTATGAAAATTAAGTAAAATGAGTAAGAGTAGTACCTGTACATTAGTGTTGTTACTAGGGATACCAGCAATTAAGTCTGACATGTAGGCTTATATCCCAGTAATGGAGGATCCTAGGCCCACGATTACTATGAAACACAAACTGGAAAGTATCTGTCAATGGGGTTTCTTTTGGTGTCATTAATTTTTGACCTTGAGTGACCTTGAAAGGTCAAACTGATCACCATTGGCTTATACCGTGGATCCTAGGCTCATGGTTGATATGGAACGTTTATATGAGAGTACCTTTGGGATTTCTTTCTGTGTTGCTAATTTAGAGGGACCTTGAAGGTCAAACTAACATAATTAACTTACAATTTGATGATAGTGGATCTTGTCACTCTTTATTTTGAACAATTATGGCTCCAGAACTGTGTAAGTGAAGACTTTGATATTGCAAACCCTGATGATAGTCTTAAAGAAAAGTGACTTTGATGTTATTCCAAAGGCCATAGCAGTCTGTGCATCCAAGATCAGTTAAGCACATGGCTGTCTTGGTCCTCGTGTTCCTTTTTGTCAGATTGTTTCAGTTTCTGAAAATGTAAGTACACAATGAAGCTCCAGTTTTCGAAAACCATCCCTAGAGGCAAACGAACTTTGGTGTACACTGGAGGTACAAAATGATCGCATGTCGTACTCTTTCAGATATGGTACCAGTGCATCTATCACAGCCACAAATAAAAACAGCTGCCCAGGAAAGAGACAGGGTCCGTCTGAATCTGGACACAATATTTGATGCCAAGACTCTACTAGAAGTCAATGACAAAGAAAGGGAAGAGAACCAAGCACAACAGTCACGTGACAGTCAGAACTGTCAGAGAGTGTCACACACAGTCACGCAGGACCCAAGGACTTGGTGTCAAGCTCATTGTAGCTCTGACAGATTTTCTCCAAACAACCATGTGGACCCAGCCCGAAATTTACAAACGTGGGCTCCTGAAGATACATACAAAGGAAGGTTGTTACATGAACAGACAGACTGTCATAATATCCTAGATATAGCTGTCAAACAACACATTGACAGAGACTATGCAAAGGCCTTAGAGACTGAACCACTGCACGGGCACTTGGCAAGTGACTGGCATCAGGACATCCAAGACAGGGCTGGGCGACAGGGTACCTCAAGACAACGGTTCAGTATGCCTGCCATTCATACACAGGTATTGCTTTGAAGTCTACAAGTCTGCACTTGAGTGAAATTTAGTCCAAACAGAAAATACACCAAAATGTATGGAATAATCGCCCCTTTTCCATCACATGGAAGGTCCAAATTAGCAAGTGCCAAGCAGACATAAAAATCGCCTGCTGGTTTTTAGCTGTGGACTTAGGTTGCATAGATGCGATCACTCGTGTCCGTCCATCTGTCCTAATCCATGGAAACCCAAATGTGTTACACAAGGTACATCCATAAACAAATGTCAAAGTTACAGAGCGTTTGCATTTCAGGAAAAGATTTTTTTTTCTTTTTCTTTTTTTTGTAATAGTCATATGATTACATGTCACAAGAACACTATGCCGTTGGGCCTCATGTTTATGAATTTTTTGTGTTTTCATAATTTTCTACTTCTTCATCAAAATCGTCTCTCAGATTTTGCTGAAGCTTGGAGAAATGTACCTTGTGGAAGAGTCAAACAAAATTTTCACTTGGTAGTGGTGCTCTAGCTGGATCCCTGATTTTTAACAAATGTTGAAATTTGGATACTTGTTGGTTAATGCATACATTCCCATTGACCACTATGCAAGACAATGGGAATTGCAGTGGCACAGGCTTGGCCAATTGCTTTGAAAGTGCACAAGGACACTTATGGTGACCCCATAACCTTGATTTATTCAATAGGTGGTGCTATGAATTGTTTTCTATTGTTTTACAAATTTTTGTATGTTTCACCCTTTATCACTTCTCAAAAACAGCCTGTTAGGGTGTGCTGAAATTTGGCGGCAATGTACCTTGTGTAACACATTTGGGTTTCCATCAGTATGCTGTATCAAGGACACTGGTTGTCACCATTGCCTTGTGATACAGTAAGAGATCTGGGCATGAAATTAATCTGCATGCCCTGAAATAAAGTAGGTATGAATGTTTTGTATAAGTATTATACTTAGACAATAAGATTTTCCAGGCTGTTTTCAACACAGGAAAGACGACAGAGGAAAACCTCAAATTATTCTGTCTGTGTGGGAAAAGTCTAAGTGTTTGAAACTGTTGGCAGGAAATTTAATAGGTGTGGAAGGCCACTTGTGATTTACTGTTTTCAGGTTGACACAGTTGAACAGTTACTTCAAACTGAGATTTCTCCAACCAGCAGAAATACAGTTCAGGTACAGTGTCACACTGTAGTTAAAACAGAATTGGGCAACTGTTACACCTTGCACAAACCATCTATTTATTTTTTAAGCCCAAATAATACAGTCTTAGAGAAGTCAGTTCAGTCAATTATGCCATTATACCTCCAACCATCAATGCCACCTGTGTGTGAATGCAGGTGGTGGCTCCAATAGGGGCCGTCTTTGGGGAAACTGGCTGCATTTCAGTGTGCATGTTGAACTTTACATTGCTCTTCTTTCTACTGTGTCCTTTGTCAACTCTTTGCAGTCCCAGAAAGTGTGACCAGAGTAACCTAGATGAAAAAAGTCAAGGTGGTTAGGGATGGTTCAACAATATCATCATTTTTTAATTAGTACTTAGGGTACTAAATTTCATGACCCCCTCCCTCCCCCCAAATTAGTACTTTAAAAATGATGATATAAAAAAAAAAAGTCATAGCAAAATTGCACAAAACAGGGCAAAAATTGACAATCATTTTCCATATTCTGTGAAAGTGTACAGACCCATCTAACCCCCTCCCCCCTTGCGTACTGTAAGTACTAGTTCAAAAATGATGAAAATGTTGAACCATCCCTTATATGTGTAAATACTCTGCTGCAGAGTTCATGTGTTAAATTGCTGTGGGGTCTATATGTTCAAGATCTAGCATCCAGCCGGGTGACTGACCTTGGTCTTGGCTGTACAGGGACATCATCTGTATTCAACCTGCGCTTTGGTAAATTTAGTTGGTGAATGGGTGTGGAAAAAGTTGTTCATACCATTTACCACGTCATACCCAGACATTTTTCGGGGTTAATTTTAACAGTGAAGTGAAGGCTCATTGCATCTGTGTGCATGCATGGCTCTTTTCTTGAAATGCCAGTAGCATTTGTTGACAGCAAACAGAGCGACCAGCTGGACACTTCCACCAAATAACCAACAAGTGCAGGTGAAGTCATGTGCCTGGGGAACAAATTACATTCCTATGCTCCTCTGATTGGTCAGTCATGCCTAACAGGAAGTAGTATGTCATGCAATAAATCTCCATATGCTGGTAGCTCCATCTATTAATTTGTCACCCATTTCAGCTAGGCCACTGGTGCCAAAGATTGCAAGTTCGAGTCCCGCTCGTTCCAAACATAAAAAATATACAATATTAAGGCAGTTCTCCCAGCAGGGAAAATGTCTTTCATGCATGAGGGCCTGTAAAACTGTCACACCCCCTGTAGTACAGGGATCCAATCTTTAAAGGCTACTCTAAAGAGAATTTGTTTTGCTCTTACTCAGGAGAATCCACCTCGAGACATCCTGGACTACATAGAGGACGAGGAGGACGAGGAGGACGAGCTGCAACCTCCACAGCATCAGCCTCCCATGTTGAGGAGCACCACCTGGTGGCAAACCCAAGCTTCTCAACAGTTGGGTGACCCATATTGGCATTTTGCTCTGGAACTTAACCCACCCACAGCCCCCACATGGAGAACTCCCAGCCCCCCTCAACCACAACCCAGGAGAATGTTTTGACTTGCATAATTCTGTAAACATGGAAATAAGGTGGTGCAAATGGTACAACCTGGACAATTAAACAAAAGAAATGGACTTTTTTTTCCTAGACTGATGTCATTTGATGATATTTTTTAATATTGCTTAACTTTGATCTTGATTCCCAAGTTACCTCACCATGCAATTTAATCTGTGCATGGAAGGTCAACTGAGCACAGGACTGTCACAGACCTCTTGCATTTTGTTGCATTTACAGACTTCCTACTTCTAGGTGGAAACATCAGTTCTTGGTGAAGTGGACTCTGCAAATTCAAATTCAACACATGTACAAACTTAACTTGTGCGTGTATTTAATGTACATACAGCTATTATGTGTATCTACTTTTGTTTTGACTGTGCTCTGGTAGTTTCATTTCCAGCAAAGCAATAAAATACAGAGTAACTGACTGTTCTGTTGTAACTGTTGTTGAAGTTTGTCAGTACAACCCACAATTGTATTCTGCTTCACAAGCAAATTTCAGTTACCTCTGGCCAAATTTTGGCATCTTGTAGTGAGATATTTAACACGTCATTGTCAAGTTGTATGTGTGTGAGTGTGTCGGCTAGCCAGGTGTGTGGGCGTGTATTGCACTGCCAAATTCTTAAAATCACATCCAGTTTTTAACATGCACTCCCAGTATTTTAGCAAAATTATAAAACAAGACATTGGAGATTGCACACTCAGTGTGTCCATTTATGGCTATAGTTGGACATGTGCCCATGTTGCGTGGACATACAGAAGCATTGATACACCAAGCCTGCGTACTTTCATCACACTGTGTTTGCAGTTCACAAACATAAAGTCAAATATTCAAGATGGCTATTGTTTCAATTTATGTCGCCATGGTATGTTTATTTTCTCAGTTAATATACTTTTCTCGGGAAACATTTTATAGAATGCCAGATCTTCATTTTTATTGCCTCAGCTGACTTGCCGGTCAGCTGATGTTATATGGTAAGTCTTTGTCCCTGGTATGTCCATCTGTCTTACCCTTTTATGGGTGACTGCCTATACATGTCTCTAGTCAGGAGTTATTGTTCTTATTGGTACTAGATGATATATACTCTTGAATATCTGCTTTCTGCTATTTTTACCTCAGCTGACTTGTCAGTCAGCTGAGGTTTTGTGAGGGTCCATTGTCCGTCGTCCGTCCGTCGTCCGTCCGTCGTCCGTCCGTCTGTACGTCCGTCTGCCGTCCACAATTCACATTTTCGACTTCTTCTCAAAAACCGTCAGCCAGATCCATGTCAAAAAACTTGGTGCAGATGTGCCCTGGGTGGGTCTCTACCAAGTTTGTTCAAATGGTCACGGTCTAGTGATTTTTGGATTTTTTATGAATTTTTTTGTTCTTTTTTGGGTAAATCTTAAAAAATCTTCTTCTCCGAAACCGCTCACCCAATTCCTTTGATATCACACAGGAACACTCCCTGGGACTTGTAGTTCTTAATTTGTTCACTAGGTGGCGCTGCAATTTTTTCCTTATTTTTTATGAATTTTTGTGTGTTATAGCTATTTTCGACTTCTTCTCCAGAACCGTCACTCAGATTAAGCTGAAATGTGGTGGATATGTTCCTTGTAGAAGACTCAAACAAAGTTGTTCACTATGTGGGAATGCTACGGATTCCTGATTTTATATGATTTTTTCAATTCGGGTACTTATCAGTCAATGCAGCTTTCCTATTGATTACTATGGAAGTCAATGGGCATTCTAATGCTAATTCACATTTTCACCTTCTTCTCCAAAAGTGTCATCCAGATTAACTTCAAACGTAGTGGCAATGTACCTTGGATGGGTCTCTACCAAGTTTGTTCAAATGGTCACGGTCTAGTGATTTTTGGATTTTTTATGAATTTTTTTGTTCATTTTTGGGTGAAATCTTAAAAAATCTTCTTCTCTGAAACCGCTCACCCAATTGCTTTGATATCACACAGGAACACTCCGTGGGACTCCTAGTTCTTAATTTGTTCACCAGGTGGCGCTGCAGTTTTTTCTATTTTTTTTATGAATTTTTGTGTGTTATAGCTATTTTCAACTTCTTCTCCAGAGCTGTCTCTCAGATTAAGCTGAAACATGGTGGATATGTTCCTTGTAGAAGACTCAAACAAAATTGTTCACTATGTGGGAATGCTGCGGATTCCTGATTTTTAAGGATTTTTTCAATTCTGGTACTTGTCGGTCAATGCAGCTTTCCTATTGATTACTATGGAAGTCAATGGGCATTCTAATGCTAATTCACATTTTTGCCTTCTTCTCCAAAACCATCATCCAGATTAACTTCAAACTTGGTGGCAATGTATGTTGGGTGGGTTTCTACCAATTTTGTTCAAATGTTCATGCTCCAGTGATTTTTTTATTTTTAATGAATTTTTTTGTTCTTTTTTTTGGACAAATCTTAAAAAACTTGTAAGTCAATGGGCATTCTAATGTTAATTCACAGGACAACTGACACGAAATTTACAGTTTACTTGATAACTTGAGATCTGTTTTTAGTTAGCTAAACATGTTAATTATTCTGTATGAAGGTCATGCTGAGACAGTACATAAATGACCTTGACCTCGTTTGTGTGGTCACAGTGCAATGTACATGAATTTTACTCTTCATTATAACTTGAGAACTACTTGAACTTCGATGTTGCACATGTAAGTGTTCTTCTATAAAGTTCAAACTTACTCAGAGCATGGTGTCCTTGATCCTTTCCCAAGTTCATAGAGCTGCAAGTGTGATGAATGTCAAGATCAGCTGAGGCACGGGCTGTTCACACAGCCCTCTTGTTAACTTTGCCTCATTGTTGGGTTGAAATTTTGAATGTGGGTCATATTTTTCTGAACTGTTGGAGATTTGTGTATGGAAACATATAGTCCTTTAGAGATGTCCATCTGCTCCTCCATCCACAATAGACATTTTGAACTTTTTTGATAAAACCATTGGCGAGATCATCATCAAACTTGGCAAGAATGCACCTTGAGTAAGTCTCCACCAAGTTTGCTTAAATGGCATGCTCTGGTGATTTTTGGATTTTCAATTTTTTAGCTCAGCTGACTTGCTAGTCAGGCTGAGCTTTAAGGAGCCCGAGTCGTCCATCCATTGTCCGTCCATTCACAATTCTCATTTTCGACTTCTTTAAAACCATCAGCCAGATTCACTTCAAACTTGGTGGGGCTGTACTTTGGATGGGTCTCTACCAAGTTTCTTCAAATGGTCGCAGTCCTTTTTTGGGGCAAATCTTAAAAAATCTTCTTTTCCGAGGCCGCTCACCTAATTGCTTTGATATCACACAGGAACACCCTCAGGGACTCCCAGCTTTTAATTTGTTCACCAGGTGGTGCTGCAATTTGTAAGTTTTTTTGTGTGTTTTCATTATTTTCAACTTCTCCAGATCTGTCACTCCCATAAAGCTGAAACTTTGTGGATATGTTCCTTGTTAAAAGGTCAAACAAAGTTGTTCACTAGGTGACGTTGCTGTGGATTCCTGATTTTTAACAATTTGTTCAATTCGGGTACCTATTGGTAAATGCACCTTTCCTGCTGATTAGAATGTAAGTGCATGGACATTCTAATGCTAATTCACATTCTTGACATCTTCTGCGAAACCTCCAGCAAGATTGACTTCAAACTTGGTGGCAATTTACCTCGGGTGGCTCTCTGCTCTGTTTGTTCCAATGGTCATGCTCCAGTGATTTTTGGATTTTGAGCTTAGCTGACTTGTCAGTCAGCTGAGCTTATCCCATGGGTCTCCATCCGTCATCTGTCATCAGTCGTCCTTCAACAATTCACATTTTTGACTTCTTCTCAAAAACGTCTGCCAGATCAACTTCAAACTTGGTGGGGATGTGTCTTGGGTGGGTTTTTACCAAGTTTGTTCAAATTGTCACGGTCCAGTTATTTTTTGGATTTGTAAAAATTTTTTGTTCTTTTTTTTGGGTAAATTTTTAAAAATCTTCTTCTCCGAAACTGCTCACCCAATTGCTTTGATTTCACACAGGAACACTCCTAGGGACTAAGTTCTTACTCTGTTCACCAGGTGGTGCTGCAATTCTTTTCTATCTTTGAATGATTTTTTGTGAGTTTTTGTTACTTTTGATCTCTTCTCCTGAGCCGTTACTCAGCTTAAGCTGAAAAGTTGTGGAGATGTTCCTTGTGGAAGGGTCAAACAATGTTGTTCACTGGGTGGCACTGCTGTGGATTCCTAATTTTTAACAAGTTTTTTTTTTCAGTTTGGGAACTTATTGAAATGCTCGTCTCCTATTGATTACTATGTAAGTCAATGAGCATTCTAATGCTAATTCACAGTTTCGACTTCTTCTCCAAAACCTTCATTGAGATTGACTTCAAACTTTGTGGCAATGTACCTTGGGTGGGATTCTACGATGTATTTTCACATGGCTATGCTCCAGTGATTTGTGGATTTTTCAATAATTTTTTTTTCTTTTTTGGGAGGCGGGGGGGGGGGGGGGCGGGGACAAATCTTAAAAAATCTTCTCCAAAACCGCTCAACCAATTGCTGTGATATTACACGGGAACACTCCTTGGGCCTCCTAGTTCGTAATTTGTTCACCAGTTGGCCTTGCATTTTTTTTTTTTAAATTTGTAATGATTTTGTGCGTGTTTTTGCAATTTTTCACTTCTTCTCCAGAACCTTCACTCAGATTAAGCTGAAACTTGTTGCTTGTGTTCTTTGTGGAAGGCTCAAACAAAGGTAGCCATGCTGTGGATTCCTGATTTTTAACGTTTCACTTCTTCTCCAGAACCTTCACTCAGATTAAGCTGAAACTTGTTGCATATGTTCTTTGTGGAAGGCTCAGACAACGGTAGCCATGCTGTGGATTCCTGATTTTTAACGATTTTTTCAATTCGGGTACTTATCGGTAAATGCACCTATCTTATTGATTACTATGTAAGTCTAATCTCCAGTTGCCACCAGTCTATGTGGTGAGATGCAATGGATGCTGGCCAAAGGCCCAATGCCATCTGGCTTTCCATGTGAGCTTCCCACCTGGACCGAAAAGAGTCCATGTATATATATGGTAAGCTGGGCCTGAAAAGGTGCTAGCATTTGTCCCAACACAGCTGCAGAAGGTGTTGATGATCCTCGTGGAGAATCGGCACCGGGGCCTAGCTGATAGCTCTGGTCCCCCGACCATCTGCCCTGCAGAGGGTGCTACAAGGGGCGATGGTGAAGGTGACCAGGAACATGGGAGTCCATCAAGGACAGCTAGGGAGCCCAGCAGGGTGATCCATTGTTCCGCTGAACAGACCTTGCAAGTCAGAAAGGCTCTGAACAGGGACTGAAGTCTCTCCCACCTGTCTTCTGAAGGGTGACAGATGTAGGCAACTAGGTCAAACTGGATGGCAAGGAAGAGGAAAATCTGCTCCAGTCGAAGACTGGACTTGCTTAGGTTCATTCTCAGGCCCAAGCTTTGGATAAAGTTCCAGAACATGCAATCTGTGTGTGACATTGCAAATCCAGGCGCCGAAATGGCTGAATAAGCCAATCATCCAGATACACATGTATGCAGGTGACGGCCGACCAGTGAAACGAAGCAGCAACTGATTACGCAAACCAGGTAAACACCATCAGTGTCATATGTGGCAAGGTCGAACGGAAGCTTAAGGGCCCTGACCTGGTAATTTAGCATGGCCCAAGAATGCGAACCCAGAAACTTCAGTGAAGTCTCTGCAATTGGCATGTGGAAGAACTTGTCCTGGAGATTCAGACACATTGTTCATTCCATGGGCCCCAAGGATGTTTCAACCAACTGGGAGATCTCTATCTGAAAAGACGGGACTTCAGTGGAAGGTGTTCAGCATCAACAGGTCTATGACTGGGCTGTATCCTCCATCCTGTTTGGTGACCAGGAGGAGTAAGTTGTAAAAGTAGGGAGAACCTTGATTCTGAACCAGCTCTATGGCACACTTAATTGCTCTGAAGCGTTTGAACCGCCTCTATAGGAACACAGATGCTTTGGGTTCCACGGCAGGCGATGTGAACCCTAAGGGCCTGTGACTTAATGGAGCCCTGTCTTTGCTGAAGGGCAGTGTATAGCCATATGTCCCAGGATGTTGAGGAGGACAGGATCATCAGTGATAGACTCCCATTGCATGCGAATGGCAGAGAAGCAGCTGCCCATCAGGGAATCCTGACACGGTGCACTGTAGCAATGCAGGAATCAGGAGCCCTGAGGCTTTCCCAACTTCTTGCCTTTGTTAAAGTGCCCCCCCTTTTCCGAGCGCTGCCCATGCACTTTTTTCAGGTCGCTGGCATCTTTTTCCAATTGCTTGAAGGCCTTGGCAGCTGTCATGATGGAATTCAGCTGCGGAGCATCAAACTCTTCCCAGTCCACATGCACCGGTAGTAGATGGGAGGGAAAGATGTGCTCAAGCCCAGAATCCCATCTCCCCTGAACATGTGGCTTTGGGAGGAGTCACCTCTGCCTCGGGTAGCCAGATATCTGCAGCTGATTGGTAACCTGTGTGCTGCGAGTCTTAGCCATGAGCTGGTCATAAAACTTGACTAGAAAATGCAGAAAAGGAATGGGGGAGCGTTGCTGTGTGCCTCCAGAAACAAGCCCTGACAAGACAGCATAATTAACAGCCTCTCCTCCTTTGGTGGGACCACAGCTTGGTCACCAATAATGTTGTGAATGAGAGCTTTGATATGGTCAAAGCCCTGTGGCAGAGCAGGTGTGGCATCCATGGTTGCAGAAGGCTTTTCTGTGGGCCCGACAGTCACCAATTAATGGCTAGGCCATTCAGAGCATGATTGTCGAACCTTTGACCTCGGCTAGGTTCTGCTAATGGATGCATCCGAAAACAGAAGCTCATCCTCCACCTGCTTGTTGAGGTCTGAAGACTCACAGTGGCGAGACCCAAATTTTAAGCCTTGTGGAACCGCGAATTGTTCGCGGACGATGGGGTGGCCCCGTGTGACAGCAGGGGATCTGTCACCACGCCAGGCATTGGGGTCGGAAGTCCTCGCAGCCTCATATGCCGCCTCCATCTGCTCAGCCCAAATGGACTGGAGAGAGAGGCTTCCTGGAGACTGGTAGCAGGGGACACAGCGGCTAGGAATGCCCAAGCCTCAAGGCTGAGAGAAAGCTGACTCAATCAAGGCAGAAGCAGCAAGCTGATCTTCTGTCAGGGTCTGCTCATGCAGGCTCAGCGACAGTGGTGGCAATTGAGCTAGTGGAAGAAGACAAAATCTCTGACCACAAACGCTGTTCCTCACAGAGCTCAAGCTCAAGCTGCTTGCCTCAAGAGAGGGAGGCAAGGTACCCGGCTCAAACATGGGAGCAAGTGGTATTGCCAGCTGCTTGCTTTGGGGAAGTGCCGCCAAAGTTGCAGGAAGGAAAGCCATCACTGTGGGTTCGGGAACTGAAGGTGGCACTTGGGTCGCCGTAAGGGCCACCACTGCCTAAACACATGACTAACAGCAGAAGGTGCCATGACAGACTGCAGCATAAAACTAAGAATCGAAGTTGGAATGACACCTATACTGGTAAAAATTTTGAAGATATTCAACATTTAAATTTTATATTGTATTTCTACAACTTTTGTTTGTGGTTCATTGGATCTGGGGTTACAGCACAAACCCGTGAATTCAATTTGGAATGGCACCTCTATCTGGTATAATTTTCAAGATACTCAAGGTTTAAATTTTTAAATGGCCCTAATTTGCATGATTATCAAAACTGTCATGCTTCTTCATAAAAAAAAGCAAGACTTTATGTTTAGAAATATTAAGCTGCCAAGGTTGGAGTTTCTACATAAAATAGTCTTCTAATGAAATGTCAGACAAATATGTTTGGAAAGAAACGAAGGAAGGAAGGGAGGGAGGGAGGAAGGAAGAGAGAAAGACAGACAGACAAAGAAAGAGAGAAAGAAAGAAAAAGAAAGAAAGAAAAAAAAAGAAAGAAAGAAAGAAAGAAAGAAAGAAAGAAAGAAAGAAAGAAAAAATTTCAAAGAAAGAAAGAAAAGTAATTTGCTCCCAAGCAAATCTGTGTTCCTTCAAAACATAAATTTAAATGCTACAACTTTTATTTTTTCCTCTGGTTTGTTGGATGTGCCCTCAGCACAAATCTATGAATTGAATTGGAAATGGCACCTCTACCTATAATACCTTTGAAGATATTCAACATTAAATCTTTTCAAGTGCCCCAACTGAGCATAATTTAAAAACTGTGAAACTTTTTTTTGTGGTTCATTAGATACACCTGCAGCACAGACATATACAGCGGTACCTGCTATGTGTGGCCACCGCTTCTTACAAGAAAATGTGGCCACATACAGCAGGTGACCTGTCACCACAGGTAAATTTTACAAAGAAATAACTCCTATGTCTGAAAATATTGACCACTAAAAGCATTGTGGCTGCTCACGGCAGTGGTTGCAAAGAGCAGGTACCACTGTAAATTGAAGTTGGAATGGCACCTCTACCTATAACAATTCTGAAAATACGTAACGTTTAAACTTTTCAAATGAAAATTCTACAACTTTTCACTTTTGTTTGTTTATTGGATGCATGCACAGCACAAAAATATAAATTGAAGTTGGAATGGCATCTCTGCTTGCAACAATTTTAAGATATTCAACATTTAAACTTTTGAAGCGTCTGTCCCTAATTAGTTTAAATTAAAAGTCTACAACTTTTTTTACAACGATTTTCTGGAAGACAGAACGTCTGTGTTGGCACACAACCACACCCAAAACAATTCTCGCACTCCCACCCCAACGGATGGCTTCCGCTGGTGTCGCCTCCTCGCGGTGAGAGGACAAATTAAAAATAGTTCCCTTTTTAGTCATGAGATGTCAGTACCTAGTGAACACACATGTTTTGATGACGTTTTGCACAGCCAGGTTGGCGAAAGGCCCGTCAGCACTGGAATTGAGAGTGACAAAGTTCGATACATATTGTACAGCAAAATGAGGCGAGCACATCTTGGTAAGTTTGCTGACAATAAATATGTGTCTGATTTGTTGTATACTTTTAAATCAAGAAAACAGAGTGGGTTGCCATAGTTGACCAGTCCTCAACTTCACCAAACCCGGACTTGTCACTTGGCCCTGGTGAACCGGCCTGCCGTACTGCTATCATGGATGTTATGGCCTATAGTATGACATGGCATGAATCATGGAATTTAGAATTCGAGAAATCAAAAAGTAATATTTTATCCCATAAAAGTACACAGATAGTATATTACTTTGATTTGGATCTATCATGATCACGCATGAAACGTCATATGACTATGTCATATGGTGTGTCCTACTCGTCTTGTAACTACAATACATGTACTAACTAACTCTTGGCTAACATTAGCACAGGGACAACCAGCAGAATGGATGTCATCATATTCTGGTCGATACGAACGCATTCATACTGATCGCTAAAATCACTGTCCACCGAAAATACTGAGTAGGGTAAGAATGGAACAAACAAAAATTGGTGCCCCCCAGGCTGTTTTCCTGTCTTAAACACCTTCTGTGGCCCCGACGCATATAATGTAGGCCTATATACCAAAAGATTCCTCCTAATCCACTCTCTCAATCTCTTCAATAATTGAGTTGTCAGATGTATTTCAGACCAACTGGACCACTTTATTCCTTACAAAGCCTCTCAATTCCGAATGAGCCACTCTTTGTTGAACAGAAGTGATCATGACCACTGCTCACAGGCTTGAATTTCTCTTTTGCTCTGATTGGCTACCAGTGACTAAATTTGTATTTTCGTGTGTGTACCAGCTTTACTTTAATCGCTAAATTGTGTACATATCCGTAATAATTTAATAAAGTAAACGAAAATACACAACTATTTGCCGGCGGCCCATCCTTCAGGACCAATATTTTTAATGGACATTGACATTGGAGCAGGTCTAAAAGCCAGAAAAAAACTTCATTTTGGTTTGAGAACAGAATATAATCATCTATTTCCATCGTAAAATTAACCATGCATGGACAGATCTGGGCCTTTAAAATTTGTAGCTAATTTAGAAGATAAAACTGTAATCACTGCAGAATTCAACCAAACTCGTATATAATTCATTTTAAAATGGACCAGCCATTTTCAAATTTCTTAAGCCAAATGAACAAAACATTAGCATTTGGCTAATGTCACTAGCAGTCCCTCGCTATGTATTTTGGGCACCATGAAAGCATGTGGAGAGACTTGGGAAAAGATGATGATTTTACTAGCCATGCGCACATTAGATAATGAATTCTGGAAGCCTCTGAATTCAATGTTATTTGTGTACATACATGTACCTATTGAGTTTAAATGTACACAACTGTAGTGGCACATCTGTGCAACAGTGATACTTATACTCAACTTTTCTCTCAGTAGGTGAGAATTCCATGCATCCAACATCAGAGATGCTGGAAGCAGAGAATCAAAATCTGGAGGATTCCTTAGGAGACAAAGTGAAAGCCCTTAAATCAGTAAGTACATTGGAGTTACGCTGTCCATATAGCAAGGTTTGTATTGACAAATAAAGGATGAAAATGGTCAGTTATAATATTTTGCTTTTAACAACTAAGGTCAACCAGCTCAATGAGTAACATTTACATTGGGAACTAAAATATAAATTTCTTTGAGAAGTACTCTTATGCAGTGTTATGAAAAAGAGGGCATTAATACAGAACACATGAGTCTTTCACAGTACATGTAATTCTTTTATCATATAAAACTGTGATAACAGACATTGTAAAATCAGTGTTCACACTGCAGAACATGTACAGCAGTTTCCAGTATCTTGCCATATAATCCTGGTAATGATATAACATTGAGGAAAGCTCTCTTCCTTTGTAGCTTTCCATAGACATTGGGACTGAAGTAAGAGACCAGAATAAATATCTTAGTCAAATGGTAAGTATTTTATCCAGAGCATGTATGCAGGTTACTGTGATTGAATGGGGGCACTCCTGCAAACGGCCATTCGAGAGGTGCTTAAAGGATAAAAATCACTAACACATCCAAAATTTGTGGCATTGCATGTAAATTTGTGGATACTGTCCTGCAAGTTTTCATTGCATATGAATTCTATTATGTAGTTCACCTGTAACTATTATTTTTGACTCTGATTACTTTTAATTGAAATAACCAAACTAGAAATCCTACAATGTAAATAGTGAAACAGCAGAAAGGGGTGGTTAGCTACAGAAAGTTTCATGACTGTAAAAGACTATCTTCATGTTTTGTTGTGTTTTTTTTTTTCAAATCTGGGTTCAACTGTGCGAAGATGCTAAACAGGGCTGGGGCCTTGAATTGGCGTGATCTGACCACCTGCAGCCACATTCACTGGATTAGATATGCAACAGGCAGCCAAATTCCATTGCCTGTTGCCCAACAACTCATGAAACAAAAGTAACAGAATTTACCAGAGCTGCCAGATTACAGTAGGATCCTGTGCTTGTGCCTTTTGGATTGTGAGTTTAATGTTGACAACTTTTTTTCAGGATGACGACTTTGACTCTTCAGGAGGTTTGCTGGGCTCCACCATGAGGAGGGTACAGGCCATGGCAAAGGCTGGCCACAACAGATACATCTTTTATCTCATCATGTTTGCATTGTCTGTCTTCTTTGTGTGCTGGATTATCCTAAAAATGAGGTGATGAAGACAGAACAGTAGAGTGTTATATATTTATACAGTAGGATGATCTGTAGAAAAATAAACGGCTTTCCCCATGCAAGGGTGTCACAGATTCCAAGATAATTGGGAGGCGCGGCTGTCACAAAACAGCTGCGTTCAGGATAAGTGGCTCCTGGAATTTTCAGGGATTGCGAAAAGTATTTTTATTTTGTGCAAAGGTGGTAATTAAACCGTAAGTTAGCGCCACAAAATTCATTCAGTATGTGATGTAACCATGGCGAGGTCTCAAATTTCAGCTCAGCTGACTTGTCAGTCAGCTGAGCTTATGGGATGGTCGGTCATTGGTTGTCCATTCACATGTACATTTTCAACTTCACTGCAACTGTTGGCTTATATCTTGGTGATGGTGGACCCTTGGTTACTATTGCACACCAACAGGAAAGTACCAATGGAATTTTTTTTGGTGCTGTTAATTTGAGCATGAATGACTCTGACAGGTGAAACTGATATATTAGCTTATAAGTAGGGAATATTGGATCATGTCTCCTTTCATTTATAAAATGATGACTCAAGAACTGTGAGAGTGAAGACTGAAGAATTTGCAAATGTTGATGATGGTCCTGCAGAGAGGTGACTTGGATATCATTTTGAAGGTCATGGAAACATTTCAGTCTGTGAATGTAAGGTCAGCTGAGCACAGGACTGTAACGGTCCTCTGGTTTTATTTACTGCTTGTACTGAAAATGTGTAAAAGATGAAAGATTCCATGAAACAGAGTATAATATATCTTTTAAGAGAGAAATTATAATTGTTTTGGTACATCTGCAGTACCTGGTTTGGTGAAAAAAAGAGCAATCAGTGGGTAAGCTCACAGCTAATATTGTTTCACTCAAATGCTGATACAGTGGTCCCCCTCTTATAAGGCCACCCCAAATGCAGCCCAAAAGTGGCCTTATAAGAGAGGTGGCCTCTCTTGAGGGGGATAATATAATGGAAATACTGTACTTTCTGCACGGAAATGCTGGCCTTTCAAGAGGGGTGGCCTCTGGTGAGAGGGGCCTTAGAAGAGGGGGACCACTGTATCTTGGATGTTACCAACTTGAATGTACATGTATATGACAATCAGAGAACAAACAATAAGATATAAACATAGATTTGTGATTTTAACATGTATTAAAAGTGGGTAACATGATTAGTCAAAAAATGAAAAAAAAAAATATAGTAGCAGTGAGTTTCTCAGGTATGGCTGTATGGGTGGCAGAACCCACCCAAACCCTATTTGTTTCTTTAAGACAGAAAATGTAAAAATCAATTTGCTCTGAAAACCACACTTCCTCAGCTTTGACCTTTGACCTCAGCTGACTTACCAATCAGCCAGTAGAGGTTATGAGATGGGTGGTCATCTGCCATCCATCTGTTCACAATTCACATTTTCGACTTCTTTGAAATGATGAGCCAGATTCTGTTCAGACTTGGTGGGGATGTATTTTGGATGGGTCTGTACCAGATGTATTCAAATGGTCACACTCCATTAATTTTGAGAATTTATACTAATTATTTTGTTCATTTTTAGGCAAAATCTTCAAAAATCTCGTCTCTGAAACTGCCTGGCACCTGGCCCATTGCTTTGAAATTGTGCAGGGACACTTCTGAGGACCCCTAGAGTTTAATTTGTTCAAAAGGTGGTGCTGCAATTTTTGTCCCGTTTGTATGAATTTTTATGTGTTGTCACTATTTTGGGCTTCTGTAAAATGGTTGTGCAGATTGTGGTGAAGCTTAGTGGAAATTACCTTGTGGAAGGATCAAACCTACTAGCTCACGAGGTCTTGATGTGTTGGATTCCTGATTTTGAACAATTTTTTCAAGTCTGGTGTAGCGGTACTTGTCAGTTAATACACACATTCCCATAGGATTGCTTACAGTGTACTGTGAGAATTGTAATGTTAATATCACATTTGTTGACTTCTTCAAAACTGTCAGCAAGATTCATTTGAAACTGGGTTGGGATGCATCTTGCATGGGTGTCTACTGAGTGTATTCAAATGGTCATGCTCTAGTTTTCTAGCATTTTTTATGGTTTTTTTTTCCCCAAAAAATGTCTAAAATTATTGTTGGATATGTTTGCCCAATTGCTTCAAAATTGCCAAGGGACTCTGCTGAGTACCCCAAAACCAGGATTGGGCATATTATGGATTGAATGTTAAGGTCAGCTGAGGACGTGCTGTTCACTCAGCCCTCTTCTTTTGGTTAAAGGTACTGGTGATTCCCCATCATACCAAGTGGCTCTGTTGAGACTTTTTTTTTTTTTTTTTTTTTTTTTTTGAGAAAAAAAAAGCTCAAACTTGTTCATTGCTATAAGCATCTTTAAGAAGTCAAGCCATGTATTGTTGTTTATTTTTAGATTTGCAGATCCACCTGAGGGAGTCTGTAGATTTAACATAACAGCATATTGCTCTTTTAAATTATCTCTTCCAACTTTGAATGCAGACTTTATAGGATCAGATTTTTGTATGAATTCTGAAATTTTGTGACATCCTTCCTCAAAAACTGATCAAACAATTCTTATCAACTCAGTGGCAATGAGAAAAAGACTAAACTTATGAAGTGTGTGTGTTTTTTGTTTTTTTAATTTCATTATGCAACTTTTGAATCTTCAGAAATTAAGAAATTGTCATGGTCTGCTGAAAACACTGAGAACATTCATTATCTGTATACTGTCATTTTACAGTATGTTCCTTTCACATTGCAGACAGTTCTCTACGGATCCTCTAATTGCTCTCTTACTGAAAACATCGAGATTTGTTCAGCAGTACATAATTACATTTCTGTAACTGAACGATTCAAATCAGGTATTGGTTGATCGTTGACAGTCTGTACAAGTATTTATATTATTTCAGTGTGATTATATGGTACAAGTAACTTACCAAATTCAGCGACATATGTAATATATATGTATACAAGTAATAGTATTTGTATAGTAAACACTATTTGCCCCCCTATCTGTCTTGTCAGCGGTCATGTCCTCTTCTGTTTGGTTTTGTTCGTCTCGTGCTGTTCTGTGATACCTGTCTTCTTCTGCGGGAGGGATTTATTTGGGGCTTTGCCCTCTTTCCCAATTGCATGTACCTATTGTGTTGATATAGTCTCTGTAACTTTTGTAAAATAAAATATGTTTAAACCAACATTCATCACCTAAAAATTCTTCTGTTTCAGAGGAAGCCAAAAATTGACCTCCTTAGGTACAATTTCACAAATTTTGAAGCTATTTACTTTGGAGTCATCTTGTCCCAAAGTGCTCCCTTAATAGTGTCACGATATCTTTCCTGCCATAACAAAAAATCCAATAAAGATGTCCTGATAGCTCTCCTACCTAAAAAAAAGAACTCCCATACAGGTGTCCGGGTATCTCGCCTACCTTAAAGAAGCTGTTTTTCTTTTTGGCATAATTTTAGCCTATTTAGTGTAGTTTAGGTCTTATTTTGCCACTTCTGTCAAACATTGGTTAAAATATAGGAAGAGCAAAACAAAAAATCCACCCAACCTTTAATATTGATTTTGTGTAAAGTGTGCTTGAGAAACTCACAATTCAATGTACATAGCCATCTTATTAATTGTTGTATTCTTAGTTTCATTTTAATATTGTGTGAAGACAAATGTGCACAATGGCAGTCAGTTAACTGAAGCAGCTAGCATTGTACGTCCAGCTGTTTTAGGAGGAAAAGGGTTCAGTTTGGGTGGAACTTGTAAGTTATGCTGTCTGATTAAATTGTGTTGCACTGAAATGATGAATTTGTTACAAATGAAATGTATGTTATGGTGTGGCACATGTGGTTGTCACTGGTCATTTGTTCAAAGACAGTTCTGTGCCCTGTTGGTAGCAGCGTACTGAGGTGGCAGGTCATGGTGTACATGTGGGCAACAGATGGTTAACCCTTAAAGTGTTAATCATGGCTATAGTCATGTTCTCATTACCGTTAAACATATAATGGTTAAAAGATTCAAAATCCTCATGACGATACCTTTCATTCAATTACCAGCAAGCCTAGTCTAAAGCAAAAAGTAGTCTTAGTCAACAGCTTTCATTAGAACACATTGCATCCTGCATAAAGCTGTTGACTCAGTCTAAAAACAGTGCTTTAAGGGTTTATGACATCAGCCAGATTGGTCATGTTTAACCTGGCCCCCTTGAATTAAGACTGAGTCAACAGCTTTCCTGGCATGGGTTGAGCGCCAAGTGCCCAACCCATGCCAAGGAAAGCTGTTGACCCTGGGCATGTGATCTTGACAGGTCTCATCTACAGTTCTCAGTCAACCTGTTTTGCATTACTATCAAAATTAGTTGAAAATGCTGAAGCACATGACATTTGATCACCAGCCAGTTTTGGCGGGTTTAAGGGGGAAATGACGAGTCAGGTTATCAAGACGAGAACAGCAGTCTCTGCCATGAGAGACCATTGATCTTAAAAGACATCATATTCAGAACAGTTTATTTTATGATTGTATGTTACTTTATAACCTTTACGCTACACCTTCCTGATTTGAGATAGTAGAAAACCAAAATTGGTGTTTATCAGCTCTTTTTTTATTATATAATTTTTGTGGCATTGGTCAGCATGATATATATTATATATCCATGGTTGCAATAGGGAAGGGCAGTTTCTTAAGTTTCCAGAAACCTCCAGTACACGGCGCGAGTCATCGCTTTCATCCGGGTACTCGCCTGCGGGTGAACATTGGTTTCAGCGGATTTGCAAACACTGTGATAACATTGGACGTATCGGCAATCAAAGTGCCAAAAATGTTCCTTTTCACGTAATATCTGCTAATAAATTTTACACACACGAAAGATAAGATTGTATTATAGCAGAGCATGAATGCATTTGTTCCTATGTTGTGTAAAAAAGTGAAAAATCCATTTGAACCGCGGTGACCGGGAACCGCATTCTGCTTGTTACATTCCTCCGTAGCGCCACTCGACTATGTGAATGGTCGAAAGAAATGCAATAATAAAGAATATTCTTCAACAGTTATTAAGATAATGCAATGATCATATATAACAAATTATTGACATAGCACATAATATGGACTCAACAGCATGAGGATTTCGTAAGACTCCTGTTGCAAGGATTTAATGTGACCCGGTTCATCGCGGGCGATAATGGAGGATGGAGTAGGATAGAACAACATTGGTCATCGCGTTTGAAGTCGATTGTATTTTATTTGCCGAGTGTGTCGTCATTGTGTCAAAAATAAAGAGAAGTAGACAACCTCATCAGAATATGTTATTGTAGATGAATTTCCAAGTTTTACAGTGCTACTGTATGTGTGTGGGTGGGTGGAGGGGGTTGGCAGGTAGCGTTAAAAGTTAAATTAAAATTAAATCAAATGTGATTAACTCCACAACAATGTGTATTGGGTTGATTCCTTTATTGCATTACTTTCTACAAAAGGTATTTATTAATGATAACATTATCATGATTATGAGTTACACTTGGTCATTTCATTCGCCAAGAAAAACGCTCCGTTTGCACCATGTGTTAACACATCATAGTATGCGACGCTACTAGGGTTGACCCGCTATTGAATACCCGGATGAAGCTGTCCGCAGCGCCACATGGCGGTCAATGAGAGAACGCAGAGTTACTGCTCTACCATATTTAAAACCACTATCTTAGTTATAAAGTACTTAGAATGAAGAAGTTATAACTACCATGTGCCAGCCGTACAGTCAGCTTTTATTTGTGTACAGACAATGCTCAGTGAACTGAAGCAAAGCCTGTTAGTTATTCCCATGATGCAGTTTGACAAGCCCCGCTGTTGGTGATCGGGGGAGACCTGTGGGGGGTAAAGGTCACTTTGATGATAAATAGTAAACTATACAACAACAGGACAGTAGGGTGTTCAGAAAACCCATCTCTGTGATTTTATTACTGAACTTCGACCCTTACAGTGATTCAACCATTTGTTGTTGTTGTTGTTATTGTGTGTCTGACCATGTGGTGACTTGTTGGCTGGGATAAAAGATCAAACGACTGTCCAGCAGTATCCGCAGTGACTGTGAGACCAGTTTCCATGAGTGATGGTTTCAATGCCTGACTAAAATGTTATGTATGTTTTCCTCATATTGTTCGATTGTGGATTATTTGAATTTGAAATAAAACAAAGGATGCAAAGGCAAAGCTTAGATTTACAAGGTGATACAACCAGATCGCATGTGCACACTAGCCTGCTGGGGTCATGCTATGGCTAACACTGTGACCCACGGCATCGCCAGGCCGGAAAAGTATTTTTACAAATTGCCTCGAAGTCTGAACAGGTACTGGCAAAGAAGATACTCTGTGCCACAAATGTGTTGAAGACTTCGAACCATAGTCATTCTATTAAATTCAGCGTCATCTGGTGCTTTCTTTTACCTGAGAAACATTTTAAGAAATCCCGTAATAATTGTGCAAGTTTTTGCACATATATACTGTCAAGTTTAAGGGCTTACAGCATCTGTTTGATGGTTTCTAGAGAAATAGGGTTTTCTGATGCATTTGCGGGGTGTGTGTGTGTGTGTGTGTGTGTGAGGTGTGGTGTGTGTGCGGTGTGTGTGTGTGTGCTCTGTGTGTGTGTGTGTGTGTGTCACACAACACAACAACACCAAAAGCAAGGAAACAAAAACCCAGCAAGAGATGATCACCTCCAAAGGTTACAATGATGGTACTAGTGCTGGCACACCCAAAAACTGTAATACTGTATCATTGTGGTCCTTGTGCTGGTGCATGATCCGACCATGCGCCAAGACTTGTTAAGAAACCAAATAAAGCTTCTTCAATCGTGGCACGAAATCTGCATTTTGTCATTTATGTACAGTATGCTAAGTTGTGCCATCTTGCTCTTGGGGCAACATTTTCTTCAGAGTGCCAAACATTATGGAAATCACATTGATTGAAAAATAATTTTTCAGAAAGAGTGTGTGTTAACGAAAATTAATGTGGCTTTCAAAAATGCTAATGTGCCAAGTGGTCACGTAGTTGCATGTAGGTAACATTTGCTAATTTAATTTATTTTAGCTTGATTCAGTGATTAATCATGTTACAGAATAAGTTAGTGAAGCAATCCCCCCCCCCCCCCCACAATAGGAGGTCCATATATTGTAGCAATTACAGTATTATCCCTTTTAAGCACCAAGGGTGCTTAGGAAATTTATCTTGAGTGAGTCATATGTACCTACCTTTGGATTGTAGGAACAATATTCATGCATAAATTATATAAAATGGAGGAAAATCTGGCAAAATTTCGTAAAAATTAGTGATAAGAAAGGGGACGGGGTGCTTAAAAGGGATAGTATGGTTGCATTGATGACAGACAGCTTTTCTGTGCCAGTAAAATCTCCAGGTGGTCATTGGACTCCATGCAAGTCCAGGCATTGGAATATTGATTGGCATTGAGATATCATCTTTTATTTACTGTCAAAGTGTGGGAATGATGCTGAGCACCTGAGAATATGACGAATCCACATAAAGCGTGCCAAGAGGCAATTCGCATTCCCGCTTGATAAAGGTTCATTAATATTTATCATCCAACCACTCACATTCATCTGAAAATACGATCACAAGACTGCAGTTCGCAGTCTTGCCAAGGTATGATTCCAGATTGCCCTGGATCAATAGATGGCAACCATTGTGACATTGCCACTGAAACCACAGTGGCTTCAAACTTGGTTTCACGCCAAAGTTGTCGAAGAAAATAACAGATCATGCTTGATGTGACACTTCCCCCAACTTCAGGAGAAAAAAATGACAGTTTGCATAATATACAAGTACAGCACGGACAGGCTACCTGGCCAAATTCTATTGTGAAATAAAGTCAATCAAAAGGCTGGGAAATCATTTAACTCCAATTTCTCAGAATGCACTTGTGGGTGGGGAACTCAACTTGCTCTTCCTCAAGTTGTATTTCTAGGACTGTCTCCAAAGACTCCCCTAAACAATTCACATTTTTGACTTCATCTCCAAGACTGTTTGCCTGATCCACTTCAAACTTGGTAGGGATGTACCATGGGTGAGTCTCAACCAAGTTTATTAGTCCCCCACCAGGGAGTATAGGTTTGCATCATGTCCGTCCTTTCAGCAAAGCATGTCCAGGCCGTTTTTTTTATACTGCAAAACATACACCTACCAAATTTTGGCGAGTGGATACTTCATGAGGTAGGAGTGTGCTGTTTACCAAAATTTTGTCACCTTTACCTTGACATTTGACCCCCCTAAAAATTTAGCTTGTCTGGGCTAAATTACCTATACCATAATACAGTATTGCCAACCTGCCAAACTTAAAATCCAGGAGATAAAAAGTAAAATTAAGGGAGATTGATAAATTAATATGAAATATAGAAAGGAAATACTGAAATTCCAGGAGGTGACTCAAAATTGTCAAAAAAATCCACACTTTTTCAAGAATTTCAGAATAAAATTCCGGGAGTCTCACGGGAAATCCAGGAGGGTTGGCAACACTGTAACACCGACAGCTACCAAATTTCGTGTTTGGCATTTCATATACGGTGTGTTGGGGACCCAAATTGGATCACTGTGATCTTTGACCCTCCCCCCCCCATTAAAATTTTAGGTTGTCTGGGCCATATTTCTTACACCATAACACTTACAGCTACCAAATTAAGTTTGTGGACAGTTCATAGGAAAGGGATGTGTCGCACACCATAATTGCATCACTGTGGCCTTGACCTTTGACACCCATAGAGATTTAGGTTGACAGGGCTATATGTCCCACACCATAACACCTATAGCTACCAAATTTGGTGTGTGGACATTTCATAGGATAGGGGTGTGTCATGCCAAAATTGGGTCAACTGTGACCTTTGAGCCCCCATAAAGTTTTAGGTTGTCTGGGCCATATTTGGTGTACCATCACACCTATAGCTAGCAAATTTGGTGGGTGGATACTTTCTTGGGTAGGGGTGTGTCACGCACCAAAACTGGGTCACTGTGACCTTCTGTATTTCCTATACCATAACACCTACAGCTACTAAATTTGGTGTGTAGACACTTCATAGGATAGGAGTGTATTGTGCACTAAAATTGATTCACTGTGACCTTTGACCTCCACAGTTGACCCATTTCAAGTTTTTGGTTGTCCAGGCCACATTTCGTATACCATAACCCCTACGACTACCAAATTGGGTGTGTAAATGCTTTATAGGATAAGGGTGTGTTGCACATCAAAGTTTGGTCAGTGTGACCTTGACCTTTGACCTTCTTCAAGTTATAGTTTGTCCGGGCCATATTCCCTTAGACTCTTTACCATAAAACCTACAGTTACCAAATTTGGTGTGTGAGCACTTCATAGGATACAGGTGCGTCGTACAGCAAAATCAGGTCTCTGTGACCTTGACCTTTGACCCCCATTATGCTTTAGCTTGTCCAGACCATATTTCCTATACTATAACACCTACAGCTACCAAATTTGGTCTAAGGATATTTCATACTGGTACAGTTAACTGTAATATCTATTCTCTGGTGGGGGACAATGTATTGCTATGCAATACTTGATCTTGTTCAAATGGTCATGCACCAGATTTGCTGTTGTTGTTGTTGTTGTTTTTTAGTTATTTAGCTCAGCTGACTGAGCTTATGTGATGGGTCTGTCAGCATCCACAGTTTACATTTTTTACTTCTCCAAAACCGATAGCCAGATCTACTTTAAACTTGGTGGGGATGTACCCTGGTTGTATGTCTACCAAGTTTTTTAAATGGTCACACTTCAGTGAAACCATGTAGACGTGGATCCCAAGTAAATATGCAGAAGAAATACAGATATTTAGAATGCCATCGATACCAGTGATTCTTCATTTCAACATAAACATGTCCATCCACCAAAAGCAAAATCATGCCTGCAACATTGCTACCATAAACAGAAAATTCATCAATCAGACTCTATGCGTCTGTTCCTGTCACTACCTATTGCTAATCAAACAATTCTGATACATTTTAATAAAAATAGTAATGAAATAAATAAGGTGATATAAATTGGCTAAAAGTCATGTAAAAACATCATTTTGACTCTGCTCTGAATGTGTTAGGTCCTACAGGCAAAGTGAGAAATGCTTGTTACAACTAGGTTAAAAAAAATATTGTTCATATTGCTTCACTTGACTTCTTGCAGTGTATTTGTTTTTGTGTCTGTCAGCGTTAGGTATCTTTCAAGTATTACAGATATGTACATATCCATAATTCAAATTTGAGATTCCTTAAATTCATTTTTGAATATCATTTTTCATTTTAAGATATCTTAAAATACATATATTATATAAAACAACCCCTCAGAAGGACATTGATCTGATCAAGGATGTGGAGAAACATTCATTCTTACTAATTAAGTTTCTCATCCCTTTGATACTTTTATTCAAGTCTGTTATGATCTTAAATTCAACAAATATCTTCCCTTCTGCAATAACATGCAAAATATAGGATATGGATGCATCATTATAGTCCTTCTGACCGGATTCCTAGGCCTGGTTCGTAAACAGTTTTGTATAGGGACTGGAAGTACTGGATATGATGAACAGCTGGACCAAAAACTTTGCTGACTACCTTGTCCAGGAGGTTGTGGAGGCAACAACATGGTAAAAGATCCGAATTAAGTTGATGTGACTGTGACTGGGATATGAAATACATGTAGTATAAAGATCGTGTATGTGTGTATGTATTTAGATGTGGATGCATTCAACTTTCTGTAACTTTTATCTTCTGTAAACTTGTTACTTGTTTTTGTTTGTGTGTATGTCATCCCTATGTTTATGTTGGTCTTTATCTTTGTAAACACTTTATGTCAAATACTGTATGTATTTATGTATGCACGTATAGAGAAAATAAACATCTGTACATGTACATGCATTGGCACATAAATATACAGAATAAAAAAAGAAAGAAAGAACTGTTGGATAAACAGAATATCTTTTGACACACACATGTAAAAAAAAAAAAAAAAGTACTAAGACATCTGTGCTGATCTCACCAATGCATAATGACATGACAGTTGGTGAAGTGTGAACTGAAAGACACATTGAGACGTGAAATTTTGAGTAGTTTAGGTATTAGTAAGTATACTTACCTTGCGACCACCATTTGCCAAGACCTCTGTGTCTGGGTCGAAAGCCCAAGAAATTGAGTTGAGTTCACTCACTTGATTCCTGAAAAACTGGCACCATCTCTTGGTTCCTTTGGAACTGGTGGTGACTTCCGGTGTGCATACACCCAGTATCATCCTTCCTCTTTTGGAGAGTAGTCACTTGATATCAGCTGAAAGAGAAAGCGGGGTGGTCGGTTGGGCTCCTCTGGTGGTCAAGAGGTAAGTAATATTGAAATTACTAGAAAATTCAAGTATTAGGTACATAACATTACTTCTCAACCACCATTTACTGACATAGGCCTACAGACGCAAAGACATAGGGTGTAACCTTGCTGGTATACTGACCATATTTGACCGCTGGGAACAGCACCTTGGGGGGAAAGCATTGGTCTGAGTGAGAAGTCGAGAAACTGGCGGGTGTAGAGGGGTTGGTATGTGGTTCCTTATGGCAGTGGACTCCTGGGTCAGCCAGCAACAGGCCAGGATGTAGGAGAAACTGCTTGATACGGGTACCAGATTAGGTCAATTTTTTCACAATGCCTTGGGCCCACTAAGAAGTGCGCTGACCAATAGACTGCATTGGATCAACGACGAGAGTGATAAAGTGTTATTGCTGGGGCTACTCTGATGGGATTCGGAAGGTTAACAGACAAGTATTGGAACCTACGGAAAAAACCCTGTGATGTCCACAAAGATGTACATGCCCTCCTCTAGCACTATCATGTCATGCAAGTAGTGCTCAGCAGAAGTTGTAGATGATTGCCATCAGCAATCCTGCAGAATGTCGACAGCAGTGACATTCTGAGCCCTGGCTGAGACAAGCTGCAAGGCACCAGGCTTTTCCAACAAGATCTAGTGGACCTCTGTCTCCTGCATCCATGCGTGCTTGAAAGATACCAGGGAAGGGCTCTCATGGGACACAAGGCTCTTTCCTCTGGGGGGAAGAGCAGTATCAATGGCACACAGGGTAAAACCCTTGAAGGCTGTAGCAGGATCTCGGGCCACTTGGTTCTTTGCCAGGCTGCCCAAGTGAGGCCTCAGGGTCACCTTGCGAGTGGTGAGGTGACCACTGGAGTTGATCATGAGCTAGAGCATGGATCTCGAATCGTTGAACCGCCAAAGGAAGTGTTGATAGAAAACGAGTCTTCCACGTCCAGTACTTGAGGTCCACCCATCGGGGATCCTCAAGGCACTCATAGGGCCACTTGTTCAACATGACTAAAACCAGCAGAAGGTCCCACCAAAGTGGGATGCGATGAGTGCTGAAAGATAGAGATCACTCCCAATGTGAATGTCTAGGACATTCGCGAGGGTTGAGGAGATGGCTGATCTGAAACCCTCCACTGTTCTTGAACTCTTGGCCAAGATTCCCAATGTTAAAGCAGGAAGTTGGCATTGTCCACTATGCGTGGAAAACCAGGGTAAATACCATTACTGGTACACCAGTCGGAAAACCCATTCCAAGGAGCTGAGTAAAAAGTTAGAGAAGATCGAAGCCTGCCTCTGGCAATTCTATCTTAGGCCAATTCCAAGAAACTTCTGTAGTGGATGTGCTGTGAGACAGTGTGGAGATTGAGCGCTTGAGAGTTCCTGTGGAATGCACTCAAAGGTGGCTGCGCTTGAAGTTTTGGCCATGCCAGTAAACATAGTGGGGGCTTGGCACTTAGTTCAGGTAGGTCCACCGAGTAATCAGTCCGAGGTCATGGGGGGGGGATGAGGATGAGATTGTTATCGTGGAACCAAACCTTCCACAGTACCCTCAGAAGGATCTGCAGAGTGTGAAATGTGTACAGCCAAAGGTTGCTCCAGTCCATGGCTAGAGCATCCACAGCTAGAGCCTGGGGGACAGGCGAGACATAAAACCGGCAGTTTTACATTCTTGCGAAGTTCTAACAAGTCCACATGTATAGTTCCCTCTCTTGCCCACATGGCATGAATGACCTGTGGTTGGAGCAACCACTCTGTCCCTACCGGCTGACCTGTTCGCAAGGGTTTGTCAAGTAGGACATATAGATGTCCCGTAAAATGCCTCACATGGATGCGGACATTGTGTTCAGAGCACTATTGAGTGATGCATCCAGCTAACTCTGTCAGCTTCTTGAACCCCATCCTGCCTTCCCTGTTGATGAAGACCCATGCACCTGGTCCTGTTGTCCCACATTATGAGGACATGTTTCTGCTCCACCAGGTCCTGGAAGTAGAGGAGCGCCAAGTGTATTGCCTGTTCCAACCAGTTTATGTGATGAGACACAAAGGATGCCGGCCAAGGACCTGACACTGTCAGTCCTGGAAGTGGAGGAGCGCAAAGTGTATCACCTCCAGTTCCAACCAGTTTATGTGATGAGATGCAAAGGACGCTGGCCAATGACCCGACACTGTCCAGCTTTCCACATGGGCTCCCCACCCGGAACAAGAAAATCCTTGTAGATGGTAAGCTGGGCCTGAAAAGGCATCATCGTCTGTCCCAACATGACGGTCTCCCATACTGTCCATGAATGGTCCTCCATGAGAACCTGATAGCCTTGGTCCCTCGACCATCTCCCCCACAGAGTGTGCTGCAAGGAGCAATGGTGAAGGCAACCAAGTGGGTCCAGGGAGTTCATTGCTAACAGGGAACCGAGCAGGGTGAGCCATTGTTGCACCAAGCAGACCTTGCCAGCCAGATAGGCTCTGAGCAGGGACTGATGTCTTTCTTCCGAAGGGTGACAGATGTAGGCAATCAGGGCCAACTGGACATCGAGGAAGATGAAAGTCTGCTCAGGCTGAAGGCTGGACTTGCTTAGGTTCACTATCAGGCCCAAGCGTTGGCAAGTTTCCAGAAAAGTCTGTGTGTGATGCGAATCCAAGTGCTTAAGCCAGTTGTCCAGATACACATGTATGCGAACGGCAGACTGATGAAAGTCAACAGATCAAATGATTGCGCAAACCAGGTAAACAGTGGTGCTGTGGCAAGGCCGAACAGAAGTACCTGCGCCGGTAAACTTGGCGTGAGAATACGAGCTGCAGGAACTTCCATAAAGTCTCCACAATTGGCACATGTAAGAACATGTCCTGGAGATCCAGGGATGTCGTCCACTCCATGGGCCACAAGGCCACTGCCACCAACTGGGGGGTCTCCATCTGACAGGATGGGACTTCCAAGTAGGTGTTCAGTGTTGACAGGGTATGACTGGGTGCCATCCTCCATGCCACTTGGGGATCGGGCAAAGTAGGTTGTAAAAGCTGGGAGAACCTTGATTCATGACCAGCGCCATGGCGCACTTCCTCTAAAGTGTCAGAACTGCCTCTTGGAATGCTGATGCTTTGGGTTCCACTGCCAGCGATGTGAATGACCATTATTTTAAGGGCTCCCAGCTTAACGGAGGCCTGTCTTGGCAAAAGGGCAGCTTGTAGCCATGTCTCAGGATGTTGTGGATGAAAGGATCATCCGTGATAGACCCCCATTGTGTGCAAAAGGCAGAAAGGCTGTTGCTGACTAGGCATGGTGCGAGTCTAAGAATGTTGCGGTAGGGGATCCTAATATAGTGCGCTGTAGCATACAAGAGTCAGGAGCCCTGAGGATTGCCTGACTTCTTGCCTTTGCTAAAGTGCTTTTTGCCAACTGGGCCCAAAGGTCCTGTGCCCAGCGAACAACCTCCACCATCTCTCCTCCGACAGAGTTCTTCAGAAGAGCAGCCCTATTCGGGCTCTGTGGTACAGTAAGACCAAACAACTTCTGACAATGGAGATACGTGTCCCTCTGCAACAAAAGGAGGTTCGCATCCAAAGTGCAGCTGGTCTGCACCTGGCGGTTGACAGCTTGCAACAAGGAAGTCACAAGGAGTGATGTGTGGTCTAATGAATCCTGCACTGCCTTTGTAATGTGTACAAAGCCCCTAAGGTCATCAAGAAGAGACCTCAGAGCAGCCAACGAGATGTTGGAGCAGGAAGCCATAATGACGGATCCCCTGGCGTCTTCCTGCAATTGCTTGAAGGCCTTGGCAGATGTTGTGATGGACTTCGGCTGCTGAGCATCAAACTCTTCCCAGTCCAAATCTGTGGGCAGTAGATGGGATGGAAAGATCTGCTCTGGTACAGAACACCATTTCCCTTGAAAGTCTCAATTTTGGAGGAGTCACCCCTGCCTCAAATAGCCAGACCTCGGCAGCTCTACGGTAACCTGTGTGCCGTGAGTCTTGGTAGGGAGCTGATTGTAATAGTCAGCCACAAAGGGTGAAAGGGTATGTTGCCGTGTGTCCTCCAGAGACAAGCCCCAACAGGTCAACACAACAGCCCTGCACCTCTCCTTGTCTGGTGCGACCAGAGTTTGGTCACAAACCAATCTTTGACATGGTCAAAGCCCTGTGGCAAAGCAGGTGTGGTGTCCATGGGTGCAAAGAATGAGCTTGGCCACTTGAGCAAGAATGGTATGATGATGGAGTCTTTGACCTTGGCGGGGATCTGCTTATGGATGTTTCCAAAAACAGAGGCTTATCCTCCACCTTGTTGTCGAGGTCTGAATGCCCTGGACTTAAAAATGGAGTGGTGAGGCCTTAAGCCTAGTTGAACATGGAATTGTCCATGGGGGATGGGGTGGCCACCTGTGACAGTAGGGATCTGTTACCATGTCAGGCGTTGGGGTAGCAAGGACTTCCACAGAAGTCATTGCAGCCTCAAATGCTACTCTCTGTCTGCTCAGACCATCTGGGGCTGGAGATGGGGGCTTCCAGTAGACTGTTAGCAGTAGACACAGCGGCCGCTGACAAGGGAACCTGCTAGGTCTCCAGGAGACTCAGTTCGGGGACCACTCAAGGGCTGACACTGCAGGTGATTGAACTGGAGGGGCCACCATCCTTGGGGCCAAAGACCCACTAATTTTAGAAGGTGCCACAACAGAGCGGGTGCTTTGCTACTATCTCCCACATGTGTTGGCTTATGATCTGAGCTCTTGGAGCTGGGAGCCCAGGAAGTGTGCCGGGGCACTTACGGTCCGAGTTCTCAGACTGGCTGAGGTTCCGGAATACCCATACGGGGCCCTGAAGTTTCCATTCTAGGTGTGTGTGACTTCTGCTTCGAGTGCTAGGATCTGGAGGGCCAAGATCTCAACAGCTTCAGTCCATGCTTGGGTGACATCTTTGAAAAGGTCTACGAAGGAGGAACAGCCTGAGGCTGACAGGGGGTGATCAGTGCATGCAACATATCAGCCTGCATCTGCATACTCTTGGTCATAGACTCCAAGGCAAGGACAACCCTCTGGTCAGTGACAAGAGAACCAGTGGAAGTCATTTGGGGTACAGAAGGGCACTCGTGACTTCCTGATCCCTTGCTGCCTGACTAACAACTGCAACATCTCTTCTCCTTACTCCCCTGTGGGGTTTCTGGTGTAGAGACATCTGCTACTCGAGACTACAGATGAACCGCATGAGTACATCTACACTTTTCAAGTGGAGTCAATGGTGAAAACTCAACAGAGTCAGATTCACCAGCTTGGCATTTGGCAGCTACGGCCTGCCACCTATGCCAAACACAAAGACTCTTCCTCCACGCCTGTTCGAAGAGCAGTCATTTGTCCTTGCCCCAATCCTCACAGTATTTGCATGTTCGCTTGTGAGAGCAAACTTGATAAAACTGCAGGCTACAAACATAGCAATGGTGCTGATCATCCAAGGCTGCCATATTGTGGTTATGTGAGTTCAACTTTTGCCCCTGATGCAATAAGGATGAGGACAGAGTGGTCACTGGATCAACATGAATGGCTTGCTGCCAAAAGGTAGCAATTGCTTAATGTACACTGTCTTCCCGCTCTCTGCGATCTGTAGGGCGAGATGGCGTCTTCAAAATCTACGTTTCAAGCCAATCGACTGTCTCTACTCCCAACTATTTCAGAGGCATCTGCAGGACAGATATCAGCTATCTAGGTCTGGGAAGAGTCCTGGCCACTAGGAAATGATTTTCTGCAGAAGGGAGTGTGTGTAAAGCACCAATCTTTTGGCGAAAAAAAAACCTTAAAAATAAGGGTGCGACGTATAGAAACTAAGTTGAGGCACACTCCATCGAAAGTTGAAGGGAATGAAGCAGGTGGTTTTGGAGAAGTTGAACATTGAAAACGACACACACCCAAAATGCCAAAGAAAGTAGCAGCATCAGCCCAGTAAATTATAGTCTACAGGTCTATAGGGACCCAGAAATGGATTTCTATGCAGTCGTTTAAAAGAAGAAACTCTTTTTAAGATTGAATAACTTAGAACAAATAACAAAATTAATCAAATGTGACCTGCTGTGCAAATCTTCGTAACCAATGTTCACCTCCATCAAGGATCTTGCCAAACATTTTTGCAGAACACTACATTTATGTGCATTTACACCGGTATCACGGTACTGTAACAATATTATATAGTGAAACTTCATATGAACCAGATATTCCACACTTTAACTTCATAAATTTCGAAGGACTTCAAGTCAAATTATTTTGCTATTTGACTTATTTACCTGACATTTACAGATATCTGACCAATTTTGCAGAGAACCGATGGTGTCACTATAATGCGGTTTCACTCTATTACCAAGCACAGGAGCAGTCGGGCGAAGATGGGACTTGCTTCAGGCAGTCATCTGCCGCCATTTTGAGTGAAAATCATATTCTACATATTCAAAGTCATTATCAATTTTATAAAATGTGAAAATTCTACACAATGATGAAATACTATAGGTGGTAACTTGTAATATGACTGATAAGCTGGAAAAATACTCCTTTGCTGTAAACGTACTTATTTTCGTGAGTATAGTCTAAATGTTAACAGTTTTTATAGACATTTAACTTAAGTTTTAAATTCATTGTTTTGGACATAGTTCCCATTAAACCTAATATTGTTTCATTGCATTTTTCATGGTTTTGTACTATCCCGGAAAAGCAACAAAGATCAACATAAATTAAGTAACCAATAATAATAATAATAATAATAATAATAATAATAATAATAATAATAATAATAATAATAATAATAATAATTGTAATAATAATAATAACAATAACAATAACAATAACAATAATAATAATAATAACAATAATAATAACAATAATAATAATAACAACACGACATTATTTGAATGTACTGTAGGCCTATACCATAAAATACTTGTTTGTGTTACCCCAGCCATGAAGCACAGTGACATTATCTCACTAAGTTACACTTTCACTGTGTCAAGACTGAAGGCTGTACTAAGGGGAGCCACCAAAAGCTCAAAGTTCACAAAATAAATATGTATTTTCATGTCTCCCGGTGGAAGCCGTGGGACATATTGTTTTAGTACCCATTTCTTCCGCTTCTTGTTGTTGTTGTTGTTCCGGTTCTTCAACACTTGGTTTCCGTGCGATAAGTCTTGAAGGACTTGATGGAATTTGATGAAACTTGGTAGGATTATGTATCTAGGCAAGACCTAGGGTAGGATTGTATTTGGGTGACCTTGACCTAATTTTTAAGGTCACAGGGTCACTTATGTGAAATTGGTTTCCGTGCAATAAGTCATGAGGAACCTTATGGAATTTGATTAAACTTGGTAGGATTATGTGGATTGTATTTGGATGACCTTGAGCGAATTCTCAAGGTCACAGGGTCACTTATGTGAAATTGGTTTCTGTTCGATAAGTCATGAAGAACTTTATGGAATTTGATGAAACTTGATAGGATTGTGTATCTTGGGAAGACCTGGGTTTGGATTGTATTTGGGTGACCTTGACCTAATTTTTAAGGTCACAGGGTCACTCATGTGAAATTGGTTTCCATGTGATAAGTCATGAAGATCAGAATGGAATTTGATGAAACTTGGTAGGATTATGTATCTTGGCAAGACCTAAGTTGGGATTGTATTTGTGTGACTTTGAGCGAATTTCTCAAGGTCACAGGGTCAGTTATGTGAAATTGGTTTCCGTTTGATAAGTCATGAAGAGCAGCATGGAATTTGATGAAACTTGGTAGGATTATGTATCAAGGAAGACCAAGGTTGGGATTGTATTTGGATGACCTTGAGCGAATTCTCAAGGTCACAGGGTCACTTATGTGAAATTGGTTTCCGTGTGATAAGTCTTGAAGAACTTGATGGAATTTGATGAAACTTGGTAGGATTATGTATCTATGCAAGACCAAGGTTGGGTTGTATTTGGGTGACCTTGACCTAATTTTCAAGGTCACAGGGCCATTTATATGAAATTGGTTTCTCTGCAATAAGTCTTGAAGAACTTGATGAAAATTGCTAGAGTAATGTATCCAGGTCAGAGCTAAAATAGGATTGTAATTTTCAAGCAAACTTGGTCATTTGTAATTTTTTATCACCTGTAGCTTATTCGGAGATGTAAGTGTTCCACCGGGAGACATTTGATTTTCTGTTGGAAAATCAGTCTGTTCTAGTTTTATTTTAGTTTTGTGCCAGATCCTCCCACCACCCCCGAGGTAATTGCTGACTTAACATCTGAACCTTGACCTCTTGGCATAACATATCCCAAATTTGATGCTGTAGTATTCTGCGATATAAACACATGATTCTAGTTTAGGTATGAATATGATATTGATGTTAAATAAAGATATTTGTTCAGAATAACTTTGCTTTTTTATGTTTGCCTTTTGTTTAGTTTAATTTAAAAAAGACAAACTTAAAAAATTTGGGTCGCTCAACGCAGAAACATTATTTTCTATTTGCATGTTTGTACTTTTGCCATTGTTCCGTATATTGATTTTGTTAAACAGAAAACTAAACTGGCTTTTTACTCCCTCTCCCCCTAGCAACAACAAGTTAGTTTTTCACCGCACATTAATATTTGGATGGCTACTTCCCTTGTTGTGAATGGACAAACTACCTAGCATCCAATATTAATAAGATCAGCTGACAAGCCAACTGAGTTAAGAAAAAAAACAGCGAAAAAGAATGCAGCAGCATTTGACTTCACAAAATAATTTTTACTCCAGATTTCTGGACATGCCGTTGAGGCAGCCGAGCGACGGAAGAGAGTTAGGGGATGGGACTGGGTGTCGTCCCTCCCAAGGTCATAAGATTTTGAAAAATCGGAGCGTTAAAGGTGGGTTTTTGCAGATTCAGGAGACAAAATTGTATTGAAAAACAGGATCACTGTTTCGAACTGCAAAACGCTGCAGTCATAGTCACCCAAAATTAAGCGACAGACTATAAACAAGTATGGAATTTCACGACAGGAACAGTAGCCTACCGTGATCCATGATTCAGACAAAAGTGAAAAGAATATCTAATTCACTGAGTTTACACTCTTGGTGCAATCATTGTCATGCTAATGATTCACGACTAGCTAACAAATTACCATGACAAAAAAATGAATAAATAGACAGACAGACAGACAGACAGATAGACAGACAGACAGACAGACAGACAGACAGACAGACAGACAGACAGACAGACAGACAGATAGATAGATAGATAGATAGATAGATAGATAGATAGATAGATAGATAGATAGATAGATAGATAGACAAACAAACAGAATCATTTCATAAGATGCAACTGCATTATAATCCATGATGGCGACTTTTGAGCACATAGGCTAATAAAGTTTATTAACTTGACATTTGGTGCTATCGATAATCATTCTCGAGCTAAATGTACTAGCTAGCAAACAAAATAAAAGGACAAAATAATAAACACATATAATGCGAGAAAATGTCATCCCTGACTAACCAGCGGCACCATTTCATGAAGTGCAAAGATCCCATCACCCATGACTTCAGAGAAAATATCTAATTTAACTTATCAGGTTTTACATTTTGATGTAATCATTCCCATGCTTAACTATACTAGCTGTCACGCAAAGTACAATGACAAATAAGTAAATAGAATACAGGAAATGTCACTAGGGAATTGCCATGGTAGACCTTTAAAAATACGTATAAATGTTGGGGATCCACACGGGCCTATAGGTATTTAAGTCCAACATTCATGATATAAAGGTCCATGCTTGCCTGCAAAGCAGACTAAGTTCTATGTTACTACACTTGTAGATTAGATAAAATACGCCGATTGGGTCCGCTTTGGAGGCAAGACAACTATAAAAATGTGGGGCATGCCAATGTACGTCCGTCGGTATGTATGTGTGTATGTATGTATGAGACGCACGATTTTCAGTCGCACATGTATGATGAATATGAATATGAATATTACCATCCGGTGTAAATACAGTCCTGGTTATCATTCACATGTAATGGGTTGATGTGAGAGCAATAAATGATATTTTTGGAAGAATAGGGTAAAAATGAGGCTTCATATCAAGCACATGTGCTTTTTTCCAGTATACCCAATCACAGATAAGAATTCACTCACAAAATGAATGCCATCAACTTTTCTACTCGATACCCAATCAGAGATGATAGATGGTTCCATAACTACAACAAATATCGCCCTGAAAATGGCTGCCTTGCAGCAAAGGGGACAGAGTGCTAAATTCTAGTGGCAACCGAATTTTTAATTTGGAACATCTTATCGAGAAAAGTTATGACCACACTGCATCCACAGCTCCTCCCCCCACCCCGAAAACTGGGCTTCATTTTGTGGAAGCAAATGAAACATATCCTTAAAAAAAAAAAAAAAATGGTGAAGGAGCAGAAGAATGAAAACACAAGAAAGAAGACTGTGGCAGGCCTCAAACTTCTTCACATACGGCTACAGACCACGAAAAATGAACACAGGATTGAAAATATATCATCGACAGAACTTAAAACATAAATATGTATTAATTTTTTTTTCAATGTGCTTTTGCTTTGTTTGCCGCATTATGATATATCTAAATGTGTCATCCTTTTAAATTTTTATTATTTACACCGAATGGAAATATGAAGTTTATCACATGGTTGCTGCTGTATCACCCCTGGATCAGCCCCTCGCAGCCTCCGTCTCGTGACGATACGGGTGCGAGGGGCTTATACGATTTGATACAGCTACAACCATGTGATAACCTATAAATAGGAAAGGTCAAATTAACCTTCATAGATAAGGTGGTATCTTCAGTGGAAACGTAGCTAATCAACTCATTTCGCACCGTACCAACCTGGGGACGAGTATTAGCGGAATTTAGTTGTTTTATGTGATATTTTCACAAGTAGGCTTATCCCAGGTGGACAGGTTACGTTTCCATTTACACCAAGTTTCACAACAATCTGAGTGCCACTTTTGGAGATGAAGGACAAAATATCATAATACACAAAATATCCTTTGAAAAAAAAAAGAAAAAGAAAAAAGCAGCGCCGCCTGTTGAACAATTTAAGGTTTGTGAGTCCCCAGAAACGTCCCTTCCTTTTGCATTTTCAAAGCAATTGGTGATGTGCTTTCGGAGATTTTTGTTTAGATTTTACTTTAAAAAATGAGCAAAAAAAGGGGGGGGGCATCATTAGAGCTTGACCATTTGAAAAGTGTTGGCATTTAGATCCAGTTAAGGTGCAGCCCAACAAAATTTGGAGTGCATCTGGATGACAGTTTTGGAAAAGTCGAAAATGTGAATTACGACTGTCTTCTGCACTGACTCACAAAGTAATTAACAGCAATATATGCATTAACCTACAAGTACCTTAACTGAAAAAAACCATTAATATGATTAAAGGTAAGGGATCAGTATCACCACCTGGTTAAAAAAAAAAACTAGCTTTGTTCATTACTGCAACAAGCTACATTTATGCAAAATTTCAGAACAGAACGTACAGAGATTCTTGCTTTAGTGGCGTCTGACTGTAGCTCTGCACAAAACTGATGAGGGACAAATCTGGATGCGAAGCCAGAATGTCAGCTTTACGGATAATGGTTTGAAGTTAGATATTCAACATGTGAATATTTCAAGTGCCCCTATTATGTATAAATCCAAATTCTACAACTTTTGTTTGAATTTCACTGGATGGGACTACTGCGCAGACCTATGAATTGAAGTTGGAATGACATTTCTGCCTGTACTAAGTTTGAAGATATTCATCATTTGAACTTTTCGGGTGCCCATAAATAGCATAAATTAAAATTTTAAAGCTTTTGTCTGCAGTTTGTTGGGTTCGACCTCCAGCACAAACATATGAATTGAAGTTGAAGTGGCACCTCTAGTATAACAGACTAGTTTTTTTTAGGATATTCAAGGTTTAAATTTCCAAATGGCCTTAATTTGCATAATCATCAAAACTGTCACCTCTCTTCATTAAAAAAAAAGGAAGAAAAAAAAAGACTGTGTATGGAAGTTTAAGCATTCCAAGCTTGGAGTTTCTGAAAATAGGTCTGTATCAATTATGGCGTGAGGCTTCATGTTAAGGTCTGTCAGCATTAAGCTATTAGATCTGTGCCCTGAAAACACTTTTTTTTTAAAAGCTGGCCATAGATGGCTGATGCAGAATTGTGTCTCAAATCTACTTTTGCCAAATATAAATAAAAGAGTGGTTTGGGTCTATCAGCGTACCTGGATCATACCACGGAGGGAGCGGGTGGGGGGCGACTCAAGAAAGGAAACTTTATCTTATCATGGAAAAAAGGAGGATGCCACAAGGCCACCCCCGTACAAAATGTATTGATTTCACTGTTCGGTGAACAAATGGACTATATATATAAGGCCACGTATTTCAGAGTCGGGGCAATTTTGATGCACTTGTATATTTTTCTTGTATTCCTTGAATTTACGCATCTGAATTTTTTTCTAATATAATTATAAAGTCTTGTGTAAAGTAAATAAATGAAAAATTTAACCAAAAAAAAAAAAATCCGAACTGGCTTACCTATTTTGATATCATATTAGACAATAAAGTTTTCTGAAAAAAGGCATGTTTTTATCATAACTTACTGAATTCAAGTAACTACATACTGACGTGTTATCAACATGAACAATATTAAGAACCAATATGAGGTAACCAACAGCAACAATCGGTTGCCATGACCACAGAATAGGCCTAATGCATGTCCTTAAACACGGCCCTTTATGACTGTGTCATTGTTCTGGGAAAAGTTTAGTATTTTAGCAGAGTTTTTCAAAAACAAAGTCTTCCGATCAAGGAGAAAAACCTCCGGATTTTTAAAAAAAAGCGCCGATAGGATTAAAGACCATTTTTACATAAATAAGTAGGCGCTTCTGCTTTGGGTAAATTTTCAGGTACCTCATGGGCACGTCACTTCTAACATGCCTGAAGTGCTCAGAATGCAGCCAACAGAGCTTAAATTTCCCTTTTTTTTGAGGGGGGGGGGGAATGCCCCCCAGGCAAGCTTTACACTGTCGGTGCTCTCAGAAAGAAATCTTCCTATTAGTATTTGCCTCCATCTCCGGAGTTCTCCCAATTTTGCCTTAATCTTGCGAGATTATGGGTAAAGTCGAACACCACAAAAGTCGGACACTTAAGGTTTAATGTTTTCTTTTGACGAGTGCAGGGAACAGACTGTAAAGCTAAAGATGTGAGTTGCTGGTCCAAGACTCGATATTTATTTATTTTTATGAAATTATAATTTATTTGAAATCTTAACGTGCTGCACACAAGTCACATTCAACAAGATAAAAATGTTTCTAGAGACGAAGTTCTTAACAACCTCATTCATTTCATTAATAAGCTTCTCTTTATGACATGCATTAAAAACATGTTAAAGCAGATTGGTGTTTTTCATGACAGCACCTTGGAAGTGTATGCTTGTTAATGAAACGGAAGTTAGAATTGATACAAAATAATCCAGTTCATGTGAGGTGTGTTTGTCTGATTTTTCACTTTGTCTCGAACAGTAACATTCAGTAAAAGCTGGAGAGATATTAATTACTTAATACTAGGCCTAAGCTGGTATCCTAAAAGTGTACAGAAATGTTTAAATGATTTTGGGGGGTTGCGTAGATTCATGCGTTCAGTTCTGTGATTATTACGTTGGAAGTTGTATAAATTGATAAAAACAGGAATGGGATCAGTAGCTTTATCCTTTGGTTCACACTGAATGTTTAATCAATTCAGTCACAGTTACTGATACAAAATAGCCTTTCATTGCGACCAAACCAAATATCGCGGTATGATATAATATAAAGACATGAACACATGTAAATTGTGAAAAGATTTTCCCCCATGAGAAAATAAAACCAAAACTTTTCTTCTAACTTTTATTCCATTGCAGGTAAACACGTCATTCAAAAAAAAGAGACTCTAATATTGATGTAAATGTAAAACACAACTAGGAGAGTATAGTACTTTATCATCATATTTATTGCATTCAAGCATTAATGAAGAACACCTCGAATGTTTCCAGAATCCACGAAATGCAGTATTTGAATACCTATTTTTTATTTTTGAAAAAAATCCGAGTGGGGGTGGGGGTGGGGGTGGGGGTGGGGGTGGGGGTGGGAGGCATGCCTATAGCATGGCTTCGTGCCTACGCGTGGTGCTCGCATAGCTCATTCGGTGCTAATTTTTAGATTTTCTTTCCAGAAAACGAAGCCCCCTGTTAAAAAAGCTGGCTGCGGCCCGGACGTGAATGTTCATAGCAATCCCCACTGACTTGCATGGTAGGGGCTTATCAAACAAACTGCATGCATTAACTGAGAGCAACACGAATTAAAAAAAAAAAAAGTTAAAAATGAGTAATCCAGTGTATAGGCCCTATCACCACAAAGTGAACAACTTTGCATACCTCCCACAAGCTACATTTCCATCAAGTTTCAGAACAATCTGAGTAATGGGTTTAGAGAAGCATAAAATGTCGAAAACACACAAAATTTTGTAAAAAAAAAAAAAAACAAAACAACAAAACAAAACAAAAAAAAAAAAAAAAAAGCCCCCCGCCCCAAAAAAAGAACCCCAGCACCTGTTAAACTAATAAAAGGTGTGTGTGGGAGGGGGGGAGGGGAGGGAGTCCCTATGCAGTTTCAAAGCGATTGGCCAAGCAGTTTTTGATAAGTTTGTGACTTCAAAAAATTTAAATAATAAAAATAGAATTGAATTTAAAAAAGAAAAGAAAAGAAAAGAAAAGAAAAGAAAAGAAAAGAAAAGAAAAACCTGTAGTGTGATTTGGGGGGGGGAGGATCTCCGTAGTGTAGCTTTTTGAACAACTTGCTACATCCCCATCAATTTTGTAGTGGAGCTGACGATTTTGGAGAAGTTGAAAATGTGAAATGTTGACGCCGATGGACGTCTCCAGTATGATACACTGATGTAGAAAAACATAACCCATATTCATAAATATCAAACCCAACAATGACATCAAAGAGATTCCAGAGTTACCAAAAGATCAACATTCATCTTCCAATACCAATGTGAAGAAACAAATTTCACTCCTGACTTGAGACAGGCAGTCACCAACAAATGGCAACTGGTGGTTTTAAACCGGTCCTCTCAATCTTTGAAATATTCTTCATTAAATACAGCCCATAATCTTTCTAACAACGGGCGGACAGATGGACTGACGGAGAGACGGACGACGCAGCAAAATCTCAATGGATTGGAGGCTGGAGTGTAACCATGGCCATTCAAACAAACTTGGTAGAGACCCACCCAACGTAGATCCCACTAAGCTTGAGGTGTAGCCTATCTCAGTGAAAGTTTTGGAGAGGTCGAAAATGTGAATTGTTCATGGACGACGAATGGATGACCATGAAATAATGTCAGCTGACTGACATATTATAAGGTCAGCTAAGCTGAAAAATGCTTGTCTCGACGAGATGATCATCCTGTATTAGTTGGGGCCCATCATCATCATCATCATCATCATCATCATCATCATCATCATCATCATCATCATCATCATCATCATCATCATCATCATCATCATCATCATCGATGATGATGACGACGACGACAACAACAGTTTATTTGAACCCCCGCATTCATGAAACACACAAATACGAGATAACCAGGAAAGATGATCTGCTGCATAGCAAATCAGTGTGTGTGTGTCTTCAAAGCATATTGGCATGACAATGTACAACTATTCCATAACACAGGAGTAGAAGTTGGAATGGCATCTGCATCTATTATAGCTCTGAAGTTATTCAAGAGTTAAAATTTCTGATGGTGCTATTTAACATAATTTAAATTGCTACAACTTTTATTTTTAATTCATTAGGTGCGCAACCCCCTAGTAGAAGTTGGAATGACATCTCTATCTACTATAGTGTTGAAGATATTCAAGATTGAAAATTTCGAATAATGCTAATTAGCATAATTTAAATTGCTCAACTTTTGTTTTAGATTCATTGCATGCGCAATGGTCAACAACCCCCTAGTAGAAGTTGAAATGACATCTCTATCAATAAAAGTTTTGACGATATTCAAGTTTTAACATTTCAAATGCTGCTAATTAGCATAATTTAAATTGCTACAACCTTTGCTTTAGATTCATTAGATGCGCAATGGTCAATAACCCCCTAGGTGAAGTTGGAATGACATCTCTATCTATCATAATTTTGAAGATATTCAAGATTTAAAATTTCAAATGCCCCTAATTTGCATAATTTCAAACATCTTCATTCCTTTGTATAAAACGGTCAAACTCCTTGTATGGAGGTAAAATCATGCCAAGTTTGAAGTTTCTATATATATTAGTGTTCGAGAAAAGTGTCCGACAAATTTGCTGGTAAAGAAGAAAGAAAGAAAGAAAGAAAGAAAGAAAGAAAGAAAGAAAGAAAGAAAGAAAGAAAGAAAGAAAGAAAGAAAGAAAGAAAGATAGATAGATAGATAGATAGATAGATAGATTTTATTTTTCGTCGAACATTACAAACAAAGAACATTAGTCCACTAGGGACTAGTATAGTCGACGTGGAATAAAAGGTAAGATATATGTATAAAAAGTAAAGATTGACACATAAGACTAAAATATACACAATATACTCAATACACACCAGTATAATTCCTTTGTATAATTCCTTTGACCATGGCCAATGTCCCACTCATGGGGGATACTTATAATGTGTAGGTCTTCACTCGGCGACACCCAGAGGCTTTACACCTATGAGTACCAAAACGTTAGATCAATTTCATGAATTTCTGAAGCGATTCAGCTGACCTCTGGGTGTTGTCGAGTGAGTTCCATGATTTTGCCCCTTTGTAAGTGAAGGAATTTAGGCCGTATTTAGTCGTATTAACTTTTGGTAGATTTAGCATGTGGGTTCCTCTTAAACTGTAGTTTGTTTCACGCGCTGTAAATAGATTATTGATATAACTGGGATTTGTGTGATTGACAGATTTATAAACTTCTTTCAATAAACAGGATTGATATCGGTCCCTCATAGATGGGACACCAGCCATGGTCAAAAGTTTGGCATATGCTGACTTGTTATCCCTAAGAACAATACGCAAGGCCCGCTCTTGCAACTTTTCAATCTTGTCCATCTGAACCTTAGAGCTGTTCATCCAAACGAGTGGAGAGTAGTTCAGATGGGAAAGAATGAAGCATCGAAAAGCTGTGAGCCTAGCATTGTAATTCAAATAAGATGATAATCGTTTTAGGGCATTGATTTGCCGACCAGCTTTCTTGCATACTTCAGAAATTTGTTTGTTGAAGTTCAAACGACTGTCAATGTGAACACCTAATAATTTAATTGAGTCTTCGGCTTGTATTGAATTGGACTCGATGTCAATGGAATTAAAATTTACTGCAGCATCTGCCTTTTTGGCTGCTGACATAAAATGAAACTTGTCAGGGTTTGCTTTCATAAGATTGAAAGCAAACCAGTCGGTAGCTACAGAGCCTTCCTGTCCGAGTGTGTTTACAACTGTTTGTAGATTTTCACCTTGTACAATAAGGGTGTTATCATCTGCAAAATTTGCAATAATTGACTGCTCAAAGAAGTAAACAATATCATTGAGGAAGATATTGAAGAGCGCCGGCCCAAGGATAGAACCCTGTGGAACGCCCTTCAATATCTCCCTCCATGTACTTTTGGCATTGCCTATTTTGACTCTTTGGAACCTACCTCGTAGGTAACTGCAAAATAGAGTGACTGATTGTTCTGACATGCCATATGCTAAGAGTTTGGCCACAATGAGATCATGGGGTAGGCAGTCGAAAGCTTTAGACAGATCCATCGCTAAAGCTCCGACAGCCTTACCTTTGTCCAAAGCACTGCGCCAAAGCTCTGTAACCATCAAAAGAGTATGTTGACAGCTGTGACCCTTTCTATATGCAGTTATGACAGATGATAAAATTTGGTTACTGAAATCTACCAGTTTGGTGTTGTAACACTTTTCTATAACTTTGGAGATGCATGTGAGAATGCTGACTGGTCTGTATTTGCTCTTGTCCAAAGAATTATCATTCTTTTTCAAAGGTACAACTTCAGCAAGCTTACAAGCATTGGGGAACTTGCATTGAAATATGGAACTATTAATGATTTCAGTGACTGCAGGCGCAATACAAGGAGCAGCGATTTTTATGATTTTAGCAGGGATACGGTCATGTCCAGTGGCTTTATTTGATGGGACTGAAAGAAGTAGTTTTAAAACTTCATTTTGGCCGACTGCATCGATTTGAAAAATTGCATCATTATCACGTTCCTTTTGGTTTTTGATTTTCAAAACACTAGGATGTGATTTGTATTTCTCTTGACTGTGTTTGACGAACTCATGGTTTGACATAGAGGCAGACTCGTGGCACGGTCTTTCCCCGATCCCTAAGGCAACATTTACAAAATGCTCGTTTATTACCTCACACACCGAGGAACGATCTACCACAATGCCACCTCTTTCTAATAATTGAATGTCAGAAGAGCTTGACGTACCCTTGTTTGTAAAAAAGGGTTTGATGACTTTGAAAAAGTCAGGGTTCTGCTGTGAATTACATTTTTCAAGAATGTATTTTCTTTTGGCCCGTCTTAGCACATTGGCAGAGAGGTTTCTCTGCTTACGAAAATTCTGAAAGTTTTTCCTTGTCCGAAAATTTTCCCAACGATGTTGGAGACGGGCTTTGTTTGCTGCCGCCTTACGAGTCTCGCTTGAAACATAGGGCGGGCTTTTCCTCTGATCTTTTTTAGATTTCAGAGGTGCATGCATTTCTACAATGTCGGTAAACATTTTTTGGAAGAACCAATACTGATCATCAACATCATCAAAGACGCTACCAACATGGAATGGAGCATATGTTAAATCATTTCTAAAATCTTCATGATTCAAGTTCTTATAAGATCTAAACATGACAGTATGTGGCTCAACCCTAGGGACCATGACCTTGAGTACTGTATATATAAAGAAAGAAAGAAAGAAAGAAAGAAAGAAAGAAAGAAAGAAAGAAAGAAAGAAAGAAAGAAAGAAAGAAAAGTGTGTGTTCACACACACACTTTAATTATAGCATTACAAGTAGGCTATGAAGTAGAAAAGATTTGTTCACACCAAATCTGTCTAGGTACCTTCAAAATCAGTACAGTTTGAAATGCTACATTGTGCCATTGTTCAACATAATCTAAATTTTGTGTGTTAGACTAATTGGCATCAATTAAAATACTGCATATTTGGTTCTTGGTTGATTGGATGTGGCTATGTCACAAACTTCTAAACTGTAGTTTGAATGACATCACTAACTATAAAAGTCTTGAAGCTATTCAACATTTCAATTTTTTTATTTCCCGAAGTTGCATAAATTAGGCCTAAAAGCCTATAACTTTGGTTGATGGTTTATTGGATGCGTATATATCACACACCTACAAATTGAAGTTGAAATGGCACCTCCATGTGTAATAATTTTGTATATTCACCTTATTTTGCATAAATTAAAATGTTACAATTTTGTTCCATGGTTCATTGGATGCGGCTATGTCACAAACCATAAATTAATGTTGAAATGGCGCTTTTATCTGTAATAATTTTGAAGCTATGCAATGGATTTAAATGTTGCATATTCGCCTAATTTGCATAAGCTTTGGTTCATGGTTCACTGGATGTGGTTTTGCCACAAACCTATAGATTGAAGTTGGAATGGCATCTCTATCTATAATAGTTTTGGAGATATTCAACTTTAAATTTTTCAATGCCCCTAGTTAGTATAATTTAAAGTTGTGCAACTTTCATTTACTGTCCATCATATTAGCAGGTGTCACATATACATGCACATTTAATTTTTGTGTCTATTTGCAATAATTTGGAAGATATGGAACTTTTCAAATATTAATTGCCCCTAAGTTGCATAATTTTAAACATCATGACCATTCCAAACAATAATTGTGCACAATTTCACTGGTAGGCCAGTCACCACGGCAAGTTTGGTTGTTTTTGGGAACAATAGTAAACTTAGTAGTAGTAGTAGTAGTAGTAGTAGTAGTTGTAGTAGTAGTAGTGATTTTCCACAGACGTTAATACCTTTATACATGCTACCAGGCATTTGAACCCCGTCCTGAGAATATTTTTATCATCACAAAATATCAATAAAAGTGCAGAATTTGATGCACGCAGGCATCTTAGCACTAGTAAGCATACTCTCACGAACACAGATCTACAATACACAAATTAACGAAAAAGAATAAACCAATACAAGGCAAATAAAAACTCCTGAAAAATTTGGTCGTACATAAGAAAGAAAGAAAGAAAGAAAGAAAGAAAGAAAGAAAGAAAGAAAGAAAGAAAGAAAGAAAGAAAGAAAGAAAGAATTCTTGGAAAAACAAAATACCTGGGTTAAGTCGCACCCAGACACAATAAATAAGGCGCACAAAGCAATAGCCTGTCTGTCTCTGACACTGAGTCCTGCGCAAAAACGAAAAATAAAATTTTGAAACTTATTAAAGCCTTCCTAAAGGTCTCTCTCTATTGCCAAAAAATGCTATAAAATACCAAATTGAATATTTTTCATAAAAATGATCGAACACTTTTGTTCTGAATCATTGCGAAGTTGTATCTTTCAGGCAGCCTTGACCTATCTTGGCATAACGCGCCAAATTTGACATATGTCTGTAACATTTTATTTGATTGGTGGCCTCGAAGGACGTAAATTCACGGAGATCCAATCATGGAAGGGTTTTCAATATATGGTCCTTTGCCGCCATCTTTCCTCGTGTTGCGACCGAGACCGTGTTGCAAGAAAGAGAAATTTTCGGTAAGGCGTGTATAGGATAATGTGTGTCCATTGTCTTTGAATTTGGAGAGAGTATACATAATTGGGGGTCTTTCTGGAATGTATCCGATCGTTGTTTAAAAGACAAGATCGTGTTAAAAGATTTTCTTTGTCAAGAATGAATGAGGTTGCGGCCATGTCGCCCTAGTCACCGTATGGGTATGTTTCTCTTTTTTCCGTGGTCAGCTCAGCACTTGGCTGGCAGCTCTCACGTTTCGCAGTCTGTCTGTCGACGGTGGGCAAAAACGTCTGTTTAACGAAAGTCAGAGCGACATATTTTGACATTGGTTTTTGTTTCTGATGTCTTAATTCGCAGATCATGGCAGTTTTGCTGATGACAGTGATCAATGTTAATAGGGATACGACTTACTAAGCGGCAAAATTGCGCGGAGGCAGTCGTTGATCATGCCGGACAGATAGCAGTTTATGTACTGGCACTGCACAGTTACATGACCCAGGCGTGGGTTAAATTAACGTCGAACCAGATATTGATAACAAAATAACTGTTAATGTGGCGTATTTTGTGTCAGGCAGCTGAACACATGACGGCAGAGACCAGTTTATTCTTCTGTGACCATGATGACACTGACAGTGAGCATACACAGGGTGGGATCGCACTCAGTCCAGCCAGCCAGATTCATATACTGCCATGACCTTAAAGTCATACCATGATTACCATTAAGATAGTTGATACAAATTTATGCGGAACATTTCAAGTATCACAACATTAAATTTACTACCTTTTAAAGTTCATGCAAGTGAATAGTTGACTGCCAGTGAGACAGGCCTAATCACTAAAACATGAACATACAACAATCTGTCTAATGACGTATTAACATGGATATTAGGCCACATAAAAAATCATCCTGGATTATCAGTGCCCGCATTGTTTCTTTTTCTTTCTTTTTTTTTTTGCTGCATCAATTTTTTATTTGTAAACATTTGCAAAAAAAAATTGCTGACAAAGCTTCAATCAAAGCTTGAGTGATCAGCGCCACAAGCCCTGATCCAGAGCAGAGAACTATATTGCAGCATTCTTGCGACAGCGGTGATTGGCAATTTTTGTTTCCCAGCGGCAAACTGGCAATGCCATTCGACTTTTCTCATCTCAGAGCTTCAAATATTGCATGGTTGGGCACTGATTGATTCCCAGCGGGAAAAGTCCATCGACGACAATTTATCCAGTAACTGGTTGCCTGTCCTTTGCCAATCGTTAACCATAGCAGCACCAGGGGGACCAGGCTGTCATGGCCTACATATTTTGGGGGATAATACAGCTACAGTTACAGGATAAAATAGTAAAACCAGCCAAGTGGAGCATGCAAGTCACCAGCAAGCAGGAGGCCAGTCTGTGTCACGCATATGCTCCATGCGGCTGGGTTTACCTTTATCCAGTAACAGGTTCCCAAACCGTTTCCAATGGTCATGCCACAGCAGCATTGGGGGAAGGAACCAGGGTATCATGACCTTTGACATTGGAACTAGGAGGATATGGACAATTTCATCCTCCTAGTTTGTATTCTCCATTTTCTATGGATAATACAGCTACAGTTACACGATAAAGGATAAATCATAATCATGACCTTTGCCATATTTTAAGTCCGATGCTACATTGGTAGAAGTGGTGCGGGTGTAGTATGTACTCTACAGCAGATTTGATTTCAGTGTTTGCAAACTTTTTCTGCTGGGAATCTGGACCATGATTTTTCAAAGACCGAAAACTGCAACACTGGTGCTGTAGTAACGGGTATATGTAAGAAAGAGCCCCACAGCAGCAACAACAACAAAGAAAACCCTCCCTCCCTGGTCACTTTTTTTGCGAAAACCACTGATGATAACCCGGGAAATTCTTTTGTGTGACCTTATTGAAAACATTATGTTTTCAAATACACATATATCCAGGCTAGTTTGCCACATTGACAGGTCTGAGGTGTCCCCTCAAAGGCCTGTACCTCTGTATGTATTTGTGAATGCATGTGTTTGTGTGTATACACACATATACACATACACTATATATATGTATGTAAAGCTTCTGTGTTGACGGGCCAGAAGAACATGTTATATGATTCATTGATATACCAGGTGTCGTTATAAACTTTTTTTGTCAATCTCTGGTCAAAACAGTCATCCATGATTGTCATTGTTACATTTAGTGAATTTATAGGCCAAATAATGCTAGTTCTATGAACTTATGTAAAATTGTTTTTATGATAAAGACATCAGAGATAATAAAGAAATAATTTGATTTGATTTAAAGGTATTCTATGCAAGAAAATTACAAGCAGATTGCACAGTACAAGTTTTAATATGCTGTATTTGGGAAAGAGGGCAGTGTCCTATCTTAATCCATTTTGTGGTAGATGGACACGTAGTACAGGGCAGTACAAAAGGCCCTGGAATTGCACAATTGCTCATAACCCATATCTGCATTTTAAAGCCATAAAGACAAGACAGATAGACAAATTGATTTCATTTCAAAGTATGTGTACATACAGCTCTGAGTTCTATACAATGTGGAGAGATGAGAAGTGAAGTTAAAAGAACAGGAATGAAAGAGGAAGGGGGATAGGAAGGAAAAGTAAGAAAAAATGTTTAGTTGAAGAGATGTAATCATGGACTGCTGAGAATATTTGGGTGTTGCTAATTTTGAGAACAGTCTGTCCAACCATATGATAATACATTCAGAGAAAGTGACGCTTTGCTGCAAATTGCAGGATGTGGTCTACAAATGTAAAATGGATTAAAAAAGCGTATATCCCTTTTTCCAGAAAAGGAAGGAAAGAAGAAAGGGGATAGGAAGGAAAGAACAGGAGGAGATACTTTTAGCAGATGCCAGAAGGAGCAGATGTTTAGTTGAAACTTGAAGATATATAATCATGGACTGCTGAGAATATTTGGGTGCTGCAAATATTGAGAATACATGAAGTCTGCCCTTGGAGCCATAGACATGTAATGCTATATTCTGAGCAAGTGAAGCATTGCTCCAAATTGGAGAATGAGGTCTACAAGCATTGTGAAATGGTTAAAAAAAAAGCCATGTATTTTCATTTTCTGATTTATATTGCCAATTTAGGGCAGTATAATCATTTATCTGTGTTTAATTTTAAATGCCTGATATTGGCCAACAAAGATATGAATTAAATTAGGAATATTAAATTATATGCAACGAAACGGAGTCGCATGTTGCTCACCGTCCAATAGGATTTGTGGAATCGCATGTGCTGGAAGCACGAGTCTTGTTTTGGTCTGTAAAGCCGCAAGAAAACACACATTCTACGATAAATAATTGGATCTAGAGACCCAAGTTTTCACACCATAATCATGAAAATCAAATGTGACAAGGCAAGTAGCCAAGGCAGTAACAGCTGTGCGACGTGTTTCGACCTTAGATAGGTCTCATCAGGCACTGGTTGGGATTTGAAAATGCTTCCATATTTATAGTGAGAGGTAACAATTACGTTGCTACGTTGTGCACGTCTATGCACATGCGTATTCTAGGCCAAAGGCCTAGTTTCATTCTCGTTACCACGTAACTTGGAATTTCAAACAAATGTTTGAACTGTTCAAATTCCTAATTTGGAAACTGAACATACTGGTTAAAGGTCAACCAGTGTAAAAGTATGGAGCTGTTGACCAGGTGAACTGCATACTTTTGCACCTGATGCCCTATCAGGGGATGGCAGGAAAATTCTTTGTCCTGCTGTGGTACAAAACTTTCAATCCCTATTGATTTTATTAACACCGATGTGAGAATAAAGGCACTTGAATGCATGTTGGGATGAGCTCAATACAAAATTTTAGCATTAGACAGAGCGAGTGAGCTCATCTCCCCATGAAGTTGAGGCCGAAAGGCTCTATGGAACGCAATTGGTGAATCCAATGTCTCTCCCTCTCCAAGTGCAGAAGTTTTGTGCGCTCAAGGAGGGGAGGTGTTTGGATGAATTCCAACACCTGCACTTGTAGGTCAAGTCCATCATGGTTTGGACAGGCAAAATGTCTGCCCAAGGGTTGTGAGTCCATTTTGTTCTCAATGTAAGGAAAATGTTCTCTTAATCTTTCTCTTAGTTGGCGTAGTGTTTGGCCGACATACTGTTTGTTACAAAAATTGCAAGTGAGGAGGTAAACTAAGTTTGAACTCTCACAGCAAATTTGGTCAGGAACGACATAGATCTTGCCAGTTTGTGTGCTCTTTGCATGACCACTCTTGTTCAGGTGTGTGCAGTATTTGCAGTTGTTACAGTGACAAGAATTTTTCTGCTTAGTACCGGACACTCCCGGATGCGGAAAAGGATTTTTCTGGTATCTGATCCTAGAATTGGTCAGTACATCCTTTAGATTTTGTGAGCGTTTGAAGCCCATCACTGTTTCCTTATCCACCAATGAGGCTGCATTACGTGAGGTCTCAAGGATTTTCCAATTATTTTGGACACTATAATTGGAAAATCCTTGAGGCCTCAAAAAAAAAAAAAATAATAATAATCATGAAAATGTTGTGGTGGAAATACATGTGTTAAACACTAAATAACGCAGGAGTGAAAGTAAATGACAGAGGGCAAAGGAATACGCAGAACTCTCACGGCACGATAACACACGGAAATGCTTGTTGATCTTTCCACAGTAACGATTGGACATTACACGTTATTGAAGCAAGTAACTATACATTATGGTCGTAGTTTCATTCAAATGTGTGAATCAAACAAATATACAAGAAGGAATACCACAGGAATGAAATTCATTATGAAGGGCTGGAAAAATAAGCAGCTTTTTGCAATAGATTCATGCATATGTACACACGCTAGGTTGTGTTGTGCAGCTGGTATTGGAAGATTTGTGACCGCGATAAAGAGCTGATGCTTTGTTTCTCTCATGGTTTCCAAGTTTGGGGGTAAATTGATATAGAAACTGTACAAGAATATAATTTGTGTAATTTGGGACAAAATTATTTGTTCTCTTGGACTGAGTCACAAAAATTAAAAAAAAAAACAACTCTGGCATGTTTAAACTTGTGTATCGCTTGTTGTGTAAGAGAGAGAAAATTGTCCAGTGGTGCATCATGTCCGATACCAAGTATGGGCTGAGCGCTAGATGTTAACGTTAGTACTGCTGAAATGTTTTTTAGCTCTGTTGACCAAAGATTCCAGAGCTTATGTGACCGCTCATGTCTGTCTACCCAGCTGTAAAATTTTGCTCGTTAGCGCAATACTGTCCACAGTTTTTAAGTTAGCCCTATATGACTTTCAGGACTTGTAGGGTGTATGAAAATCAAGGCACCTTAGATATTGGTGCGGCCACTTGCATTATGTAATATTGGGGTCAAAATGTGAAAGTCTTGTAAACACTGTTGCATCTTTAATTTTTTGCAGATCTTCGCCAAATTTGGTGGAATTGTGGGAGAAGTCTAAGTCTTAAGTAACTAATGATATTAGTGGCACCACCTATAATTTGATATAAAGATGAGTCAAAATGTGTTTTAAGATATAAAATTCTGTACTTGGAAAAGTAATTTGATTAGACTTTGTAACTATATATATGATACATAGCCAAAGGTAGAATATTATGTAATATCAGTGACCTTGGGGTATTTTTGTGGTCATGTCACCAACATGCCTGTAAAGTTCAAAGGGGTGATTTTTTAATGGCAGGGTGCAGGGGTCACATTAAGCATGCGTCCTGTGTCAGAGACACAAAAAAATGAATGAAATGTCTGGAAATTAATAAAATGTTGACATTTCGCATCTCTGTGCACGCAGGCACAAAAAACACGATGCATTTTGAATGAATACAACTGCAAAAATTACCCATAACTTGGTAACTTTGCATCTTTGCAGTCATAGTGTTTTGCATCGTCCACAGTTACTATGATTATGCATTATACTGGTGGAATCCTCTCATTGTCATCATTCTATATAACAAACTTCCTTATTTGCTAAGAAAAAAATATTCCTGGGATATCCCTCAAAAAAATTCCAAAAATGGGAATGCAGACGTCATTTACAGCATTATATATGTGCTGAGAGCACTTTCAGGCACCTCATTGGGTGGATTTGATAACATGGCACTCACTGTAGCATCAAACTGGTTGCCCATGTGCGTGTCTCCTGTGTGCAATGTTGGGAAGATACAAGTGTAAAAAAAAACAAAAAACAATATACTGTAAATTGCTTTATTTTCGCGTGTATAAATTTTCATGGTTTTTGTATTTTTGACATTTCACTGGTTTGGACATAATTCCCATTCAAACAATGTTAAAATACTATTTCAATGTGCTTTTATTTTCACAGTTTTGTGCCATCAGCAAAATAAGCCAAAATAAGAATACAGCGAAATTAAAGCAATTTACAGTATACAGATAAAAGCGCAAGTGAAAATTCCTCAGGGAAGGCAAGCAAAATATGCAGATTAGTCACCGCATGGGCACACGTGGACAAAAATATACTGAACCCCAATGAAAAGTATCCACATAAAAAAATTAACAAATTAATTTTGTAAGTTACTAAGTACTGTGTGTGCATATATGCATGGTTTGGAGCCTACATCAGGGTCATTCAGGACAACTTTTTAACTTTTGCTGGGTTGTTACATAATGCATGTGACTTTTGTGCACCGAATATGGCTTCTGACCACCACTCCTATTGGATGGCTAAAATGACCTGATGTTTTCAGTGGCTTTAAAAAGGGATGTTCAGCCAAGAAAAAAGCCAGTGGTCTCGGGTGTGTTGAGGCGATCATGCCGCGTCTGAGCCAAGGTCAAAGACACCATGCTTTGGGGCTTGCAGAGGGTGGAGTCCCAATCACTCAAATCGCACAAAGAATGGGGTGTACTCGGCGCACCATCCAACGACTAATTGAACGGCAACAAGAAACTGGATCCGTAGATGATCGGCCTAGGCCTGGCCGAGAAAGAGTGACAACACCTGGCCAAGACCGTCACATCCGGCTGATGCACCTGCGAGACCGTTTCCATACAGCAGCCCAAACAGCCCGTGAGACTCAAGGGGTGAATCACCGTCCTGTCAGTAGTTCTACTGTGGAGAGGCGACTGAGGAGCAGTGGCCTAACAGCCAGAAGACCTTACAGGGGTAACCTGCTGACCCAACCCAGAAGAGAAAGACGACTGCAGTGGTGTAGAGCACACTCCAGGTGGACTCGCCAGCAGTGGAATACCGTCCTTTTTACTGACGAGTCCCGTTTTTGTGTCAGCAGAGCAGATGGCAGAGAACGTGTGTGGCGCCGGACTGGGGAGAGATATGCAGATGCCTGTGTCCGTCAGGCAGATCGATGGGGTGGACACTCTGTCATGGTGTGGGCAGGCATCAGCAACCGCTACCGGACACCCCTAGTGGTCATTCAAGGGATCCTCAATGCTAGGCGGTACATTGATGAGGTGCTGGAGCCGCACATGGTCCCATTTATGGAGCAGCATCAAGATCTGGCGATCTTTCAGCAGGACAATGCACGTGCACACTCTGCAAGATTAACAATGAACTTTCTCAATGAGAACAACATCAATGTCATGGAATGGCCAGCGTTCTCACCCGATCTGAGCCCTATTGAACATTTGTGGGATCAGTTAGGCCAAGGTATTCAACGGAGGACACCTAGGCCTACTACCCGAAACCAGCTGATCCAAGCTCTGCAGGAAGAATGGAATAATGTTCCCCAACACAGAATTCAAACCCTGGTCAGCAGTATGCGCCGCAGATGTATAGCATGTGTTGATGCTCGAGGTGGCCACATCCCATATTGAACAGAAAAATTTGTGTGACTTTCAATTAGGGCAGTTAATGACATTTTTTGCCTGTAAGTGACGTTAATGTCGGTAGAGCGTGACATTATTTTTACGCCAGAAAAGTGAATGCTTTGTTAAGTTCTAAGCACGTCTAGGTATGAAATGTTTCAAGTATAAACAATAAAATACTTCAAAATTGGCATGTGGATACTTTTCATTGGGGTTCAGTATACGATTTGCTAAATGCGATGTGTTGTTGATTGCTGTCTGCCATACGTCTCATCGTTATTGGTGTTTTACTGTCTTACTGTTACATGTAATAGCAGGTCCCTGGGTAGTCTAAATCCACCCTTGGTACAGTCAACAAACTTTTAGTCATTAAACTCTTTTCCATGAGTATATTCACTGTGTTCGTTTTTATGCTAAAGTTACCTGCATGTTTTATTTAGTTATCATTTTTATGCAAACTCATGTGTCACTGTAAGTTGATTATACCATATAAAATCAATCAATTAAATCACACCAAATGAAATTCTCCTCCATAATGGGATCAACAGCCCCATATATCCATGTTTCGCAATTTCAGACTGGACCAGCTTTTTTTGCTTTAAAAAAAAAAAACAACAGAAAGGAAAAGATGGGTCCAACGGACCCACAGTGAAATATCCTTAATGCTACCCCTGGGGTGTAGCTTGGACATCAATGGCAAAAAGAATTGAGCCTCAATGTTTGGGAGTTATAAACTGCATAAAAATCCTTGTAGACTTTAATGTTGGTGGTGTCACCTAAAGTATGCAATATACAGGTAAAATGTGACAATCTTGTGACCGCAATACTGTCCACAGTTTTTAAGTTAGCCCTATATGTCTTTCAGGACTTATAGGGTGTAAAATAGGCTAGGCCCCTTTGGTATTGATGGTGCCACCTACATGATATATGGGTCAAAATGTGAAAATCTTATGAAGACTAGCATCTTTAATGTTTGGCAGATCTTCATGGAATTTGGTGGGATGGGGGGGGGGGGGGGAGGAGTTGTCAAAATCTAACTTGCTAATGATACAGTGGCACCACCTATAATTTGACAGAAGTTGTAAGCCAAAATTGTTTTAAGATATAATATACCATATTTAGAAAAGTAATTGGAATAGACTTGCCAAATATGTAGGATATATAGACAATATCCAAAGCTAGAATTTTATATATCAGGGACCTTGGCATATTTTTGTGAGGTCACCATGCCTGTAAAGTTGAAAGAGGTGATTTTATAATGGCAAGGTGTAGCTTGGACAGGAATGGCATTGTCAGCGCAGCACGAGGCCTATGGGCCTCTTGTATTACAAAATCTGGGTGACCTTGATCTTCTTTACCAAGGTCACTGAAGACTTAAAAGTTAAGGACTCACTGATTGTTGTCTTGGCACTTGCTACAATTTCCATCCCAAGAATTTGACAAAAAGGCTATGGTTACATGTGGAGCAAAGTGCCATCTGGTGGACAAATGAGACGCTAAAATCACATAAGCTTAACAGGTTTAGAAGCCACTTGAAATGTTGATGTTGGTGCAATATAGCTATGGTGCCGGCAGAGCATTAGGCCCAAGAGCCTTTTTTTTTAATTATAAAAAAGTGCACCCCCTTTTGCAAGTTCCAAGATAGTAAATGTGTCTATTTACAAATTTATATGTAAGGACTCACTGATTGTTGTCTTGGCACATACAACAATATCCATCACAAGAATTGGACAAATAAGCTAAGGTTACATGTGGAGCAGTGCCATCTGGTGGACAAATGAGACACTATAATCACAAGCTGAACATGTTCAGAAGCCACTTGAAATGACGATGTTGGTGCAATATAGCTTTGGTGCTGGCAGAGCATTAGGCCCAAGAGCCTTTTTTTTTTAACTATAAAAAAGTGCGTCCCCTTTTGCAAGTTCCAAGATGGCAAATGTGTCTTTACAAATTTATATGAATTCAACAAATTCGCTCTGCAAATGAGGTGGTGAAGGAATGCAGTGTGACCAGTTCTGTCCTATGATTGACTGTTCAAAAGACTGTATCGTAAGGGACATGAGCATCAGTCGGTGCCCAAGGGAAACTTCGACCATAGAAACCTATTGTTATGTTGATGTTAACAAAAGAAGAAGAAAAAATCTGTAAAGTTGACGTCCGTCTCTTTTATTGATAGACAGTAAACCATTTTCACCATGGAAGATGGCATGGTATGGTGATACTTTTCATATTTTCATGGTTCTGTATCTTTCAAACACAAAACTAGAGTACAGCTCAATTGGTTTAAGATTTTGCATTCGAAGTACATGTACATGTTCCAGGCAGTGCATAGATCTGCAAATGTAATTTCTGTCTTGTGACTCCACCTTGTCCTGAACTGGTGCAATGCACAGTACTCCCTCTTTATAACACCTTTTGTTACAAGGCAGTTTCTGATACAACACAGTGTGTGACATGGCTTCCACTGAAGTGTTGTTACCATTACTTCAATGTTAAAGTCCCATTTGTTATAAGGCGGTTTTCTTATTACATGGTCTACCCTATGGATCCCAACACCAGTGTTATAAAGAGGGAGCAGTGTAGTTTGATAGAATTAAATAATATGTTACACTTATGGGCTCATTGTCTATTTTCTTTTGTAGGCTACTCCAGCTAGTTTACAGCAATGGCAGAACCAGACAAGTAAGTGTTCCTTATATTTTATGTGCACAAGATGGTGCAGTAGTCCCCTCTTGTTGGAGTCCACCAGCCTTTTGTGACTATTTTCATTGTGTAAAAGCACCTTCTAATGATGATTTACCTCTTTGGGGGAGGCCATCTGCAGAACCTGGCTAGTGACTACCCAAAATGACCCAGAAAGATCACAGATACATCCAGAAATTCCCAATTTTGGACAAGGTCAGTTTTGTAAGATTGGTCAAATATGTTATTGAAACCAGCTTTCACATTCAAAATATGTTTCTGATACGTGTACCAGTAAATGACCAAGCACATGACTGCAAGGTGGCATGGGGTACAGTGAGAGCACATGTGTATTGTATTTGTGTCTTTTTGCCCAGAACCACTTCCTAGTAGTCAATATGCTATTCCGCAGTTCGAACTCTTTACTCTCCATAAGCTAACCTGTCCCTGTCTAACCTGTATACATATGGAATTACTATTGTCTATATTGCACACATTCCTCTGTAAAATTTTGACATAGGCTGTATCAGCCCAAATAAATTAAAGGGTCTTCAGCGGGTAACTACTCAACATGTTTTGGAGCCTTTTACCCGTACATGTCTCTCTGAGTAGCGGCTCCTTGTCTAAGCTAAATATTCAGCAAAGACAACCCACATAATATAGAATAAATAAGAACGTGGCAAATGATGAATTAGCTAAATACGTGAAGTTTTGCTTATAAATGCAGAGCTTCGTTATGAAAGAAGAACCCCTGTCAAACAAACCATAATTACTAAATTTGTATAGTACAGGTTCAGATAAGAACAATTTGACTTACCCCTGAACCCATATGTACCCTTTCTGGCTGGACAGCTTATCCTAGTTAAACCACCCGCCAGTGTATAACTGAAGTGGAAACAAGCTGGGGCCTTATATTCAGTCCCAGTGATAGTAAAATAAACAGTTGCAACTAGACCACCTGTACAAACCAAGGGAAATCCCAACAAGGACTGCAACAATGGACATCCTGCACCAGAAATGTAAAACAAACTCTGTGATGACACCTACCCCCCAAACAATTAAGCTCTATTTAACTGCCAACTCTGAGTCAATGTATCAACTTAATGTGTCAGGTTTGTGACATTTGAGAAAATACTGTCAATTTTGAGTAAATGTGCATTTAGGCATATCAGAAAAGAATGAAAGTCATTAGCATTTATGTCAAAAAACATGTTATCAAAACAATTTTTCTTAACAGGATTTTGAGTACAATTAGGCAAGCTTGTAACTGTCGTCAGTAGCTGCTTGTTACCTATAGCCCCTGGGGGTTTGACCTAACAGAAAACAAGCTAGCCTAAAATATCTTAAAGCTGAACATTAAAACAGAATGATGCCAAAGATAAAGTTAAGTTGCAAAACAGACAAGTCTAAAAACTGTAAATTATTATAGCCAAACTTTCTAATAATCTTTGGATATTAACAGCTGTATGTTGTGTTGGAATCTAAATAATGGGTTAGGAACTCAAAGTAGTGGGTAGTTGTTGGATAGTAGACAGGTGCTGCAAGATTATCTCTCCCCCTCCCCTCCCCTTTTGGGAAACCACCTCTTGTGTGTGACCACTTCTTGGCACTTGAACTGGTCTCTCAGAGGGACTGTTTTACTTGTCAACGTGATGGCAAGCCTTATTTCTACTAAATTGCTGCCTACCAATCAGAATGGAGGCTGAGCGACATGCATTGTTGCAAGGGATTACGCTAGATGTAGTAAGGGTTCGCTGGGCCTTGGAAAAAGCAGCTTGAAAATGAATTTTTGTGTGCTTTTTCTATTTTCATCTTTTTATACGCCCTTGGAAGAAAAGCTTTGCATATGTCTCTCAAACTGTACATTGGTTCCGCTTTAAACTAAATATGAATGTAACTGTACGTGATGTCCACCAAATGTATGCACTATATGGTGGTCATGTCCGTTTCTGATTTTTAACAAATTAATCTAAATGAAATGGGAAAAAATTGTTCTGGGGATGTTTAAAATGTACATGTGTGCATTGTTACTGTACAATAGGGATACATGTTGTAGTAGCAAATGTGACATCTACATTGGCTCTTGCACACACTAACAGATAAGTATGTTTTGGGTTTCTCTTGGAGTTGTTACCTTGTGACATTGTTCAAAAAATCAACTGAGGTTGTGGCCAATATCATGGTAATGGCAAATCAGAGGGCCATTATTACTATTCCATGGTTTTCCCTAGGATTTTCTTAAAGAGTAGTGGGATTGCTAAGAATAGCAACAATAGAAAAATTAAAGCCCGACACTCCTATTCAAAATGATGGGGATAATGATTTCAAAGCCCTAAATTTAGATGTAAAGCCCTAGAATTCTAGGGCTATAGGGGTTTGGGGAAAACCCTGCTATTCAATTCAGATAGAGTGTACCTGTGTGGTTTCTTGGTTTTTTAAATTTGGCCTTGAGTGACTTTAAAATTCCAAGCTGACAAATTCGCATAGATCTAGGTAACAGTGGTAGGGGCACTGATTTTCTGCGATCGCAGAATGGATAATCTGACACAGAATTTTACTTTTGTCAGTGTTATTCTGAAAATTGGGACTTTTTTACCATTTTGTTGACAAAATCAAGCTGTTGCAGCATATTTTCATTCCTTCAAAGTTCAGGAAACGAATAAAGATTAATAGTTGCAATAGTTTCAGGATCCTCTTTCTTGTTGCCGTTGTCTCTGATAGGAGGCACATCATTTGCATACCTACCATGAATGCTATCAGTACGTTGTAGTCAATTTGTGCATACATTGGTAGTTCCTCACAATAAACGGCAAACTCAAATTCAAACGAAAAATTTAATATTTCAAGTCTTTAGAAATCGAGTGTGCGCACTGTCACCATGTACTTCCTACCACTGTACACAAACAGCTGCTCGGCCATGTGGCCTGACACAACACATCATCCGATTGGTCAGTTGAGTCACATGCAAAAATGAGCGAATCATAGCTCAGGTCACAGTGTGTTCATCATGGCTTCTGCCCAGTAAATGTGTGAATCTTCCGCAATTTACAGAGGGAACGCACAAACGGGAAGCTTTGTTTATATTGCAGCATGCAAAAATAAAGATTGCAGTATTTATAGCAAAAATTGTTTGGTGTTACAGACAAATACATACTTTAGGTAGGGGATAGCGGGAGTGGAATGTATGCCAAATCAGTCTGTAAGAGAGAGTCTCACGATGATGGCATTTGATGCTCAGTTCACCGCAGATCTACTCCATGCTGTGACTGGCATAATAGATCTTCAAATCCATTAAAAATGTGCTTGATTTTATTTTTCAAACAGCGGCATGATATCATTTGTCACTTCAAGACATTTTACCTTGTGCATCGTTGAAAGTTTTAAGTTGAAGATAGATGGATGCCCAGAATCAGCATCATGGTAGGAAGAGACAAGTCATGTGAACAGAATCTGAGAAATGTTCAGAATTGTATTCAGTTTAGATACAAAAACTTTCAACAATGCATATAAATACAAGAAAAGCCACAATATATGGTTAAATTTGTACTTTATTGCCCCATTTCATCAGAAAATTGTTTAAAAAAAACTAGAAAACGAAAAAAACGCTGGAATGTTCAATTTGCTGACATGGAAAACACCATTTTCTGAAGCGGAAAATCAGTGCCCCTATGGTGGATTCCATCACTTTTCATTTAGAAAATGACGGGTGAACTGTACGAGTTAAGATTGATACTGCAATGATGATGGTTCTAAACAAGGGTTTTTCCCTTTCACTTTTCTTGGCACCATCAAACATGGGGCAATCTGTAACTTTGCCCTGCTGTCACAGGTGTACAAAAGCATTGAATAACAAGAGGAATGTGACATTCCTGTGCTCCACTGATGTGGCAACATTTAAATGATTCTTTGTCTAATCAAACACGATTTGCGACATCTCAGTATTAACTTTAGTGTATAATCAAGTTCACAGCCACTTGTAGTTTCTGCACATGTTAAAATGGATGCCATTCATTAATTATAAGGTCAGCCCAGGTTCTAAATTTATCAAGTTTTAGTGGGGCATTGAAACAATTGCTCATAAAACCAGTTGCACAGTCAGTGGGGACTTCTGCCAATACCGCTGTGTAACAGTCAACACTCACCATAACAATCATGGTCCGATACAGACATCAAAAAATGGTCAATTCACTGTAGGAGTTCGCAGAGATGAGTTTTCTAGATATTGTACCAACCTGCTGTTATAAAATTAATTGTTTATCATCAAAAGCGACAGTCATCCAAATGGGTCTCAACTTAATCGTCAGCAGCGCCGGTTGTGAAATTAAACCATGACATCACAAATTGACCGGCAGGCCTTGTTTCAGTTCACTGATCACTGTTTGTAAACGCTAAATCTAGAATTAGCAAATCCTACAATGCATTTTCTACTTTTTAATCAGTTTCCAACCAAGACAGCTATTCCAATCTATAACAGTTAAAAAAATAGAGCATAAAACTAACCAACCCCACAAAAATTCAAAAATGAACTAAAAAACACCAGTTTGGGTTTCATAGTACCTTAAGCAGGAAGGCCACCAAACAGTCCGGTAGGAAAGTATGCGCCAACATCTGTAGGTTACAGAACACAGTTGTGATTGGCTGCTTGTGCATCCCTACGGAGATAGTCTGTAATTGTGACAATACTGTGTTTTCAGCATGCTGTAGATTCTGTTTAAACAAAGTTCGCTAAGCCCGGTTTGCTGCATCACAGAGTTGCTTCATTGGTGGTCACATAGTCCCACTGTCTCCCAGGCCACATGGGAACTTCATGGTAGGGAAGGATAATGATGTGACCCTGGCAAGAGCGCAGTTCATACACCTGTATAAAGTTGACATCCATGTGTTGTTTTGTATTTGAATTAACACCAATTAACGAGCTGGGAATTGTATGACAAAAATCCATTGGTGTTTTTCGGACATTTTCATCTGTTAAATGTCGTTCATGAAATTTTAAAATACCTAAATGTTGATTTTTTATGACTGAAAAATGCTAATATGAAAAAAAGAATAATTTATAACTGTGGTCTGTACCATGGAGAGTGGTTAATATAGACTGGGTCTGTTTTGCAATCCGTGTAAAAGATATTGGTCTATACTTACGAACGTACGTGTGTGTATGGATGTATGGGGGGGGGGAGGGGTGACACTTGATATTCTGTTGGAAAATCAGGCTGTTCTAATTATATTTCATTCTGAAATGATATTTACTTTTGTAGAAAGCCCGAAAATGTGGAAACAACTGAGGAGGTTGAAGAAGTGGTGATCGAAGAAGAACACGGTTCTGGTGAGTATGAGACAAAGCAACTCTTTCCTGGTTAACAGAAGTGAGTCTACAGCTTTCCTCAGCACAGGTTGGGAAAACCTGCACCAAGGAAAGCTGTTGACCTTGGGCAAGATATCATGATAGGTATCAGCTACAATTCTCAGGAAAAATGTTTCATGTTGACAAAAAATTTATAAATGTGAAGAGACTGAGGCAGAAGACAATTTACATCTGGGTGTTTTGTGGAGACTTTTGAGTGGGAGAGGATCAAACAACTTTGAACCAAAAAGTTTAGTCTTGGCTGGAGCATGTACAGAACAAGGGAGATAGTTTCCCTCTACTGGTCAGTGTGGTAATTACTGCCAGGAAGAAACATCAGGTCAGGAGCCGTGACCTGTGAGAACACATCAGGGGCACTAGTTTGTAAAAGTTAGTTTCTGGCTTCGCACGAGCATATTGCTGTGTTTGGCACTGTTGCAGGCCAGTCAAGATAAACAACATAAACAAAATAGATGCTGCTGTTTGCTGAAGAAGCATCTTCCAATCCTCATCAGACGGTTTTGATGATACGGATGAACTGAGCTACAGAGCCTGGCCGTGGCTGAAGTGCCATGGCAGATGGTTAGGAGAACGTTAGCAATGAATTCCTGCCAAAAACACTGTCTTCACTTCCTTTCATGTACATGATATATTAGGGAAAACGGAATAGTTTAGCAGTGTTTTCTCAACCTGTTTCAAGGGAGTGTTTGAAAATGTCTGAATGCATCTTACAAGTAGGACCATGCAAACAATTTCAGAGTGATCGGTGCTTTTGATCTGCAGATTAACGCATAGCAATAAATGGTTAAGTTCCGACAATTAAGTTACTGATACTCAGATGGATCCTGTGGACATAGCTTATCAGCCCTCTATGGGGAACTATAGGTTTGCACCTTATCCAGGCCATATTTATTGTATTAAGTATTTGAATTTTGATGGGAGAAATTTTTAGCCCAGCTGACATGTCAGTCAGCTGATCTAATGGGGTGGTCAGTCCATCGTCATCATTGTCAGTTCATATTTCACATTTTCGACATCACCAAAACTGTTGGCCAGCTCCTTTTCAAACTTATTGGGAATCTGGGATAGCATTAGCCAATTAGCCATGGGCTAATGAGTGTGTAATCTGGCTAAAAGAATTAGCATTCTAGCCAAATTGGCTCAAGAAATTTTTAGTTCTCTGTAGCTTCAAAATCAGTTTTACTGTTTTATCCTTAAACTGCCTTCTGTTACATGTTATATGTTTGAAGATGTGAGCTGATGTTGGCTGATGAGATTGAAGTTTGGCTGAAAGATAGAAGTGACTTTAGGAAAGGTGGCTAACAAAATAAAATCCCTAGTGCAAGCATAGGGAATGTACCTGGACTTGATCTCCACCAATTTGTTCACTACATGGTGGTGCTGTCATTTTCTTTAAACAAATTGAAAAATTGATAAGGGGTTATGTTCATATCAGCAATATTGATGATGGTCTCAAACAAAGGTGACCTCAATATCATTCTAAAATTCACAATTCTACTTCAGTCTGTGGATGTAAGGTCAACTGAGCACAGGACTGTCACAGTTCTCTTGTTTTGGTAATATTGGATTGTGTTACTTTTCATTTAAAAAATGACTAACCAGTGAACTGTCTGAGTGAAGACTGGTTATTAAAAAAACATGGATGATGGTCTTAAAGGTGGTCTTGATATCATTCTGACGTTCACAGTACCTCTTCAGTCTATGTTTGTAAGGTCAGCAGAGCACAGGCCAGTACTTTTGTATCATTGTTGATGTGGGTGTGGACCAGAGAAAAGGGATGAAACTGAAAGACATCTGGTTAATTTTGATGGGATAGAGTTGTATGCTGTTACATCATTTTTTGAACTTTCAGGGTAAACTAGGAGATAACTCATATTCTTTGCACCGTTGAAAATTTTGTGGCTTTGTGGGAATTAGAAAAGCAAATGACCAACTTTTAAAACAAATTTTGGGACCTCTCCCAAAAAATTAGGGTTAATTAAGAATGGGTGGTGTGATTGTAATAGTTACATGTTTGCAGATGTTCAGAACATGACATCATACTAAATACAGCCCTGAGCCAGGCTTACTTGTGTGTAACGCAAGGTTGATTAGGAATGATTTATAATCCTGTAAATGGAAGGTCATTGTAAGATCAGATATTCAAGAGCTGTCACTAATGGGGGTACGGGGAGGAGGCGTATAGATGCTGAAACAATTGTCTTGATTTAAATGTTAAAATGATGATTATTGGGATTAAAATTGATTTCGAGGTGTGTATCGACAGTGTGTGGCATGATGGCCCAATTTAAAGACAAGACAAAAAGGGCATTTTGTATAATTAGCATGGTTAAGAGCATGGAGGAAAAGGGCAGATGCTATTAATGTGTATTGGGATATTTGTAGGCAGACATTGAATTTATCTATCTATGATGTCACAGCTCTTATCTGTTGTTTCAAACCCTAGTTCATGTATTTCAAATGTTACTCAGGAATATATTATGGGCCAGGAGAATTGAGACTTCCACAGAATCTTGTGCTGCAGCTAATGACACGTCCTTCTATAGCACTGGTGTAATCTTAGCCTGCGGTTGAAATTGCGTTTGTCAATATGTAGGTGTATGGTTCAAGAAAAATCTAGACAGGGGTTGGGAACATCACACAAACATGATATATACGTAATTGATATATATATATATATATATATATATATATATATATATATATATATATATATATATATATATGAATACATATAAAGTGGTTTGTGTGCAGTAGTAAACAAAGGATGGGAGAGTACATGCATGTAATGATTTTTTGTTGATTATGTATCTTCGCCAGACTAAATGTAGGTAGTTAGCATGACAAATGGATGGCTTTGACAACAGTTCATAATGTCACGGGGCTATAAATAGGAAGTTTTTCTTGCTATAATTCTTCAATTATGTGTGGCAGTGACAGGTAAAAGATGGGGATTGTAGGTGTAGTGGCAGAGGTGATGTCTTGCAGAAGCGAAAGCTCTGTATGAACTAGACTTTGCAAATGCACAATAATGGGGTTTTGATTTGGAATTTTAATATTGCGTGGTAGCTCATCCGATAAGAGCAAAAATGTTGAAGTGACAAGACTAAAGCATTCAAACAAAGCAACTGCTTCTGAGGTTAATTCTGTATATCAGCAACCTGCATTTAAAATAGCCAATACGTGACATTTACAATGGTTGCAGAGTTGGTTGGGCCTGTATCATTAAACAAAGAAGTACCTGTATGTAAGGGCAGATCCCTGTATGGAATATGACAAAATATGCTCTGATCAAACAGGCAACATGAAGAAAATTAACCATTTGGAAGGTCATGGTCATGTTCATAAGCACTGAAATTGATGTAAGAAGTCCTCATTTATGATCGGAGCAAGTCTTTTCTTCGCACAAATATCAGTGACACCGTCGGGTCTTCTTCAGTGTGCCCATCCCAGGGCAGAAGAAGAAGTGATACATAGTTTTCAGGTAATTTTGATCACATTTCAAGTAAAATTTGTGCAAGTGAGTGGCATCTCTGTTATTTGCACCTGAAAATACACTGCTTCATTGCGATGGCTTCACAAAGCCACAATGTCATGTTTTCGAACATCGGTAATTTCCATAGGCGATCGGAAATATAAAAAAAGGGAAAGAACTCCCATGATGCATCACACAACTAGGTCAACATAGACGCATCCTTGCCGTTGCGAGTAGACATGTGCAAAGTTAAGGCGATAATAAAGTTAAACATTTCAAAGCATGATAACACACAAATTTCCTCCTAATATTAATCTAAAGACCCTTTTAGAACATATGCCAGACGGTTTGTGATGTTACTGGGGTTTAAACTAGATTTTATAGCTGTTTTAAAGTTAGGTAAATTTATTTTTCCAGTATAGAAAATTGATCATATGTATGCATGCCAGTATCATTTAATCTGACTTTGTTTCCATTTGAAGCAACCACAAATTATTAGAGTGGTTGTTTACCATTGTTACCACTGATTTTTGCTTGTTTTTTGTTTTCTGGAATGACCGCAGACTGCAAAAAGCTTGGTTTTGACTGACCACTGACCACAAAAAAACTTGATTTTGACTGACTGCTGAGGGCGTTTGGCAGGTGACCGGCCACCACAGGTCATTTAAAACATTGCAAAAAACTTCGTGCATCGCAGATGTGACTGGTAACACCAGGTGACCAGCCACATCGGTGGTCTGCCATTCCAGGTACTACTGAAGTCGTTTTCTCATTACCCTTAAAAATATAATGGTTAAAAAATTAAAATTCACCATGATTATATACCTTTCATTCAAATACAGCGAGCCTGGTCTAAAGTGAAAAGTAGTCTCAGTCTACAGATTTCCTTGGGACACTTGGTGCACAATGCGTGCAAAGTGTCCCGAGGAAAGCTGTTTACTCAGTCTTAAATCAGTGCTTTAAGGGTTAAAGCACATGTCATACATATATACATATATGATTGACTCCATGTCATGCTTTATTATCCTGCTAAATGAAAATTGAAAGACACAACAGTATAGTAGTGAGAAGAGTTGTAGCTTACACTTGGGAAAAAAATCCTCGCCCTTTTGCGAATGTTCTGGAATAATTTGATTGTGGACAGATTTTGTTGATGAAGCATACCAACTGTGAGATGATTTTACAGATGAGTCATGTTTTGTCTTAACGGACAGCATGCTGGTGTAAGAAGGACCCACCCACATCATCAGGTATCATTTGTCATGATTGGTGCTCCCATGCACTTGAGCCACAAGCTGAAATTCCGAATATTGATCAATCATTTTGTTTATTTACCTTCAAGTGTGTGCATTTTACTGGAGATACACTTTGACACTTGCAGATTGCTGTTTCAGTTCCGTGATTAAAATGCCCGTTGATTGATTATATTTTCCAAAACAGGGTTCAGGTTCAGTATGCATGCAAAGGCTAAAAATGTAGTAAATCATGCACAATGTTATAAATCTGCATTGAAATAAAAATCAATATGTGCCATGTACTTCATACATAAGGGAAATTAAGGATGCGAAACCCATTAAACATAATTTCCTTTCACAAGGATAAAAATAAAACACAAGTCTTGTTAATTAAGTGGGCCCAAAACTACGCTGTAATTGGGCGACTGGAATGGCACATCCCTTACATAGCATCAATACCCTTGATGCTGAATGTCACTCCCATACTGCCAGATATCACTGGAAAACTCTTTAACTTGATCTTTCTATGTCACAAATTATGCTTTGGGCTGAAACATGTCAAAACTAGTTCAGGGAATCTCTGTCAAAAGGGCCACATAAGGTGATTACACAATATTTGTATCTGAAACAAATTTAATGTGTTTCAGTGAGTATGATTGAATACAACCGGTCTTCATGACAATATACAAAGTAAAGCAGGAGTGAAAATTGTTGAGGGGAGCCAGGAAAATATGTAGACCACACCGGGCAATGGCATCTGTGTAAATTAATGAAATGTTTGTATTGATTGAAGATCTGTGACTGCAGTTGGTGATGGTCAATATATTGGAGCAAAGAACAAAATTTCATGCTGTTTTTAGCTCAGGTCGCCTGTCTGTCTCCAATTCACCTTTTGGACTTTTCTAAAACAGTTAACCACATCCACTCAAAACTTTGTCCAGATGTACCTTGGGAGGTCTCTAACCAGTTTGATGAAATGGTCATGATACAGTGATGTGTGTATGTGTATGTATATGTGTGTGTATATATATCAGCTGAGGTCATAGGTTAGGTGGTGATTCACTCTCCTGTTTACAGTTCACATTTTCAGCTTCAAATTCCACAGCCAAATTCTCTTCAAACTTGCTAGAGATGTAGGTTAGGTGTGTTACCACAAACTTTGCTTAAATTGTTGTGCTTCATTGATTTAACTGTATTGATTCATTTGGGGGGGGGGGGGGGCAAAGTCTTAAAGGAGCTTCTTTTCTAAAAGTGCTCAGCCAAATACTACAAAGTTGCATAAAAACACTTCTGGAGGACCCCTAAACTTTTATATGTTCAACAGGTGTAGCTGCAATTTTTTCCACTTTTTTAAATTAATTTTCACGTGGTTTAGCTCTGCTGACAGAAGATTGCAGAGCTTATGCCATCGTTAATGTATGTCCATCCATCTGCTTGTGAGCGTGATACAGTGCACAGTTTTTAAGATAGCCCTATTTGACTGTTAGGACTTATCAAATGTATGAAAATCTAGGTAGAGTTCGATATTTTGCTTGTGCCAACTGCAGTATTATGTAATGTATGTATATGGGTCAAAATGTGCGAATCTCGTGAAAGCTGTAGCATCCCTTAATGTTTGATAGTTCTTTATGAAATGTAGTGGGATTGTGAAGAACGGCAAGGTCTTATTTGCTGTGGTGCCACCTGTAATTTGATGGAAATTATGAGCCAAAATTTGTTTAAAGATACAGAGTTCTATATCTGGAAAAGTAATTGGATTAGACCTGCCCAATTTATAGGATATAGAGACCATGTCCAATGCTAGCATGTTACTCATCAGTGACCATGGCATATTTTTGTGAGGTAACAATGCCTTTAGAGTTGAAAGACGCAATTTTGTAATGGCAGGGTGTACTTTGGACATCATTGGCAAAGAGAATTGAGCCTCCAGTATAAAACTGCACTTGATTATCAAGTGTATGGAAATCTATGCTGACATTAATCTTGGTGGCACCATCTATAGTATTGTGTAATATACGGGTCAAAATGGTAAAATTATGTTTTCATTCCAGCATCATTTATTTTTTAAGGATCTTCATGAAATTTAGTGGGCTTGCAGAAGAGGTCAAAATTTCAGTTTCTTTTGATACTAGTGGTGCCACCTATATTTTGATGGAAATTATGAGTTCAAAGGTCTTGAAAGATATAAAGTTCCATGTCTTGAAAATTGATTGAATTAGACCTGCCAAGTTTATAGAATATATAGATCATGTCCAGTGATAATATGTAATGTAAAATCAGTGACCTTGACTTATTTCTCTGAGGTCACCAGACCTCAGACCTGTTAAATTGAAAGAAGTGATTTTCTAATGGGAGGAAGTAGTTGTGCATACATGGCGAAGAGGATTGAACCGCCATATGAAAATTGCGCTTGAGTACATTGTATGTAAAACTCTACTTAGTGATCTTCTTTTTGGGTCACCATGACCCAGTGACTGTGACCTTGACCTCTATTCAATGTCATAAAGCACTTAGAAGGATATGAAATTCAGTATCTTGATAAAGAATAATCAGAAGGATACCAAATGTACCACAAATGTGTGTCATATGGAATTTTGATATTGCATAATATGGTTGACCTATTTTCAGCTCAGCTGACTTGTCAGTCAGCTGAGCTTATCTTATGGTCCTCCGTCCGTCGTCCGTCCGTCCGTCAACAATTTACATTTTCGACTTCTTCTCCGAAACCATCAGCCAGATCCACTTCAAACTTGGTGGGGATGTGCCTTGGGTGGGTCTCTACCAAGTTTGTTCAAATGGTCAAGGTCCATTGATTTTTGGATTTTTAATGAATTTTTTTGTTCTTTTTTGGGCAAATCTTAAAAAATCTTCTTCTCTGAAACCGCTCACCCAATTACTTTGATATCACACAGAAACACTCCCTGGGACACCTAGTTCTTAATTTGTTCACCAGGTGGCGCTGCAATTTTTTTCTATTTTTTTATGAATTTTTGTGTGTTATAGCTATATTTGACTTCATCTCCAGAACCGTCACTCAGATTAAGCTGAAACATGGTGGATATGTTCCTTGTAGAAGGGTCAAACAAAGTTGTTCACTATGTGAGAATGCTGCAGATTCCTGATTTTTAACGATTTTTTCCATTCGGGTACTTATCGGTTAATGCAGCTTTCATATTGATTACTATGGAAGTCAATGAGTATTCTAATGCTAATTCACATTTGCGACTTCTTCTCCAAAACCGTCATGCAGATTAACTTCAAACTTGGTGGGGATGTTCCTTGGGTGGGTGTCTACCAAGTTTGTTCGAGTGGTCATGTTCCAATGAATTTTGGTTTTTTTATGATTTTTTTTTCAAAAATCTTTACAAAAGTTTTAACATGGGAATTTCTTGTAATGGTTATAACTTAAATAATTTTGGCCAGATTTACTTCAAACTTGGTGGGGATGTGCCTTGGATGGATCTCTACCAAGTTTTTTCAAATGGTCACGCTCTATTGATTTTTGGAATTTTTATGATTTTTTTTTTCGTTTTTTGGGGGCAAACCTTAAAAACTATTCACCTGTGAAACTGCCAGGGTTCGCACAGAGCTTGAAAAGGCTTGAAAAGTATGGAATTTGAATGCCCTCTGTTCCAGGCCTTGAAAAGTTTGGAATTTTATAAAGAAGTCTTGAAAAGTATGGAAAATCGATTTTCCGGTTTAAATAAAAACAAACACAATGAAAAAAATCTATTTCTGTGACTTTATTTTAATGTTTGTTGCAATACCTACGATCGTAGTTTATTTACATTTCTAAATATAGCATCTATGGGGTTTTCTGCATTGCACAGCATCATGGGAGGCACCTTTTTCAACTCTCAATGCAACGGGATTCTTTGCAAGATTTGAAAAACAAGCATGCGTAATTTTGTTTACGAGTGATGGTCCATCATGAATTCAGGGCTCGACAATTCGCATGTCCGAAAGCTCTGGCTTGTCAGAATTGGGCTCGGGCTGGTGGAACTGGAAATAAAAAAGTGCTATCCCTGTGGGCTAGCTGGAATTTTTTACTAGTAAAATCCGTCAAAAAAATAATAATATTTTGCAGGGCAAATTCATCTGCAAATTAACATCAAATGCCATTTATCGGTGGGTTCAAACAGTGGTAGAAAAAATACGTGCCGTGAGATGACTTCCCGGGCAAAAACAGCACACAACTGCCAGTCACACGCAAGTGACAGCGTGGACACTGGATTAGATCTGCGGTGAACTGACGCAGTCTCACGGACTGATTTGGGACACATTCGGCAATTCCCGCCTGGGCTCTCTCTAGGACATGATTGACTTTAGCCACTGTGGCTAATCCATAAGAATTTCTTGTAGCCACAAGAAATTTACTTTTGCCACTCATTTTCCACCCACTTTCAAACATGGTCTCAAAATTATCAAAACATGGCTGCAGGCAAATGCATGCGAGGAATACGCCCCCCCCCCCCCTTGCACTGATGGGATGCATATCGTTTGCGTACCTACCATGAATGCTATCGGTACATCGTAGTAAACTTGCATATACAGTATTGGCAAGTTCCTCGCAATAAACGGTATTCTTAAATCAAATTCAAACGAAAATTTTAATATTTCAAATCAGATATCGAGTGTGCGCACCGTCAACATCTTTCCTGCAACTGTACACAAACAGCTGCTTTGGCCATGTGGTCTGACGCACAACACATCACCCGATTGGTCAATTGAGTCACATGCAAAAATGAGCCAATCACGGCTCATGATACGGTGTTTTCATCATGGCTTCCACCCAGTGAACATGTGTGAATTTACGGAGGGAACACACAAACGGGAAGCTTTGTTTTTGTTGCAGCATACGAAAATAAAGATTCCGGTGTTTATTGCAACAATTATTTGGAGTCACAGGCAAATACGCAAAGGTATGGGATAGCGGGAATTGCCGAATGTGTCCCAAATCAGTCCGTGAGACTGCATCAGTTCACTGCAGATCTAATCCAGTGTCCACGCTGTCTCTTGCGTGTGACTGGCAGTTGTGTGCTGTTTTTGCCCGGGAAGTCATCTCACGGCATGTATTTTTTCTAACACTGTTTGAACCCACCGATAAATAGCATTTGATGTTAATTTGCAGAAGAATTTGCCCTGCAAAATATTATTACTTTTTGACGGATTTTACTAGTAAAAAATAACACGAAAATGCACCGCTGCGTCTCAAACGAACAACAAAATGCAGGGTTTCGATGTCGATAAAACTAAAGTGACCAAAATGTACTGTTCGCCACCATGGCGAAAATTTAGTGCTGGTTTTAAATTTTTTTTCGCCACAGTGCAATTACTTTCGCCAGTGGCGAATGGCTAGCGAGAGCCCAGCCCGCTATCCCATACCTTTGCAAATTTGCCTGTGACTCCAAATAATTGTTGCAATAAACACCGGAATCTTTATTTTCGTATACTGCAACAAAAACAAAGCTTCCCGTTTGTGTGTTCCCTCCGTAAATTCACACATGTTCTCTGGGCGGAAGCCATGATGAAAACACCGTAGTACGAGCCGTGATTGGCTCATTTTTGCATGTGACTCAATTGCCCAATCGGGTGATGTGTTGTGCGTCAGACCACATGGCCAAAGCAGCTGTTTGTGTAGAGTTGCAGGAAAGATGTTGACGGTGCGCACGCTCGATATCTGATATAAAATATTAAAATTTTCGTTTTGAATTTGACTTAAGAACACCGTTTATTGCGAGGAACTTGCCAATACTGTATACGCAAATTTACTGCGATGTACCGATAGCATTCATGGTAGGTACGCAAACGATATGCATCCCATCACTGATGGCATCAGTGCATCACGCCATCCGAGGTGGAAAGAAAGGATCCTTAACTGAAGCCAATGCAAGTATTTAATCGTTATTTAAGTTTATACGGACTCCTATAGTCCCAGAAATTACAGTGTATTTTTCATCGTTAGTCACCCCAAGCAAATAGCTTACTTTCAATTTGTTTTTTTGTTTTTTTGTTTTGATATTTTGCCAGTTTCACTGTCAAACAGTTGCAGCTGGAATCATTGAATTTGACATTTTTTTGCGATTTTGCAAGCGACAATAAGCGGCAAATACATTTTAGGGTAAAGGGTTTGTCTGGCCTAGGCCTTAGCATTGTCAGAGAAAAACGTTGTTTATAGAAGTTTTATCAGGACAAGTGGATTTTGAAATCTACTTGCCCAGCGGACAAGTGCTTTTTAAAAAAATTGTCGAGCCCTGAATTATGGATAAATGACCGTAAATGTTCGCCGCGGGCATAAATTGTGCACCAAGCCGCAACAACAGTGGGAGGCTGTACATATAATGAACTTGGCTTGGAAACCCCAAATAAAAGGACTGGGTTTTGCCTGTAAAACAGGACAAATACAGCGCAAGATGCAAGGTGTGTGCAAGTAATGTGCACTTAAAAAATATGGGAGAAGCAGCGCTTGCTAGTATCAAACAAAAAGTTTGTTTTTTTTGTTCAATATATAAATTGCATACATTGGTCCCCTCTTGTAAGCCACCCCCAAAGAGATACCACTCCCTCTGCAAAGGCTACTTTGCTGGGCAGCAAGTATGGCATTCTCATTATATTTTCCCCCTGAAGAGAGACCACCTCTCGTAATAAAGGAAACATTTGGGGTGGTCTTATAAGAGGGGAACCACTGTATATGTATATATATACACCCATAAAACCACGGATAATTGAGTTTGGAATTTTGGAAAAATGGTTTGGAAAGTACTTGAAAAAGTATGGAATTTTGGCTTTGCTATGCTGTATGAACCCTGAACTGCTCACCCAGTTGTTTTGATATCGTTCATAGACACTCCCAGGGACACATAGTTCCCAATTTGTTCACCAGGTGGCACTGCAATTTTTTCTAATTTTTTTTTATTAATTTTTATATGGTTTTGTTAACTTTCACTTGTTCTCAGAACTGTCACTCAGATTAAAGTGAAATGTGATGGATATGTTCTTGTGGAAGGGTCAAACAAAGTTGTTTACTAGGTGGCACTGCTTTAGATTCCTGATTTTTAAGTATTTTCAACTCGGGTACTTATCGATCAATGCAGCTTTCCTATTGATTACTATGGAAGTCAATGGGTATTCTAGTGCTAATTCACAGGACAACTGACACAAAATTTACTGTTTACTTGATAACTTGAGATCTGTTTTGAGTTAGTACTGTGATGTTGCACATGTTAATGTTTTTGTATGAAGGTCATGCTCAGACAGTACATGAATGACTTTGACCTCATTTCTGGGGTCACAGTGCAACATACATGAATTTTACTCTTCATTGTAACTTGAGAACTACTTGAACCTTGATGTTGCACATGTTAGTGTCCTTTTATAATGGTCAGACTTACTCAGAACATGGGTGACCTTGATCCTTTCCCAAGTTCATAGATCTGCAAGTGTGATGAATGTCAAGATCAGCTGAGCATGGGCTGTTCACACAGCCCTCTTGTTTCAAGGTTGTGGAGGGAGTGCACATCAGGAAATTAATTTTGGTGATGGTGGTTAGCAGACCATAAGCCCCACTGGCCTCTTGTCATTGACTTTTCCAAAAGTGTCATGTGGATTGTGCTGAAACATGGGGGGAATGTACCTAATAGAAGAGTCAAAGTTGTTCACTTGGTGATGGTGCATTGGATCCCTGATTTGAACATATTTCAGTTGGGTCACTTATTTTGAAATTTCTGAGTGACATGCCTGGGTAAAACACAATATTTTTTAATTTGCAGTGTTTTGAAAGGCCAGGACAAATGCAGGGAATATGTCAGCAACGTGTTTCTTGGTTGTAACTGTAAATGTATACTTTGTAGGGGATGCAGGCAAGGGCAAAGCCCTCACTGATGCACTCATGCAGAACCCAGAGCTCTTGGCGGCGGTGCAGTCTCGCCTGACCGACATGGTGGGACAACCCAGCGGGTATGATGCACGGCGTGACTATGAAAAGTCAGTGTTTAGATTAGTGGATTGAGAGGTGTAATGGTACCTAAATGTATCATCTGATATAATGAGTATTGACTTCAACAAATTCTTCCATTTGGCTTTTACTAGAGAAACTGGTGTAGTGGAGTGTTCATTGTAATGCTGTGTGATGCAGAAACTTGCACCTGCAATGAATTGTTGCACTGAAGTTGGGTTGAAGATTCGACTTCCATCAATTTTCACTCAACATATTTTAAGAATTTACCTGCTAGTCACATTGACGTGCTTTTGGAACTCTCCGAATTCTGTGTGGGTTTATGAGTTTGTGTTGTTGTAACTTCTGTACCGTGAACTTTTATACATATTTATTGTATCCTGTCCTGAAGACATTGTATCATTACACCCAGTGTTTTGTAGTTTTGAAGGTAGACTGTGTACAGTACATTGTGGTAGCCAGAGGAGTGTCCAGATGTCGTTTGGACACCCAGATTCAAATTTGGATACACATTTTTCAGTGAAGTCTTTTTTGATATATAACATAAACTTGTCGTTTAATAGCACATACATGATGCATGGAAATTATTAATAAAATTAGAAGATACTGGTGGAACTGATTGGGTCAGTTTGGATACAACTAGGAAATATTGTCAAGTTTGTGTGCTAAGAAGTAACTGATAACAATCGTGTGTCCATTTTCACTTTTGAACAATCAATTAATTGTTTTTTCTTGTTGGCTAGCCTTTGCATACATTGCAGTAATTATCGATGCGTGTTGATTCAGATTGCTTTGTTAGCATTCAGAACACCTGTTGCATCTGGCCTGGCAGAGGCCATTACACCGTCACAGTGGGGGTGACAGGTTGTCAAATATAACATCCCTGTTATTTCTCTTCAGATTTTTCAAATTTGGAAACCCTCGAGTGTGATACTTTCACGCTGTACAGCGGGCCTACTGGCAATCTGTATTTAAGTGTCTGGAAACTTGATTACGAATGATTTTTTTTTAAAGTGAAATTCAAATTCTTCTTGTTAACGCTTGGTTTCATGACTGTTCAGGTGGCCTGAAGTGTAAACAACACATGCCACCTCCTGATAGTGGATCTATTGTATTTTACTGATTTACTTCGCATAGCATGAAACGATTGCACCACACGGCAGCAACAAATACCGCTGACACATTTCGACGTGGCATTCTGAAAATAGGAGAGCTTGCTGAAAGATCATCACCTAAGGATTAAACTTTGAAAAATTAGTGTGACATTAAGTTGTATGCAATGGCTTTGCCGGATGGTAGAGAAGATATTTTGAAGGTGTACCTATCCAGGTAGATGATACACTGCTCTTTCGTGGTTTTCTTTTGATAAGGTTTGGATCACAATCACTCTGTAGTTCTAAACAAGACTAGAATGCAATGATATGTCTTACGCTGGAACTAAGTAGAACTAAATACAGTAAAGTATATATTTGTACTTATTTGAGATTGCTAAAGTTTGCTTTGTGTGAACGGTTACAATCGCAGCTGTCTGCAAAAACAAAACTAGGAAGTACCTGACTGAAAAAATGACATGAATGTATAATTTATTGTGCCATGCTGTGTTTTATTTTACATGTTGATTATGTAGAGTGTTTTTTTTGTTTCCTTGCAGTTTACCTAAGGTAGTAAAACGGCGAATAAAGGCCCTGAAGAAGCTTCAGTTTGAAATGATAAAGATTGAATCCAAATTCTATGAAGAAGTCCATGAACTTGAATGCAAATACGCTGAGAAATATGCACCTCTGTATGAAAGAGTAAGTGAATTTAAGAACAAGCTTTCGTAATTAGTTTCTACTTCAAGTGTGTGACATTAGACACTGTCTTCCATTAGGAGACAAAGAGTATATGCTTGTTGACAATAAACTCAGCCTGGACAAGTTGAGAAGTGCTGCCAAAGTGTGGTCACATTTTGTATTTAGCTTTAGTTTTAGCTCAGCTGATTTGTCAATCAGCTATGCTTGTAGGATGGGTTGTTGAATGTCTTTTAATCTGTCATCCATTGTCCATCCACAATTGACATTTTGGACTTGTCCAAAAGCATTGGCCAGATTCTCTTAAAACCTTGATGAGGATCTACCTTGGGTGTGTCTCTGCCAAGTTTGTTCAAACAGTCACGCTCCAGTGATTTATGGATTTTTAGCTGAGCTGACTTATAGAATTGTAAGTTCTCCATGGGGAGTTTGTCCTTAATTCACATTTTCTCGGAGAACTGTCAGCCAGGTTCATTTCAAACTTGGGTGGGTTTGCGACAAGTTGCTCCCAAAAACTTCGTAGTGGCATGATTTCACTAACTACACTGGGTAGGGCTTTCATACTTGGGTAAATGATTTATAATAATGATCACTACAGATTTGTACCATCACTGTCATACTTCATTGGTTACATCATGCTTGCATGAGCATTGTTGAAAAACTTTTGAGTGGCATTATTTCAGTAACTACACTGGGTAGGACTTTCATACCTGGGTAAATGATTGATAGTGATGGTCACTGCAGATTTGTACCATCACTGTCACACTGCATTGGTCACGTCCGTCAACAAAAGACTTCGGGAGTGGTTTGGTTACATTGTGCTTGAATTATGCTTGGGAGACGTTCGTGCCTCCGGGGCATGGCTCTGGTTTTAAAAATACAAATTTCTGTGTGTCTGTGTTATTTGTAATTCAGCTTCTAAAAAACCATCACTCAAATTGTTCTGAAATTTACTGTTCCTTTGAAAACTATTTGCACGGGGACTTTGATGTTCTGATGGCCCCCTGAGTCTACACAGCATATGCATAACTTTCACTCCAGATCATTTTCATGAATTTTACTGCTTAGTTAGGAACTTAAAATCTTTTTAAACTGGGAGCTTGCCTACCTTAAATATTTGTGCATGAATGTCGTTGAGAAAAAATTACCTCCTTCGTCTTATTCCAAAGGACACAGAAGCGCTTCATTTAGTGTATGCAAGGTCAGCTGAGCACAGGACTGTCACAGTCATCTCATTTTATTAATTTGGCTCATCACTTGTTTTAAGGTGTTACACAGACAAGAGTGCTAAAGACATGTCATTAAGGGATGCAGCCTTGAGTGAACATGGTTTGTCACTGATACTGTTGAGCATTTAAGCATTTTTATGTAGCAAATTGTAATATTGATAATGCAGAATGCTTCAAAAGTCTTATTTCAAGTGCAACGAGAAGTGCTGAAATCTCACCCAGCAAGGATTTATTTTACGGCACTAGAGGAAAGGAAAACTAATTAAGCAATAAGTATAATTGAGTGTTACTGATGATTGCATGAATATTTATTTTTTTTTTTTTTTATAGAGGAAAGAGGTGGTGACTGCAGGGGTTGAGCCCACCGACTCGGACTGTGATTGGCCTAGTGACGACGAGGAGACTGACGAGGATAAACTTGCTGTATGTGGATGCACGCATACACACAACTATCTTTCTGATAAAACTTTTGAAAAACCTATATTCTAAAAAGAGGGCGAATTTTTGTTGGATAGATGATTATAAAATCTATAAAAGACTGTTTATTTATTTATTTATTTATTTATTTATTTATTTATTATTTATTCATTCATTCATTTATTTATTTATTTATTTATTTATTTATTTATTTATTTATTTATTTTTTTTTTTTGGTAGTATAATTTGATTTTTCAAATTAAGAAATTGTGAGAGGGGGTGGGGTAACATCAACACAGACTTAATGTTTGAACCCCATTGGGGCGAGTTACCCAATGATTTGAAAACTGGCCGTCAATGCCCATAGGTACAACAGACCCTAAGTTACTTCTGATAAGATTCTGTTAATATTATTTACACTTTTGAATGTAAAAAATACACAGCATACTTATGTGGGCCTTTTACCATCTTACCCTTTGCTGCTGATGTAGTTTTGTTCTCACATCTGTGTGTGCAAACCTCTGTTCTCCCCCCTTCTGGATGCAGTAACTTTTGAACAAATTGAGCTACTGTCATGAAACTTGTACTGTACAAGCATATTATTCATTTTAACATACCTTGTCCTTGACCTACTTTGACAATAAGTGGTCATATTTTTGCCGTTTCAGACAGTAACTAATTTATGGACAAATGGAGTCACAGTCATGAAATTGTACTGTAGAAGCATCGCAGTAAAAGCTTGATGAGGTGGACTTTGCATGACCTTGACATATTTTTGAGGTCATCAGGGGTCATAACATTTTTACCCATGCGGATACAATAACTTGAGCAACTGTCATGAAACTCTTGCTGTAGAAGCATCTCATTGAAAGCTTTGTAAGTTGGACATTTAGTGACCTTGACATATGTTTTCAAGGGAACCAGGGGTAGTCATATTTTTACCCTAGTGGACACAATAACTTGAATAGATTGAGCTACTATAATGAAACTTGTATGTAGAAGCATCACTTAAACTATTGGTCACTTAGGGGTGAGCTTTAATACAGCACGTGTAGTGGAACAGCAAAGCCTGCACTTGCAAAAGTGCAGATTCCAGTCAGCAGCGCACAGGATTGTCATGATCCTCTGGTATTTTGTTTGCTTTTACTGATCAACTGGCAGATCAGTTGTCGGTACAAAGTGCATCAGTGTAGATCAATCACATGTCAGTGGGAGCCATCTCACATTATCAGCTCTGCATGACAGATATTCTGCCTTTCCATACAATAGCAGGGAAGGATCCTAATGGTTAGGCTAGAAGAAGTGACAGGTACATTTTCCTCGTACCTTTGTCTTTACCATTGTCTTCAAGTAACTCAAATTTTTGACATGTTATGACAGCTTTTTGTGGAAATTTTCATCAAATAATCCAATTTCGGAAACAGTTCAAAACAGATGTTACAAAAACCCTTTGACGTTTGGGGGGAAAAAAAGTTGTTGGTTTTTTAATCAAATAGAGCTACCACTTGTTGCAAAAAGCTTAGATTGGTAGTGAATAGAGCTGGTGATAATTGAATTCATTGTTACATGGACATGTTATCAAGTTCAACAAGGCTTTGGTGTAAATGGGGTGTGCTATGCCACAGAAAACATTGATCATACTGGTTTCAGCTAGAATCTTTTGAACATCCATGTAATGCAGGTTGATTTGTTACATGTTTTGTCAATGGTGCTTGATGGCTGTGCATGGGAAGTGTTTTAACTCTTTCAGTGCCAATCACGACTTAAGTCAATCTACTCAAGTCAGAGTAGTCTGAATTATCATTAGGATCGCAGATTCGTATTTCTCGTAAAAAGACCTTTCATTCAAGTACCAGCATGCATATGGGTCCGCAGAGAATACCGCAGGTCAACAGCTTTTCTCGGTGCCCATTGGGTGCATTGTGCCCAACGGGCGCTGAGAAAAGCTGTTGACTCAGTCCAAAATTTAGCATTGAAAGTTAATTTATGAAATAAGACCTCTGACACAAGATATGATAACTAATTTAAAACTGATCACAACACAGAAGTTATTTTTTGTGGGAGGAAAGGATATGAACTCACACTTTGTCTTCCCTTGCAAAAATAATAAATAAATAAAAAAAATAAATAGATAATAAAAACCTGTCTTGAATGACCATTCTGGGATGACCAAATTGCTGTGTCTCCAAACAGGTGGTCTCTCATAGGTATACATAAGATGAAAAATGCCTAAGCAAAGTATATTAAAAGGGTATCTTGGGTGTAAACATTTTATTCAGAAACATGTACAAATCGTCGCTGAACGGTTGGTTTATGGTGACTGGAAAAAGGTTTAGCCCTATATAAATTCCTCTAGCAGGAAAAGAGCAAGAAAAACAGGAGAAGGGGGTCTTTCAAGAGAGGTAGTCTCTTATTAGAGATGTTTCTCAAGACCACTGCACAGTAACTTTATGGTGCTTATTTTCAAACAGGCTGAGCTGAAAGACAAAGTCAAAGTGGAGGAGGAAAAGGAGACCAAGGAAGCTGAAAGTACAGAAGCCCCAAAAGAAGAAAAGGAGGAAGGTAAACTCGATGACAAGTATTTACTTTTGTTACAAATAAACTAGGCAAGGCCAGGCAATGGCATACAAAACTTTGAAAGAGTGAAACTGAACTGACTGGTTTCAGTTGTACCAGATTTCATCTGTGTGTAACTGAAACACTGTCAAATTCCACTGTCTTTATATACTATGTAGTACTGTTGCAATGGTATGTTGGACATTGTAACATTAAAAATGTTGCCTGTCCTTTTTATACTGATCTACCGGCTTAACCATCTGGACAATGTCTTAGTGTCTGACATGAATATTTTTTGTCACATCGTAATGGATATCACCCTTCACCAGTGACAGATGTAAGCTTTTGTCATTATGCCAGTCAATTATTTGCTGACAATGCAGTCTTCAGCGCCATGTAACCAGGTTACAGGACACCTGGCTGGCAAGGTCTCAGTGATTGCATAATGAACTTGCTGATCTCAGACAGGGTAAATTGGTACATGTATTGCTGTCAATTAGACCAGCTTACTGCTGTGATTCTGAAAGCACAACTCTGTGTTCCCGCTCCCAAAGTAGTTTTTATTCTCCCATGTAAAGATGCAGGCTGCAGTAGCTGCATGTATGCTTGTAATGAAATATTTTTGTTAGCCCCTGAAAGGCCCGTATCTCAGTGGGCTGCAACTGTTGGCGACGTATTGTGAACGGCATTCGCCTTGGAGTTTCCAAAATGTCTTGAAATGTTTGCAGAGGTTCTCAATTTCCTCACCTTAGTCAAAGGGCCGCGCTGTTGTGTCGCTTGAATTTTGAACATGTTAAAAAAAAAAATGTGCGACATATTTTCTCTCAAAATAGTCACAGTCATCGCAGGCGTCGCAAACACGTCTGGAACCCTTCTCAGTTTTGCTTCCGTGAGTTACAAATTGCGAAAAATCGGAGATCAATTTGTGAGGGGTTGGCGACCTATGAAACTAAATTGTGACTGACTGGAGACAAAGTGGAGGGTTTGAAATTCAGGGCGTGAAATGTGCGAACTGGCATGGGGGTGCCAAAATTGTGAGTAACTTGGAAATAAATTGTGAATGAATTGCATAACTTGCAAGACAATCACACAACTCTTGCACAACAATCGCAAATGTAAAAAATACGCAATTATGTCATGCAAATGTCGCACGAAATTCCCACAAATTTCGCATGACATTCGCACAATATGTATGCGAACTCCAGGTGAATTTTGGCCCAAATTTCGCCAGGAGTTCCTGCAACATTCATGCCACATTTGTGAGACATACGCAAACTTGGCTCAAGTACCAATTCAGTGTGATCCCAAATGAAAATTGTCACAAATTCGCATAATTTTTTATTTCATTATTTATTCCAATTGAGCCATGAGAGAAACTCTTGATTGTCTGTATTGAAAATGCACAGTTGGGAAGGAGAGCTGTGCCATATATTTAACCCTTTTTCGTTATCTGAAATTTCACAGCTGGATTTCAGATTTGAATTCTTGCAGGTTTATTTAAATAAAGCTCCTGCTATACTGTAAAATGAACCTTTTTATTTTTTCAGAAAATCCTAGTGGAGTCCCAAATTTTTGGCTGACAATATTCAAGAATGTGGATATGCTATCAGAAATGGTCCAGGTAAGGCTTGGTGCCATTGCAAAGAATGTCATCCCTGCCATAAATATTTGTGCATGAAGAGAATGCAGGTAGAATACATAGTCCATAAACAATTCCAGATGAGTTGGCCTATTAACATGATAAAGTGGTTATCAAAGGGTAGAAAGGAGTAATAACTGGGTGTGCTGACATTCTAAGAGTAATTTAAGGTGTATAGAGTACAAACTGGAATTGTTAACTTAGTCTGGTCCTATTATTTGAGGGTTCATGTGTGTTTGCCCTGCCAGCATGTGACCTGCCTTGACAGCCTATGATGATGTTTTAAATTTTGCAGGACCATGATGAACCAATCTTGCAGCACTTGCAGGACATCAAAGTTAAATTTTCACAAGCCAACCCCATGGTAAGTCAGCTGGTGTTTTGACTTTAATCCAGAGTAAAAAGCCCTGTTTGTTGTGGAGGTACATACCTGCTGTATCAGCAACAGGTGCAGGCAGATGTACGTACCAGAGTCCTGTGCAAATTAACTCTTTCAGTGGTTAATGTTGGACTGAGTCGACAGCTTTTCTCAGTGCACATTGGGCACAACGCATCTAATGTGCGTCGAGAAAAGCTGTTGACCTGTGATATTCTCTCTGGAACTAGAGGCATGCTGGTACTGGAATGAAAGGGCTTTTCACGAGGAATACGAATCAGGGATCAGCATGATAATTCATACTAGTTTGATTTTTTAAGTAGATTGACTTTAGTCGCGCTTTGCACTGAGAGAGTTAATAAGCTTGCTGGTAGATCAGAGTATAAAACACTCTTGACACCTTGAAAAGTATTCAACAGATCAGTGGTGGCATAGTGTGCTGCTGATGTACTTTTATGATAGTAATTTTCCCTTGGCTTAGTTTCTGTTGGTATAACGTGGGCATGTTGACACAAAAGGAGGGCTACCTTTGAATCAAGTTTTTCTACCAAAATGCTGAAATGTAATCATGGTTATGTGTAGTTGTCAATTTAAAACTTAAACCTAACCCTTTTAAACTAGCCAAAAAGGACATCAGGAAAGAGAACATTAAAATGACTTTACATATATAAAGGACTAATAGAAAGAAGAACATGGGCCCGCGTTACCAAATGTTATTAGCATAACAATCTTAACATCATGATTGGCAATCTCTTACTACTGCAAATTGCTTTATTTTCACGTGTTTAAATTTTCATGGTTTTTGTATTTTTGACACTTCCTGTAGTTTTAATTTCACTATTTTGGACATAATTCCTATTCAAACAATGCTAAGATACTATTTTACAGTGCAGAGAACACAGCAATGTACAGTATAATATCAGAGGCTTTAAAGAAACAGCTAACCCAAAACAAAATATAATTTGATGGAACTGCAATGAACAAAAGAGACACATTAATTAATGTGAATATTAATCAGATCAGCCAAGCAGAACTGAAGTTATGGTCATTCAATTTCCCAAGTTTTGAAATACCAAAATGTGATATTGAGGCTGACGTCTTGCCAGAAATATATTTAAAAAGGTTACAGTGATGACGTAATAGGTTCATAAAACTTACAGTTTGCATTTTGGACACACTTAAATAACACCTTGTTTATTCGTAATGGTAGTAACTAACCAATCTAAAATGCACCATCAAATACCGTTGGTTGAATACAGCGAATTAAAACTGTTGGCACATTAAATGTCAAGCCTTCAATCAAAATATGATGTTCTGCCTGGGATTCATTGATGTCATCGCTGTTGCATTGTGGGAATGGTATCTATCCAAAATGACAGTTTTCAATTGGTCAAGAAGAGACAGTTAGATGTGGTTCTATGTTTCCTTTTAGCTATTTCAGTGCCATTAATTTGGCAGAGTTTCTTTTTGTATTTGCAATTTTCTTTTTATATTTGGAAAATTGCAATCAAAACCCAAGCAAGTTCTGTAAATTTGACAGAAAACTTTTTAGGGAGTTCCCAGTAATTCTTTATTTTAAAAACGATCAAATACAGAGCTACACCTTGGTGCTAGCTTTCAGTAGGTGTATGAATTGTGCACTGGTGGGGTGAAATTTTTGTCCTTCCCCACCAATTAGTTGTCCATGGACCTGGTAGACTGTGCACCATTGACTTTGGTTTCAAGTTAAGTATGTTGTCACGGTTATTTCACATTAACATGATTTGGTATGTGGTTTTTTCATTCAACAGTATGATCTTTTGAATTTTTACCACACAACAGTGACTTGCGAAGGAAGCTATGAAAACCCTTTTGACTTCCTCAAGAAATAAGATTTTTTTTTTTTTCTTTTTAAATATTGTTCCCATGCTGACCAAGGTAAATGCTTCTTTTGTAAATTTAAGAAGCCATTGTCTTTCTGTGCCACTTTATTCTAACAGTATGTTGACCATTCCTGCCACCTTGGCATGAGATGGTCAATGTACTGTCAGGAATTCTCTTGTTAGTTGTCCTGCCCACTCAAGTGTTACTTTAATTGTTGTAGGGCTTCAAGTTGGAATTTTATTTTGAATCAAATGAGTACTTCACAAATACCATGTTAATCAAAGAATACATCTTGAGGGCGGAGCCAGAGGAGGGAGATCCCTTCTCCTACGAAGGACCAGAAATAGTCAAGTGCACAGGGTATGTCTTTGTTTTATCAACTTTGATGCTTTTTTGGACATGTTCAGATCAACATGTGGAAGAGATTTGGCAAGAGAGAACCTTATATATACATCTCCTATTGACCTATTTTTGTGTATGTGTGTGTTTTTAGCTCAGGTGACTCGTCAGTCATCTAAGCTTACTGTATGGTACCGTAAGTCATCAGTCATCTGTCACTCCATCCACAATTCATACTTTCAGCCACTTCCATCTTGGGTGCATTGCTACCAAGTTTGTTCAAATGGTCATACTCCAGTGGTTTTTTTATTATTATTTTTTTTTTTTTATTTTTAAATCTGTTTGTGGCTGTCATCTGTCTGTCCATCGGTGTTTTACATTTTGGACTTCTCAAAAACCCTTGCATGGAATGTTTTGATTTTGCACATGGATGTGCCTCAGTTAGTTCTTAACCAATTTTGTGAAAGTAATGACGCCATAATTTTTCTATTTTCAAGAGTTTTTTTTATTTTTCAAATGGAAAATTTCTTCTCAAGAACCACTAGCAAATTGCTTTGATACTGCATATGGAGTGACTTGGGCTGACTTAGTTTGTGTTTTGGCTACCAGGTGGCACTGCAGTTTCTTTTTCTTCTGAAACTAATTTTTTGGTGTGTTAAGGGTATTTTTGACTTCTCTAGAATTTTGACCTGGAGTGCCTGAAAGGTCACACTGACTTTTGCCCTATATCTTAATGATGGGGGAAATAGGCGCATGGTAATTCTAAAAGATTAATAGGGAAGTATATGCATATTTTCTTTTGGTGTTATTTTGACCTGGAGTGACCTTGAAAGGTCAAACTGGCTTTTTTTGTTATATCATGGTATTAGAGGATACCTCCATGTATCCTTTAACAATTGATGACTCCTGGACAGAATGAGTCAAGACTGATACTGTAAACAGTGATGATGACTTTAAACCAAGATGACTTTGATATCATTCCTAAGGCCAGAGGACTACTTCAGTCTCCGCTTCCAAGTTCAGCTGAGCATAGGACTGTCACAGTCTCCTTTTTATTTTTTCTGTTTTGCAGTAAAATAAGTTTGAGCCAAAATGCATATACTAATAAATACAGTGATAATCAAAAGTGACTCTGTCTGTGTGTGTGTCATTACAATTGTGATTGGTTTTGTCCAAAATATACTTTAAGAGTCCCCATCATTTGAAAGAAGTTGACATGTCAGATGTTATGTTGTACAAACAGGCTAATTTTCTTTGTCATTGTGCCGTGTGGTGATTTTAGTTTGGAAATAAAAGTAGTAACATGATGTTATAATCCAGTCTTCTCCATTGTGCCGTGTGGTGATTTTAGTTTGGAAATAAAAGTAGTAACATGATGTTATAATCCAGTCTTCTCCCAATTTGCTTTCTCCAAGGTGTACCATAGACTGGCAGAAAGGCAAGAATGTGACCGTGAAGCTGATCAAGAAGACACAGAAACACAAGGGCAGAGGCACAAAGAGGACAGTTACAAAGACCGTGCAGAATGACTCCTTCTTCAACTTCTTCTCTCCACCTGAAAGTAAGAATTTCATATCAAAGCAAACACTGAGCTAGCACTAGGAACTATTGAAGGCTAACGATTTTGGCTTCAATTACCTCAAGTGTATGAGCGAAACTTGCATTTCTTCACCGAGCCTGATTTTTTTTCCCCCGATCAGTGGCTTGGTGTTAAATAAGGAAGCTTCAATATGTAATTGAAACAAAATGAGTAAAATTTCTTAAGCGGATTTGGCCCAAAAAATAGTGAATGTCTTAGTCAGATCCACTTGTGTTGGCATATGGTTAACTGCCAACTTCATATTTGTCATTGTCAAATGATGAACTAAAGCAGCCCACTGAGCATGCGTTATGGTAGTTTGTTGCTGGTGTCTTGCTGTAACAAGCCTATTGCATGGGTGCTATATGAACTGAACTTTTTAGTTCTTCTACAATGGGATAGCAAAGGCACTGAGGGACTGACCTCCGAAGAACCTTTAAAGACAAAGCCTTTCAATGGCTTTGTTTTGCAATTGCGAGAGAACTAATCCCTCAACAAAGAATCACGGATGATGCAGTTTTACAGATACAGATGAAAGTACCACAAAAATCACCATCTTTTGTCTCAGCCATTTCCTACAAATAACCGTAAATGTACATTTGGAGGTACCTACCATTATGGCTAATGTTGATACATCCATTATGCACGCTATTATTTGACTTGAATCGCTGAGATGGATGCTCTGTTTACTATATAATATGTGTATATAGTGTCAGTAGTTATGAATGTTAACGTCATAATGGCGTGTTTTTGAAAAACATTCTTTTTCATAGAGCTTTCACTGCTGTCACCTTAAAGGGACAATTATTGCTATCAACTTGTGCAAAAGTTTTCACTTAACAGACAGATTTGCTTTCAAGCTTATCGTTGTTTCTAGTTAGTTATATTCGGCCTTTGTTTAATTAATTTTCCATCTTATGGCCACAAATCTATGTGCAGGCAGTAGAGACAGGCATTCTGGCCAAGTACAGTTGGTTAGATCGTAGCATCAGTGTAATTTAAGGAGTTCTGATCCTTTTTACTGACCAAGAGTTTTGATGTACGTGGGAACACTTGTGAGATTCAAACAGTATGGTGTCACTCAAGATTGACACTTTGTAAACGTAGGTAGGGACATAAATATAGCTGATCAGTCTAATCACATCAAAGGAAGTTCTGGTGAGACCAACCGATGTCACGGACTAGAATTAGTGATTGGGTACTTTACAGGGCATCTCTATTAAATGCGGCTTTCCAACCAAAAAAAAAAAAAAAAAAATAATAATAATAATAAGACACAGAAGAAATTTACAGTATAGGAAACACTTGAAAAGCAGGTAAAAAATATTGTGTTTGGGACTCTAGCCATGAGTGTTTTAGTGGGGTTACCTTTGAAAAGATTTTCCACTCTATTAGGTGACATCACTATTGATGCCTAGGACCATCTGTCTAAATGACCCCAGTAAAACATTCATCATTAGTTACTGGCACCACATATGACTTGGAACATTCGTCACCAATTACTTGTAAGCAAGTGGTATTTTGTAGAATCCTTGTTGCATCTGAGCTTGTTGCCATGGTGTTGGCAGAGCTCATTTGTTATTGGCAAAAGCCACACTGCATAGGTATTAGCTTAACTTGGTAAGTAAAGGTCAAGTTTGTTTTGTTTACCAACACTAAGTAAATAACCCTTAAATGTGAAACGATTGCCCTTCCTATGGTAATGTATGATGACATACTTCATTAGGCAGGCCTTGCTGGCTCTTACAAAAATCCACAAAGCCAATATGAGCGCTGAATCTATTTTTAAAACTTTTCTTGCCTGCTCAGCTTCCCTTCAGGCTAATGTACTTTTGAACAATTATAGCAGCTATTTATAATCATGTTTGAACGGTGTGTTTTCTCTCTTTTGCAGTTGCAGAAGGAGAAGAGGCAGTAAGTATTTGGTTGCTTAATGTGTAGTTTCAATTTTATTTTTTTAATTTTTATTTTTTTTTTAAGAAAATACATGTGGTATTAAACACGTACAGGAAATTGCCTTGACTCTACTGACCTTGAAAGGTTAGACATATATTGATGATAACAGTGGATTTTAGGCCCATGATTACTGTTTAACACTAATGGGACAGTAGCTAGAAGATTTTCATTTGGTGTCAATTTTAATCTTAAGTGACCTTGAAAGGTCAGACTGATGATATGTTGGCTTATCACTTGGTGAAAGTGAATGCTGTCACTTTCCATGTAAAAAATTGTGACTTCTAAACTGTACGAGTGAAGACTTCGATACTACCCTGTTGATAAGAGAGGACCACTTCAGTCTGTGTATCAAAAGTTAGCTGAGCAGAGGACTGTGATGATACTCTTGTTTTTGTTATTCAGGATGAAGACACAGAGGCTTTGCTAGCGGCTGATTTTGAAATTGGCCACTTTATCCGAGAACGTATTGTTCCACGTGCAGTACTTTACTTCACTGGAGAAGCCCTTGATGAAGATGAGGTATGACTAGTACCAGTCACTTTCGTATCATCAACATTAAAACTTAAGTCTGTGTGTTCTTCACTGGCTGAAATTAGTCTTATCTGATCTCTCTTTTGTATAGTTTTCATGCATAAATACAAAACACTGTTTTAAGTTCAATAAAAACCCATCTTTTTTAAAGTAGCGCCAGTTGTTGCTTTACATGTCTAAATGTGTAAGCAGCAGTTGAAAAATAAAATTGTGGAATATTCTGCACAATTTTATCTGTTGATTCTATTGTCAACTTGAAGTGGTCCTGTAGCATTGATGAACATTTCATGCAGTAGAACTTGTGAACATATTTTTTGCTTCTTATATTCATGTATATATTTTTTAATTCAATTAGCGTTTAGCTTAAAAACTCATTCTTTCAAACAGGGTGGGCATTTAGTTTAAAATGTATTTTTTTAAGATACGGTGTCCTTGTTTGAAAATCCTTTATCCTTTGCATATGGTTTCATGTATAAATGCACCACATCTTCTTTCCTGTGCACTTGTCAGTTTGCTTCATTTCCCTGGGTCTAATATTTTTATACTTTTTTCCTGATCATACTCAATCATGTATTGTAATCATAAACAGCATCGTTAGTCCTAATATTGGCAACACAGTAGCCAGACGAATGTTTTTACCGGTATCTTAACTAAAAAAAAATCCCAGTTCATGTGCATGTTTGCATACATGCACATGGAGGTATAAGGTAGCAGTAGACTGTGCAGTGTTTTTGAAGAGCATGGTATTTTAATATGCTTGGGCCTCGAAAGTCTTGGCACAGCTGTGAGTTCCAAACACCCCAAAAAATTAAAGAGTGGGTGATGTGCGCTTGATCAGAGTCAAATGACAATGATCAATTTAAGTTTCAATGGCAAAACCTTCCGCTGGACCAAACATGATGGCATCTACAGTTTTTAAGTTAGCATCCTGAACATTTTCAACCTTGTTTACAAATAAAAATCTAGGTCTAGGTTCCCTTTATTGGTGGTGCCACTTAGTGGACTATGTAATACTGGAGCTGAAAAGTTTACAAAAAAAAACTCTGGTGTGTTTATTTTAAATGGATCGCTGTGAAATTTTTCATAAGTATTTTTGGAGGCTAATATATCAAAGCAGAACAAAATGAGGGGCACCACCTGTAGGGGAATTAAAATTGTCAATGAATGCTTGGTAAAGTTCATGAAATTCACTGTCTTGAAAGAAGCCAATTTTGCCAAGTGTACATCAAACGTATACCATATGTGGAAGTTCAATGTTACATAGTAGGTAATCCTGGCATGCCTTTCAAGGTCACTGTGAGAATAAGATTCAGGATTTTTCCTTTTTTTTTTTTGTTTTGTTTTGTTTGTGATGGTCATTACATTACATTTGAACTTACCTGTATTCAGATACCATTATCAGACCATTACACTGCCTGTGACATTTGGAGTCCTGATGTGATGTAATTGTAACTAACCCAACAGACCTGTATCAAAACCACATTTAATTCATTATTGTGATAATAAAGATGGATTTAAAAAATTGACGCCAAATATGCATATGGCAATGATTAAATTTTTGGTGGACGTGACCTTTTTTCTTCAAGTTCATCAACCTCATAGTAAACAACACTAAATTCATACCTCCCAAAATGACGAAATTTCATTGGGGGAAACTACACGCGAGTGGTCAGGTTGACATGTCGATATGATGGGATTTCATGCGACAGACCTAAAATCCTCTTTGACATTTTTTCTTGAAATATAAAGTTAAAAAATAAACAAAAGAAATCCAAATAAAATAACAAAATTTTTATTTTCTCTTCTCATACATCTGATGGTCAAGTGAAAGTACATTAAACAAAACAAATACTGCATCACACTTTATGTAACTGCAACAATATCTGCAATCACAATGGAAAACTCTTTCACTACAATGCCATCCACACCACTTAACCAGTCACTCCATCTAAGTTTATATGTATCAAAATATTAAAAGCTGTCCCCATTAGTATCACTTATGTGATGCACCATATTGCCAATTAAGTTTTAAAATGTCACTCTCTGGAAAAAGTGCAAGTTTGCATAGTCTATGCACCACACTGGAAGTAATAGATTTAAAATTTTCTAAAATCTACAGATAAAATGCTACCATTCATAATGATATGCACAGGCACTTAATCATTCACTCTTATGAATTTATGTTATCAAACTATTAAAAATTGTGAAGAAACGGAAATTCTATCGGCCATTTCTCTAGATATCTGGCTAACTTTCGATGTTTTTTGTTGGGGTTCTCCTTTCTTGTTTCTCTCCGCCATCTCATGATATGATCAGCACGTTGGAAAACTTTGAAAGTAAGTTACTAAGATATAATCCGCACGTCGGAAAACTTTGAAAGTAAGTTACTAAGATATAATCCGCACGTCGGAAAACTTTGAAATCAACATGGCATGTGCACCTGGATGTTCGTTCTGTAGGACCCATCGTGCGATCTCGGTGGGTTGAAAAGCAAGTTGGCCTGTCAGGATAGGTAGCAAAAGCAAGTCAGAACGGCAATGAATACATCATACACCAGGCGCGTCTTTGATCTCGACTATGCATTTATAGTAATGGCGGTAATATCAACGATTTGAAGTATGGAAAGTTTTTACAGTCACATTAAATACAGATTTTGAATTTTTTTTTACCGGAATTTCAATTAAATCAGGAAAACCTGCTTAAATATAAAGTCTGATCAGGTAGGCGGAACAGGCGCCAAAAATCGGGAAAAATCTCGACGAAATCGGGATACTTGGCAGCTATGTAAATTCAACATGTTGAGAAAGATTAAGGCTAACCATACCAGATGTACCACAAAAGTGTATCATGTAGAAATTTGATATTGCATAATATGGATGACCTAGACCTACTTTCTGAAGGTTATGGAGGGAATGCATTGCAGGAAATAAATTTTTGGTGATAGTCATCGGATTACACATCAGCAAAGTATTAGGCCCTTGGGCCTCTTTTTCCCAACTCTAGCATTAGGAAAGAAGGGCATATTTGGCTTTAGAATCAACCTGCACTGCTAATAACAAGTAAAGTTAATGGCGCAGGATTATGATTTTGTACTGGGAAAAATTGAGTCATTCCTTCTCTATTTAAGGAAACGACAATCCAAGTTATGCCCAGATACAGTTACTAAACCTGTCCTGTATTTTTGATTTGTTGCAGTTTGAGGAAGAAGGTGAAGAGGAGGAGGTAAAAACCGATTTTCTTCTTACATAAAATAATGAATCCCCGTAACAGACTTAAAGTCGAACATATTCAAGAATATTGTGTAAATAATCGTTTTCCCCAGAGCCTTAGAATTCTACCACTTAAAAACTTACGTTTCTATTATATTGAATAGCAGGCTGAAACTTGAGTTTTAGAATTTGCCCTGTTTTCAGTGATGCTTTGCTCTTTCCAGCCATGGGGACACAATAATTTGAGCTACTATCATGAAACTTGTACTGTGGAAGCATGTCATTCAAAGTTTGACATTTACTGACCTTGATATTTTAAAGGCCACCCGGGGTCATATTTTTTACCTCAGCTGACTTAGTCAACTGAAGGCTAGTGGTGGGTTTTTCAAGACAAATCATCTGAAACAAATGTATTAAGTTGATAATCTTAGACAAATGTAACAGGTTGATTCTGTGATGTTTGTTTTTGTATTTTTGAGAAATAACAGTAAATCCATTTGATTTTGCAGGATGAAAATGAAGAAGGCGATTATGATGAAGAACATGATCCAGATTTCAACCCCCAGGTATGAAAACCTGGTTTCCCTGGATGCGTAACAACCAGCGCCACCTTGTGTTTGTCTCTTAAACTTCTTTCCTTGTGGCGATTGATAGCATTTTAGTCAAGATAACCTGACTGTTGTTAGAAAAATCGTTTATCTGCCATGCTTTCACATTGTATGCCTTGAAGCGTGTATTGTCTGGTCTGTATCTGCAGCAAGAGGTCGTGTGAGGTGGCCTACTTATCTGTATTGCAATCCTGCCATTGGTTTGGGGATAGACGTGGCATAAATCCATAAGCTGCATATGTATATTGTGACCCAAGAGGGGATAGGGTGGGTGCAGCAAACACAAAACTGGTATCGTTTGTACTAGGAGGTGTCAATATAACCAGCGTATATCTTTATTTTGCATTTGAAGGTTACTTTTGTTGCAGTAATGAAAAGTTATGTGAATGGCTCCAACAGATCTTTCCAACTGTGCTTTATTATGCATGTGAAGGTTACTTTTGTTGCAGTAACAAAAATCCTGTGGATCTCGATCACAGATCTATTCAATGAATAATTTCCAAAGTGGCTGATACTACCACTGGGGTCAGTGGAGTCCCCTAAGGGAAATTGGGCTTACATTTTGTTCATCACATGACATTTTGGGGGCTTTGTACCATTTGCCGGGGGATTGTGGAGTCTGTTTAAACTTGTGACTCAAGACGAAATGACACGGCTAATTTCAAGGCTCCTCATCCTTTAAGGAGATTTTAAATGGCCAACATCCAGGCATTGGTTGACAGTAAGGACAGATGTATGGTTCAGGGCGAGATTGGGGAAGTGAAACTGTAGAAGCCTGCATAAACATTAACAGTGGACTTGCCAAGATTTCAAATACTGGCATGGGGCAAGTCATGAAAAATGTTAATGTGAAGGCCTGCCAGGTCATTGACCTGAGTGAGATATTTATAAAGTACTGATTAGATATTTATAAAGTACTGTAATCATTCCAGTAATAGCACTCTGTTCTTGAAACTATTTTACTTGAAAATATGGTTCCCAAGCACACACTCCCTCTGCCCAGTTTAGCTACAAATTTATTTCAATTCACCCACGTAACTCACCCTTATTCTCAGTGCAAGTGAAGATGAATCGAGAATTTTTTGCCATATCGACTGACAGGGAATTATGGTCCTCATGTCTGCGTACGTGCGTTGGTCAGTCTGTTACCTTTTCGTGCGCAATAACTTTTGGAACAACTTAAGTTGCTGTCATGAACCTTGCAGTGTAGAAGCATCTCATTGGAAGCTTTGTTGAGTTCCACATTCAGCGTTAGTTTGACATTTATACAAGGTCACATTTTTTCACAAATCTCCGTGGAGCCAGCAAAAGAAAAGATTTAACTTTTGTGTGAATTTGAATTATAGTGACTATGTCCTTTTAAAAGATGTGTACTTTTAAATGATATGTTTGCAAGATCACTTTTTAATCTACAGACTTCCAAAGGTGCTAGTCATGCAAAAATGTTCGAGGTGGATCTCTTGCCATTTATACCTCAATGTTGACATGTTGTGATCTATATTTGTCAGAAAGTGGGCATGTGTGCTTATTAGGTCATGTGTGTTTACTGGAATGAATATGGTATTTAGGCAGGAAGGGTGTCCTTTCAGTAAACTGGGGGATCAGGAAATTTATAAATAGTATGTGGTGAAGCAAAACTGTTTGTGAAGGAGTGTGTCTGTAGAAGAGACAGTCAGCATTAAAAAGATGAAGCTAAAAATTTGGGGAGGGGCTGAATAGGAGTCTCAAACAACTATTTAAATTTCAAATGAAGAGACTCCATTATATAGAGGCCCTACGTCAAGATTTTTTTTTTTCTCTCTCCAAGTATGTGCAATGGAAAATAACAGGAGTTTTGCACTAACATTCCTGTGTGTTTTTTGGCATCTCGTAGCACAACTTTCTGGCCTGGAATTTATAACAGGTTTGTTGGTGGGTTCCACACTGACTGGTGGCGGTTAGAGGTTTTTACTGACTTCACAAGGTGTCCAGCAGGTGTGGGGTCTGGCGGTCTTGATGCCAACATTGCCACGTCTAAAACATTGCATATCTAAATTAGTCTGCTCAAGGCTCCCTTCACCCCTCTCTTTACAAGGGAGCGGGACAAGTTGGGAGATTCAAAGTGGGGGAAGGGAGGGAGGAGTAATTAAGGGGCATTTACATGCATGCAGGAGTGGGGATTGTCTGGTGTAATTACATATCCAAAAAGTGTTCAGCGGACATACTTGATAAACAAGTAGAGCTTCTGAGTAAATATTAAAATGTTGAAATGTAATGACATTTCTACAGTCGATTGTACCAATTCAGGTCTTCAGATCTTGGGGGGTTTTTGTCTGTAAATGTATGGATATACTTTATGTAGGCATAGAAAATCTAGTGCAATGTATTCTCTAGGCAATGCTGGATGATTCATGAAAACGTTTTAAATGCCAACTGATATTTATGGTTTCTTGTTAGGAAAAAAAGTTCTGAAATAAGCAAATTGACTAACAAGCCTTTAAATATTTGGCAATGAATTTCCAAATATGTAATTAAGACCATATTTTTTCCAAGCTATATGTAGGTATATATTGAAAGACTGAGGAATATTCCTAATATTTTCAACCAGCCGTGCTGGATTTGCAGTTTAGTACTTGGCTTATTTCTTGAAGGGGATCTTTTGTTTAGGTGGTTTGTGGAAGTACAAAACGGTTCATTTCATGATGTTGGATGCAAAGCAGCCTTTGCTTTGTGGGTGGAAACCATATGGTCTGTAAGCTTTATAATGCTGCTGCAGCTTAAATCGTGGTAAGGAATGTGCATCCACAGTATACCAGTTACTAAAGGCTTAGACAAATTGGGCATTTTCTGTTTCTATTTGCCTTATGTACGGAGTAAAACTTTGATACCAAACTGTGCAGTAAATAGTTTGTACTTAAGGCAACATCTGTGTTTTGCATGCACCTCACATCTGAATCTTGAGCCTGTAAAATGAATTTTCCTATTATCGATAGAGGGGACTAAGAACATCAAACTGGAACGTGTAAATGGCTGCCAAAATGTTTTGTTGAATAGTTCGCAAGAAAAGCCTTCTTCACCTACTGTGAAACTTGTAGGATTTCTGATGACAAAGTAAAAATATTGAGCACTCTTTGGATTATGTAAATGTTTCTTTGCTAAAAAAAGGTCAGTTTTGGATTTAATACACATCAGATGCTCAGACAGAAATGTTGGATGTTAAAATAAATAACACAGCGCTGAAATTACCCAATCAATAATGCGACAAAAATTTGACGTCAAGCAATAATGTCTGTTTTTATGGCCTTATTGACAATAGGAACATATTGATTGTAGGTACATCTATAATATATGTGTTGGGAGGACTTGGCACACCGGAAAGTTCAAACAGCATTTTTCATATGGGAATTCAGATGATGTTTCCTGCCATGGGACATAGTTTACCACAGCATCAAAGAGTGGATAATTTTGAAAATACACAGTTTGGAATTGTGACTGGGTGTAAGTTGAAGGAAATGGTTGAAGGGGGAGGGAGGAGGCTAGGCGAGGGATATTGATCAGGAGGTGGTGCAATGACACAGGCTGATGTACAATTGGACTGGTGTAAGACGTGGATGTACTGGCGAGGTGCACATTTGCCCACCACACAGCATCCGAAATAGCTTTCGTTTACAATACAGGTGATCTGACTTGAACAACACTCTGGGCACACAGTCTACTGTGTAAAGGATTAGGCTGGCTGAGAGCTGCATGCCCAAAATGTTTTGCTAGAATTTACCACTCACTGTTGAATGAAACTATTATGTACAGGATTGCTGGTTTGCTGAGATGGTCCGTTTTGATACTAACATCCAGTTGAGTAGTTGGGCTGTGGTGTCAAAATCTAGGCTGGTACAACCAGTTTCACTGCTGAAGTGCCCCTAATGTTGTCAGCCGAATACTGTTTTATCTTTGTCAAAAATATATATTTTTTGAAAAATGGCTACAATTTTTACGATATTACTATCATTGAATCACATTTGGCAAATGGACAGTGCCAGCCAAGAAAGTGACGAAGAACCTGTACTCTCCACTAAAAAAAGAAAAAAAAAAAAGAAAAAAATAGTTGATTCTGCAGCCCTCTCCGCATGCCAAGTAATTTTTGTTTTCAAGTATTGCATTTTTGTTTTTAAGTATTACTGTGTGATTGCTCACTTTGGGAAAAATGTCGTTCCTAACTAGCAGTCTGGTTGCCCTTTGGTCAATATACACAGCTTTTTTTTTTTTAGAGGAAATATAAGTTATGTTGCACAGTTTTTAGATGTGTAGGGTGACAATTTGCATGACCTTGTAAAAATTACAGTTATATAAGGATTGCACTTCAAGTAAAGTGATTTGTGATTCTGTGGAATATGACAAAAGTGTAACTTTAAGAAGTTGTTAAACTTTTAATGCCATAACATTATCAGCACAAACACTGTTGTCAAAATTTGAGTTAATGAACGGGGGAAAAGCAAAGTGTAAATAAATTTTGTATGTATATTAGATCAATGTTGGTCTGGGCATTTTCTATTTGCCAACAAAAGTGTTCAACAAATTCCTGGGCGATAAACTGGGAATTTAAATTCCATGAAAGAGGATGCTCTGCATGTCCGCATTTTGTAGAAAGTATGATTGTTTCAACCCCAAGGGTACATAACATGTTGTGATGCAAAATTCATTGTAGTTTTAACACCAGAATATTTGTCTTCTGGACAATGTTATACTCAGCAGACTTCGTTGTTATTTTAAAATGTGTACGGTCTGGGTGTATCTTAACTTGCATAGGTGACATGAAGCAGCCTGTACATGGTCCAGTGTGTAGGTGGGAGAGGTTTCTGGTACATGTTCTTTTCGCGCATAATGTATCAATGCAGTCTGTTCCCTCCTATACTAAAACCAAGACCCACAGCATGGTCCGGACCACCTTTTAATGAACTTATTTATTTACCTAGCTGATTAGGTTTATGGGTCAAATAACCCTGGGTAGCAATTTTAGCATTACACCATTTGATGCAGTCCACTGCCACAAAACTTGATCTCCTTAAACTGCCTTGTAGTTTCTTTTGACATCTGAGGTGCGTTTTCATCAGTCTTATGTGAAAGATTGGAGTTTGGTGGTAAAGCTGATTTCAAAGGAGATTTATTAGTTTTTCAGATCACTCAATGTAGAGATGATTTCTAAGTTAACTGGGGAAAAAAAAACGTACACATACTAACACACTATTTGTGACAGCATACGTGAAATAGGTGAAGATCAGTTTAAGTTTACCTGCTTCGTTCCATTAATGAGTAATATGATTACACAAAATTGGGAAGATTTGACTAATTGCACAATAACCTGTCCAGTAATATGTGAAACCGTAACCTACAGCAGGTTTATGCTGTCATACTTTTTCCTTGAAAATTTCCAATTAAGAATTCTTAAATTCTGCCTTATCTGCAGCAGCTGTGAAAAATATTTCTAATTTGGAGCCAACCGCAGTTGGTTGGATTTGGGTGGGTTTTTTTTTTTCTCACCCAGTATACTTCATAGCTAGCGCTGATTTAATTGGCATGTACAACAAAGAATATGTAAAAACAGCAAAGAAAAAAATCTGGGCTGTAAGCATCGCGATATAAAAATAACCTGCCTAGCAGTAGAAGTAGATTATCACAATTCATCATTGAAAAAATGCCCCATGACTGACGCATTTTCGTTTTTCTTATGATTGCAGGGGGCGCAAAAACCAGCCGAGTGTAAACAACAGTAACACGACGCTAGTTCATAGGTCAGGTACTGGGTATTGACCGAGCCAAGAGTTCAGATTACTTTGACAAAAGCCACTAAACTGTTGATAGTCTTCTTGTGCCCACATGCCTGATGTGTATAAAACAAAGCCAAGATTATCCCAATGTTTTCTTGCTGGATGAAAATAAGCCCAGTTCTAGAATGCAATGTTGAGCACAAAAGTTTCTTGAGATATCAATGCCCGCACTGGGATGAACTGCACCGTTAGTTTGTTGACATGTTCCTAATGCAACGTTTCTCTAGAGCTTCCCTCTGATTTATAGGTATGGGAACTGACTGCAGATTTTCAATATGCTCTCGACTGCTCATATTTTTATGCTTTGTATTTATATTCATAACATACTTGTACATTGGCTGCTGTACAGTCCCATCGGCTCCATGTCGGCTGTCGGGTTTTGACACGGATACTGTCTTCAGGCACATTTCCATTGGTTATTTTTCATCTGGACAGATAACAGGAGTAGCTTGGGAGGGGTTCGTTCCGGTAATAATTTATTATTGTTTAATATACTGATGTGTTAATAAATGGACGGAGCTGTGGCATTTGAAAGTGAAGTCAAAAGCATACGTTGCTGCTTCTGATGGGTATTTGATATTTGACTTGTACACACAAGCAAAAAAAAAAAAAGAAGAGAAAAGATTGTTACGTTGGGTTCTGTGTTGGTCTTCTCGCATGCACACCATTACGCTGTATTTGTAAAATGCATCAAGCTTCCGGCCATGGTAAACATGGTGTTGACAAGTGTTGGAGCCATGGCTTCCTGTGCAGCACAGGTTGTGAACATGGGGGACGAGTCAAAGGCCCAGCCTGTCGTCTTGTGGGAGTCGAGCTGGTTGAAACAGGGGTTTCATTGATCTCACCGGCAGGACACTTTTAATAGGTGTGGAGCTATACTGGTAGATTTTACCAAACCATTAACCAGGACAAAATGCTTGCCCTCTTGCGTGCAGGGAATCTGCCCACTGCTGTTGTGGAGCAGTCCCGTGTATATTTTGTTTTTGAACCAGGGCATTGGTATTGTTCAATACACAAGCCATTCACAATCTGCAATGAGAATATACCTGTTTCTTGGGGGTTTCTCATCAGTTTATGAGGCATTTCATTACAAATGGCAAGGGGGAAAAAAAAGTAGGGGGTGGGTGGGTGGGGTGATTATGACCTGTTACGATATAACAAAGCCAGTCATAACATCACTCTGTATTTTTTTTCAATGGTGTTTATTTGCTACACAGAAAAAAATGTAAATACAAACTTGTATATGTATTTTGTAAGGTTTGAAAACCATACTATGTGTTTTCCAAGGTTATTGAAAACTTGCCTGCACAGGCAGGCAAAGTATATAAATGTGGTCAGCTTCAGAAGATGAGACTTCCATGATGTTGGCAATATTAAATGTGATATAGTCCGGGAACATTTTTGTTAATATGTGGAAACCAAAAGAAAACACGGTGAAGCCTAAGAAACATGGGGGCACCCATTAGCTAGCTATAGCTAGCTGTCACACATCAGCATGATGTGTGATTCAAAAGTACTTTTTTACAAAAAAGAAAAGAATGTAGGAGCGTTCCAATGACTAGATATAGCAACAAGAGTTAACGATGAGAGGCAACCGAAGCTTATGGTTGGTGGGGCCATTTGTTGAGATACAGAATGTACAGTGCGTGTTATTTTACTTATTTTATTTTATTTATTTTTGATTATTTTTTTTGGGGGGGGGGGGAGGTGTGAACATGTAAGACTACCACAGTTTGTATGAAAAGAAAAAACCTGCATTTATTTGATACCAAGAGCTGCGGTAGCCTAACTGTAGCAGTGAGATGCAAATAATCTACCTTCATGTAAATTGCACGCCCACAAAAAAAATCCTCGTCGTCTGCTTGTGACAGTGGTGTAAAAATCAGCTCATTTTTGATCTGTGTTCATCAGAGTAATTGTATAATCATTTGTGAAACTGTGCACATTGCTGCATATATAGCAGTGTTACATAAGAAAGTTGTGATCACTGTGCTTTGAATGGATTGGTTTAATGTTGACGGGCTAGATGTTGCCCACAACATTTTTTTGTGTTTATACTTCAGAACCATTGAGGTTTTTTGGAGTTCTTGTTTTCAGAAAACAAGTTGTGAAGTGATGTTAATGGATACATGGTTTATTATGTCTTGAGCAATGAATCATAAGATATGAAAAGGAAGAAAATCTTTACAGTCTCCACAAAAGTTATGTTTGAAGATAATTATGCTGTGATGAATGTGATGAATCAAGGTCTTTTGGACGTTAAAAGGACTTCGGTACAGACATAGCCAAAGTTGTAATGACAGGAAGAACTGCCACACTTCATACAGATAAAAAAGTTGCTTGGTTTTGCTCTGTTGGATAAAAATAACAGCGTAAACAACTGGCATGCAGAAGTTGAAGCATAGACTTGTTCTGTCAACTACAATGTATAAATTTGTTTGTCACATGTTGGTGAGACACTGTAATCCTGGATTAACAACACGGAAGGAGACAGAGCAGGCAAAGTGGGATAAACAGGTTCTTCCCTGTTTTGGTAGAGTAGTAATGTATTATATTTTTGTTATGACTACTCCGGTTGGGGGGGGGGGGGGCAAAAATTACCACATTCACAAGGATACAACAATTCTGGCTATGTGTTCAGCAGCTTAGAACAAATAAGTGTACTCCAAAACTGGTAACTGAAATCTTGAGTATGGGGAAATGATTTTTGTACATCTCTGTGATAGCCTTGTGCCTGCACTAGACTTGTACTGGGCAGCAACCTGCGTTAAGTTTTTATTCTTTTCAACCGGAAACTTATGACGGACAAATATCTTTCCAGATCATCAGGTGAAACACTGCCCTTCGATAAGCAACTTCTGTATTGATGTAGTGTAAAGTGCTGTCGAGGTATTTCATAATTGGTGAAAACCAGGACTCTGCAACATTACTTGTATTCAGTAATTTTCATGAAGAAGAAATTTGCAACACTGGGACAGGGAGAAGATAACGTGCGATAGATTTCTTGTCAAGTTTTATTGGAAAATAATTGTTTTCTATGAAATACTTGCCACAGATCACATCTCATTTCCACAAAAAGCGTTTCACTTTGATTGCAGCAGAAGGTGAGTTAGCAACAAAGGAACTTTAACGTGGAAGTGGGATAAAGATCGCATATAAGAGAGAAAACCAAATAGTAATAGCTAGGATTGTAGAAACTTTTAACAGTTCTTGTGCAAACGAGTAAGCACGTTCATCTCCTTGCCACTAGTACAGAGTTTTTTCCATTTCAGTCACAAATAAGATTGAGAACTTGTTCTATGGTGAAATCAGCTCTTGTGATTATGGTATCAATTTTTTTTCATGACTACTTCTTACATGTACAGTACAGGGGCCTCTTGGTTGTCCTCAATTAGCTTTTGGAAGTTCTGGTAGTCTCAGTCCATGGACATGCACGACCGCAGTGGCCGACTTGTATGTGCAGAACTTCCAAGTGTCTCTAAAGCAGCCAGGATGGCCCGTAAAGAAATGTTTTGAACAGTGGAGAGAACACTCATCAAAGTTATTTTTGTATGCTGCTCCGTTTTGCAGCCCCTCACATCATGGGATGAAAGGAAATCAGTTACCCCAAATCTGATGTCTTGGCTATGTTTAACATGTGAAGGCTTTTTGCTGACAATAATTAAAACTTTGAACAAGTGCTATGGTCTGATGTTGTCTCTTGCCTTATATGCTGCCCACCAATTGTTTCAACTTTTCCAGCTTCTCATCCTCAACTTTTTTTGCAATTGAGGACCAAAACGAGACCAGTAAAAGCTGTTATGAAAAAAAAAAAAGTTTTTTGGATACACCTTCAGTAACTATGTGGTTCCTGCCTCGTGATTTCTTGATGATGAGACAGCTGCAACATTGTCAAAACCCGAAAGTATTGGAAGAGTATATTTCTGTTGGAACTACTGTCTGAGACCTTTTGGTAGCAGTCCCAGTATTCATGTGAACAGTTTTGTCTTAGCGATGACGAAGTAATGATGTTTTATTGGGGGTTTCTGTTTTGCTGTTGGACCACCTACAAGAGATTACGATCGGGTAAATATTGCAACCATTCTACCAACTAAAATGGTCATAAATCAGCAGAGATTTAACTCCAAGGATTTTACTTGAGTTCCAGTATTTTGCTCTGTTTAGCAACAACAAAATCTCCAGTTTGTGAAAATTCTTCATTCAAATTTCATTAGAAAAGGATACAGTTTTCATGGTCAGCTGAGCTTTTAGGAGGGCAAGTCATCTGTTGTCCGTCCGTTATAAAAGTTTTTTTTTTTTTTAAAGGTTATAAAATACAACTACACAAAACTGTTGAAATGTTCCCAGAGATCTGACCAAATACCTAAAAAATGCAACACTAACTCGAGAACATTTAGTCAACTATATCAAGATGGAGCTTGAAATAAAGTGTAGTCCTCAAAGTGTTTAGAGTGGTAAGAAGGAAAGTACCAGGGGTAAAGTATACTTAACCCACATAGAGAATTTTCTCTAGTCCATCTGAAGTTGGTGGCAATGTACCTTGGGTGGGTCTTTACCAAGTTTGTTCAGTTGGTCATGGTCCAGTGATTTTTGGATTTTTAATTTTTTTTTTTTTTGTGGCGAATCTTAAAACCGCTCATCTGATTGCTTTGATATCACACAGGAGGACTCCTAGTTCTACATCTGTTCATCAGGTGGTGCTGCGATTTTTTTCCAATTTATGATTTTTTGTGTGTTATTGCTTTTTTTGACTTCTCTAGAACCGTCACTCAGATTAAGCTGAAACTTTGTGGATATGTTCCTTATGGAAGGGCCCAACAAAGTTGTTCACTAGGTGGCAATGCTGTGGATTCCTGATTTTTAACAATTATTTTCAATTCAGGTACTTTTCAATAAATACACCTTTCCTATTGATTACCATGTAAGTCAATGGGCATTCTATTGCTAATTCACATTTTTGACTTCTCTGAAACTGTCATCCAGGTTGACTTCAAACTTGGTGGCAATGTACCTTGGGTGGGTCTTTACCAAGTTCAATTGGTCACATTCCAGTGATTTTTTGATTTTTTTTTTGTTCTTTTTGGGGGAAAATCTTAAAAAATATTCTCTGAAACCGCTCATGTGATTGATTTGATATTACACAGGAACATTCCTAGTTCTTAATTTGTTCACCAGGTGGTGCTTCCATTTTTCTAATTCATGATTTTTTTGGTGTTCTTGAACCGTCGCTCAGATTAAGCTGAAACTTTGTGGACATGTTGCTTGTGGAAGGGCCAAACAAAGTTGTTCACTAGGTGGCACTGCTGTGGATTCCTGATGTTTAACAATTTTTTACAATAAGGGTACTTATTGGTAAATGCACCGTGCCTATTAATTACTATGTAAGTGAATGGGCATTCTAATGCTAAATCACATTTTTTTACTTCTGTGAGGATGTCAGTCAGATTGACTTCAAAGTTTGTGGTAATGTATATTAGGTGGGTCTTTACCAGATTCGTTTAAATGGTCACGCTCCATTGATTTTTGGATTTTTAATGGATTTCTTTGTTCTTTTTTGGGCAAATCTTAAAAAATCGCAAGGGTATATGTACAGCTGAGCACAGGACTCTCAGTCCTCTGTTTCGGGTTTTTTTTGAGCTTGGTGGACTTATCAGCTGAGCTTACATTTTCTACAAAACTGCCAGATCCACTTCCAACTAGGTGGGGTGTACCTTAGGTGGGTCTCTAACAAGTTTGTTCATATGGTAATGTTTGAGTTATTTTCCAGTTTTTAGCTCTGCTGACTGTCATCCTTTTTTTTCAAAGAAGACTGGATGCTGGCTACATTCCTTAACCCTTTGCACCTTTTAATTTGCACTTGAAGCTGTATCAATTTTTCATGCACCACTGTTTTGGAAAATGAACACTGATCAGTTTCCTCCTGCATATAGGCCCACTCCATTGCAGTTGTCTCATTCTCACTTGTGCACCATGCTACATTTGGACGTACAGTAGTCCCTGTCACGAGAGACCCCTGTCATGAGAGACCACCCTCTCATGACAGACCGCTTTTCAGAATCCCAAGTCCTATACTTCCCATGTTAATATACCTGTCATGAAAGACCACCTGTCTCATAAGACCACTTTTTTGTTGCTGTAGGGGTGGTCTCTGGTGACAGGGACCACTGTACCTGTAGTATAAACTGAGACAAATTTGATTGTATATTTATGAACTACCTTACAGTAAACATTTAAGGGTTACTGTAGTTCCAGAAATTTTCGTGCTTTTCATGCTACCACGCAAAGCACAAAATTGAAATGCGTGAAAATAAGTTTCATTGTATTTCACTACAGTGTGTGGCATTGAAATGCATGAAATTAAAATGCACGAAAGTTGTGTAATTTAAGAAAAATTGAGTTTGCACAAAATTAAACATGTGCGAAAATTTCTAGAACTACAGTAATACACTCTATGGGAAGAAAACACCCACACCCACAAACAAATTTTACAAATACATGTATCTTTAACAATAAATAAATAAATAAATAAATAAACAAACAAACAAATAAATAAATAAATAAATTAGATTGATAGACAGATAGATAGCATTTCAGGCAAGGGTGAACAAGATCTTTGATATTTACCAATGGTGGTCCAAACTTTTCATAAACGAGCACAAACTATTAAATACACCTTTCTTCATCCTGAAGATAAAACTGATAAACGCTGGTTATAAAGGTTGGAAGTAACAACTGTGATCAAGTATGTAGTGGAGAAACCACATCTGCTTTAATAGTTACCAAAATAGTTGTCATAATGATTGGGTATAGATTTTTGGGATGATATGTCCACTATCCATGTGATATTTTGGTTGGAAGTATTTAGCAAAAGTATTAGAAAACAAGAATAACAGAAAAGATCACAATTGTGGATCACCATGGAGAAACACAATCTGATATAGATGAAAATGTGTTTGTGATTACATGTAAATAAAATAATAAACCCTTGGTCCACAGTGGCCCCAAGATTGCTTCAAATAAACAAACTTTTATGCAAATGAGAAAATCATATACAGTCCTCATATATGTTAAAAGGGTCTTATTAACCCTTAAAGCGCCGATTTAAGACTGAGTCAACAGCTTACCTCGGGCACTTTGCGCACAATGCGTGAGGAATTCCAATCTTATGACCATTATATGTTTAACAGAAGTGAGAAGATGACTAAAGCCGTGATTAGCACTTTAAGGGTTAATAATGTTTAAAAGCTGTCTCAAAATGTTCTGCATATGATGACAATTTTTGTTTGAACATGTTTTGTTTTGAAAGCAAATAAATGTAAAAGAGGAACCGTCTGTCAAAATGCAGTTTGAAATTGTGATCTACCTTAATGACGGCATGTTAATGAACTGAGATAAAATTTGTGCCATTAAATTAAGTGCACTTTATTTTTAATCTGAAATATAACCATGGGCCTGGGGTCTTCCTGATCACAAGCTCCAACTTTGAGACAGAATAAGAAACATGCCAGCTTGAGTGGTAGAAGTGTTAGTTGAAAACATTAACAACAGATGGCAGCACAGTATGTAACAATGTTGGTTTCCCACCATGTCCTGTCACATTTGGTATTCTGTTGTTTCTTCAAATGGTAACAATGACCTATTTATTCAATCAGCCTTCCATTAGTGCATAGGTGCATCTTGTACCCGAAAAAACATAGGTGCCTTTAGTTTCAATTATTATGTCACTACTATTTCTAACTGCAATGCTGATAAGAGCTTTGGATTCTGCTTGCCACCATGCATTTTTAAACACAGGCCACATGTTTACAGTGTGAGAACAAGCTAAGGTAAAAGGTATCTTTCTTTCTTTCTTTCTTTCTTTCTTTCTTTCTTTCTTTCTTTCTTTCTTTCTTTCTTTCTTTCTTTCTTTCTTTCTTTCTTTCTTTCTTTCTTTCTTTCTTTCTTTCTTTCTTTCTTTCTTTCTTTCTTTCTTTCTTTCTTTCTTTCTTTCTTTCTTTCTTTCTTTCTTTCTCTTTCTTAATAGAAAACTGAAAGACATGTAGAACTAACCTATTCATCTAGAGAATGATACTCCACATGGAAATAAAAAAAATGAGATGTTACATGTGTTGAATTAGCATAATTAATGGGGAGGGAAGTTTTACCGGAATCAGTGCAGTTGACAATTTTAATTTGTCTCTCTGTGGTCTTTCTATCTCTTTCTTACCTTTTTTTTTTCATGGATGTTTTCATTAACTTTGAGCACTTTTCCCAGCCAACATACCTAATTTGAAGAGCACACCTGGAAACTTTATTCTTTGCCTTATAACTAGCACGGTATCTTAATTATACACTGGCGTTAATTTGATGAATAGTCAGGGAGAAAATGGGCTCCGGGAATGGTCTTTATTTCAGGAAATGCACAAGTTTGACTTCGGGTGACCTGTTGTATTATCCCTGATTATAGTACCTTGAGCTCAGGCTCAGACAAGAAAAATGAGCTGCAATTAGGAATCTGTTTAAATAGCGTGACCACGGATACATTAAATTGAATGCAAAATAAGAGGGTATTAGGCCCATTTGCATGTTTAGATTTCTGAAAAGTGGGAACCAACTGGGTACTATTTAGTATTTTAGATTCAGGACATTTTAAAATAACCCTTTAATATAGCCTATGATGTGCTTTAAATTATGTGTTAAAATATTAACTCCATACTCACAGTGTTTGTTTGTTTGTTTGTTTGTTTGTTTGTTTTTGTTTGTTTGTTTGTTTGTTTGTTTGTTTGTTTTGCCACAGTGAGTGGCTGCATGGAATTTCAATACACCCAGGACAAGAAACCAGATGATTTGATCACAAAAACCAATTTATGTGCCCAATAAAGTCCTTATACTTGTTTAGTTTCACAGGGCACTGTTACAGTACTCTCATTTAATTGACCATTTCTGATGTCCAGGTATGATCCAGAGAAAAGACAGACACCCCCCCCCCCCCCTTTTCAGGCTGACCTGTTGGAACCTGAATCTGGTGAAATTTACTTTGCCATGATTTTGAGGAAAACTAGAGCCATGCAGTCAAAATGAAGAAAGGCCTCATTCTTGGATTTTGAGCAAAATTTGTGGTCAGTTGGAACATGAGACCCAGAAAATTTAATAATAATGCCCTTAAAAGTGGTACCTTGTCTCTTATCTGCAGCCTTTACTGTGAGAGGTCGGGTCTTTCTGTGACCATACATACAGAAGAGTAAGTTTCTTTGCAAATTTACCAGCACCACACAGTCATCTGGCATATGCGATCACTTTTTCTTGGCAAATAAAGTGGTCACATCCGGCAGCTTCTAATTTTCTCGAGGGGCAAGTTTGCCCAGTCTCACTGGAATTGCCATACGGTTTTGAGCAAATTTGTGACTGTGCATGTATGTGCATATGAAATTTGTATACAATGTAATAATGCAACTTCATGAGGTAATAAATTAGTTTGTTATTTTATTAACGTAGCAATAGTTTAGAAACACAGTTGCGCTGTATATTATCTCTGTCAGTGCCACATTTTATACCAAGTCAACAATTTCCTTGGCGCGCTTTGGGCACGTTGCACCTAAAGCTTGCCGAGGAAAGCTGCATTATATTCTCTGGAACAAAAAGCATGCTGATACTTGAATAAAAAGTCTTTTCACAAGGAATATGAATGCAGCATCCATAAATACAATTGAGAGCAGTTTGTCGTAAGTAGTTCCACTTGAGTCACAGTTGGGATTGACAGAGTTAAAAAAAAAAACAATCTCTCCATCTTACAACGACAACAGTCTTTATTCAAACTAACATCAGTAATTGCTATTTTAAATGATCTGGTGAATTTATTACATATATTTGTTTGATTGGTTGTCTTCCTTTTCAAATTCCTTTAGTCTTTCAAAGAATATTCTCTGGTCAAAAACAACATAGATCTGGACAGAGAGAGCATGCAGAGTGCACTTGAAGCAATACTTTTTTTATGTCATGAAGATATGACAAGCTCATTTAAAAAGTTGAAAAATTACTAAAATGTTAATTTTAAATGATCATTATCATAGTTCCTGCTGAATCAAGATGTATGACCAAGGAAACAGCTGGTGACTTACTGTTGTTTGAGCCAGCCTCACAATGGAATCACTAAGCTGATTCTGCATTGGAACAAAACATACTGCATAACAGACATTACTCTGAATATTCACGAGTAAGTTAACATTTTCATATCCAGCATTTCCAAGCAAAAATACATCTTTGCACTTTTACATATGAAATGGTGCTTGTAAGTGTATACAATTATATATAGTATACATGTATACAGTAGTGTGGTGAAGTTTAAACCTGTGTGAACTGAAGAAATGTGTCCCTGTTCTTCACAAATTTATCAGAAAATATCGGGCGAGACCAGTGGCAAGGGATGCCTATAGCAGCCAATTCCCTCTCTGTTTATAAATTTAACTCCATCCAGAAGTCATTTTGTTATCATTTCTATGTGTAAGCTACCTGTATTACAGGTGATCCTGTTCGCAGAAGTGACCCCCCCACCCCCCACCCCCCCACCCCCCCAAAAAAAAGAAACTAGAAAAGATTTGCTTCAAACCAGATCCGTCTGTGTGCCTTCAAAGCTTGCATACATCCTACAATATTGACTTTGTGTCCATAATGTGTATGTGCAGGAATACATAATAGAACATGAGATTGACTTCAACAGTCTTTTAAATGATGAATCCTGCATACAACACCCGACTTGAAATAAAGAATTAATTCTGCATGGTAATTGAAGTTGGATTGGCAAACTTACCTGTAATAATTAGGAAGATATATTGAATATTAATAAAATTGATCAGCACAGTGAGGTAGGCATCTGGCACCAGCAGAGGCTCACCAGGTGGCTCTGCAGAGGCTCCCCAGGTGGTCCAGTAAAATCCCTGTCATTTTGATCCCATTGAAGAGCATTGTGCCACATGCTGGTCCTTGCGTCCTCCTATTTCATGGCCAGTGTTTTGGGAACAAACATGTACTTCCTCTTCCACTTGCAACTGGGTACACTGCAGTGTTTTGGTATGATGCTCACATGGCCAAACTTTTACAGCATGTTTTTGTTTGTTTTTTTCCCCTTCTGTCAGCTAGACTTCTTTTACATTTTTTCCTTGTTAGCTGCACCAACTTTCCCCGTATAGCACCCCCCCCCCAAAAAAAAGGGGAAAAAATGAAACTCAATATTTCCCTGAGTTGTGATCATGCCCTATGCAGATTTGTGCATGTTTATTTTGTACTGCATGACATTTTTAATTTTCACATTTGTGAAAACTCAAAATTATACTTAATCTGTGTCAAAGCTGGCCACAGACTGACTGCATGCTACAGCTGAATGTTGCTACCACTGCTTCTTAGTTGGTAAACAAGCTATTTCACTTGAAATAGCTTCAGTGCTGGTGGAAACTCAAAAAAAAAGAAAGAAAACAAAAAAAAAAACAAAAAAAAACCAAACAAAAAAAAAAAACAAACAAACAAAACAACAAAAAAAAAAAAAAAAAAAAAAACAAACAAAAACAAAAACACAAAAAAACACAAGGGTTCCTTGTTTTTAATGTTACTCTTTTTTTCAGAAATATTATTATTAGGTCATCTCAACATGTATTTCATGTTGTATGTTCTGTTGACCAGAACCTGACGCTAGGAATACAAGTTGTAAAATGTATAATACAGCATGGACCCTTGTTAATACTTGCCAGGTCCACGGATACAGGGAGGTTTGCTCTGTAAACGACATAGAGACTAGGACTGGGTGCCCTGACTTTCTAGTCATTTAATAAATCTACATATAGTTGATAACAAACAAGGGATAATTAAATCAGATGTGTCAATACTTTCAAGAAGCCACCTTATGGTGCCCTTTGGCCTCAATATACTTTGAATACACAGCTTGACTGCCACTCTGCCTGAAGTAGGACCATTGCAGTACAGCCGGTGTTAATCTCCACAGGAAACACATTTTCACAGTTCACAATCATTTTGAAGCAAGAAAAGGTTGAATTAAAAGAACCCAGGAAATACGTGGTCTGCATTTACATCACCATAATTATTACAGTCAACATCTCTTAAATGCTTTGAATAAACTTGTTTCTGTCACAGTATAAGAGCATTAAATTAACATAGACTCACCTCACTAAAATGTTTGAAACAGAATAGATGCAGTTTTCTGCTCACTCTCCGCCTCATCTCCTTGTCTCGTTCCTGCCTTCTTTCAGTTATTGGGCAACTTGTGATGTGCTGATCTAACACAGAAATAGAGTTTTCTTCCTCCATGATGTAACTTAGCACAACATGCATGGATTTGGCAAAATTTTGTGCTGCATGGCTACAAGTCTGGTTGAACTGGACCAGCCCTGCATCTCTCTGTTTGCGCAACAAATGTTGTCACATGGGCAAGCCTCAAAGAAATTAAACCCGTCACCACAATAACTAACTGCAGTCACACTTCTTTATATCACTGTAACCACACAATTCAGATGCTTCATGCAAAGAACTTTCATTCAATTACCACCAGCAAGCCCAGACTTTAGACAGTAGTTTCCATTGAAATTTTGTCCAGGATAGCAGCATTTTTCAGCACACTTTGCATATTGCCTGCAAACTGCACTGAGGATAGCTCGTGACTCAATCCTTAGCTTGGAAATGAAAGAGTTAAGTAAGTGCACCTTACTCCAGGCTCATTGTTGCTTCTTTCTGGAGACGTGGTTTATGTTTACACTTTTTGTCAAGTCCTGCAGACAGTCATATTATCAGCTTTTGATATTAAATATGCATACATGTGTATGTATAGATCATAAATAGTTGATAACCATGATCATCTATGTATACATATACATGTATAAAGAAAAATCTCTCCTGCTGTCCTGTCTTCAGACTCGTGGCTTGTTTGTCATTTCCACCAAAGCATCTTTATGTGTCATGCTTTATATTAAAAGGTTTTCAATATTGAAATTTTTATGCTTGATTACCTAGATTCAAGTTCTATTTGTTTGATGTGTAAATGATATGCCACTGTATTAAGCAGGCAGCTAGGCATTGGAATGGTATATTGAATTTAATATCTTTAACTGGTGCCATTAGAAAAATATCATCCTTTTATCACACAGTTGCTTAGCATAATTTTCAGTGCTGCTGCTTTTGTTCACTAATTTATCAGATGAGTCCATTGCACAATTCTAGAAATTGAAGTTGTCATGGCAACTCTGCATAAAATAGTTATGAAGATGTTCAAGATTTTGCTTACTCCCCTTATCTAAATGAATTAAAATGCCACAACTTCTACTCACTGGATGAGCTCATACTGCAAATCTGCATGTTGGAATGGCACAACTCACTATTATCGTTTTGAAGATATCGATTTAAATTTTGTGTACTTGCCTAATTTGCATAAATTAAAATGCTACAACTTCGTTTTTTTGTTCTTTAGATGCAGCTGCAGCACACACCTGCAAATGAAGTTAGATTTACTTCTATAATTGTTTGAAGGATATTTGAGATTTAAAATTTATGTATTTCAGTAATTTGCACAAATTGAAATGTTACATTTTGGTTCATGCTCATGGTTCATTGAATCTGCCTATAGTACACACCTATTAATAACAGTTGGATTGGCAACTCTACTTATTGTAGTTTTGAAGGTATCACACATTTAAAATTTCCAAATCACCTAATAAGCACAATTTAAAATGCCACAACTTTTTTAATGGCCCATTACATTGGAAGGTGTGGCAAACCTACATGCACAAATTGAAATTTTCTACAATAGTTTTGAAGATATTAAAGTTCTAAAATTTTAATTGCCCTTAGTTTACATAATTTTGAGCTTTGTGACAGTTCAAGGTTAGGTGCATTACCTTATCACAGATGCAGTGTTCTCACCATTTTTTCAAAGCTGGCACTTCTATGGTGTTGGAGAAAAGTGTCAAACACACAGACAGACAAACAACTCCTGGGGAAAAAGAATGTCTGTGTTTGTACACAGACATAATGACTATGCAACAAAACATTTCGTACAATCTATACCCTTTAATGATGTATTTAACGGTTAAAAGTAAAGTTAACAAAAACACACTTGAACATTCAAGGACCCTGGATATTATGATAAACTAGAGAAACAGCATTTTATCTAAAATAACCATAATTACCTCCATTACAAACCGTCTAGAACCTGTCTCTATCACCAGGATTACTTGGTGTGATGTTGCAGCACTTCACAATAAGTTACGACACATTCTGGACAGGTCATTATTATACCTGGTGAAGTGAACAGATAAATTCTAGTGGATGCCAACGATTTGATGTTTATTAGTTCTAAGCAGTTCCATGTTTTCAAAATGCCTGGGCACAATTGCAAAACTGCCAGCTGCTATGCAGACACTGGGAAATTTGACAAATTAATAAAACACCCGTGAATGGAAGGGTTTACTTTCCATAGTGCCCCTCACCTCCACCCCCACAAGAAGGACAAACATGACCTGCCAAGCAACAGGTGCAGTGGGATAACTATGTGATCAGTCATGCACACGATTGTCACACCAATCCGCTGGACTCTTTGTTAGCATTCTTTGTTAACAAAGTATGATTGTCTTTCTGACTTTCATAAGGTGGTATCATAAAGCACAAGAAGTATTGTCTGCAGTTCCATGTGCTGCACTTCATCTAATCATTTATTTTCTTCGTAGTCAAAATAATAAATTGATGATGATGATGATGATGATGATGATGATGATGATGATGATGATGATGATGATGATGATGATGATGATGATGATGATGATGATGATGATGATGATGATGATAGTATCTACCCCCTAAAAATCTAATTTCTGTTTACATAAAAACATAAACTTCATTTACACTCAGAGTCAGCAGGGGTTAAAGACAAAATTTTTGCTTTTTTTTATTTGGTGCAAATTCACATTATTTTAACTAATTTTGCGTTTTGCTTTTTTGCTTGTAGCTCTGAAAAAGTACACTTATTTGGGATAATACATTACATGTCTATGCATGGTTGGTGCAATTGATAATTCCATTATAGTTGGTGCATATGTATCATTATTTTAATGGACATTGTTTTCAAAGCTTCAACTGTATGAAGAAAAAATTATGGGACACCATAAGGATTCAAAATCTTTTTGAGACATGGGCATTGTTTTTTCCCTGTTTCCCACTGCATATTATTCTAAAATGAACAAAATAAACTAAAGATGTAATAAAATAGTAGGGTCACTTCAAAGTTCTGGTAACTTCTAGTTCTACCCCATGTTAAAATGTTTTTGTTTCACATGACTGCATTTTCTTTTCGTTCTGTTTGCTTTTCTTTTCATTTCTGAATTCTAGAGCCTGGATAAATGTGCACTTATCTCCAAGCAACATCTAAAAAGAGAACTCTTTGGATAAGATCTATTGTTGTGATTCTAAAGTTACTGCTAGTGAATAGATGTTCATGAAGCTTCTCATGTAATTATTTCTGGAAATATATGTTTTTAAGCAGTTTAGTAAGCAAAAAAAAAAAAAAAATTCTTTTAAAAAAAGTACTCTTGGCCCTTTTCTCCCCTTCCCCCTCACCAAAACAAAAGCATTCTCAATCTGTGTACTTATGTGAAAAGATGGACACTTTTTTTTAACTGGCCCCTAAGGCTATGTATGCATCTCCTTTGCTGAGTTTGTTTTTTACATTATCATGATGGGTCTAGTGTGTCTCATGGTCTCTATTTTGTGAAATATATCTTTTCTTATGCACAAATAATGTGTTTTCTTTTTCTTTTTTCATACTGTAATTTTCTGAATCTACCTTACCTCATCAATACCTTGTTGGCAGACTAAGGTGTTCAGTGAAAACAAATATGCAAATTTAACTACTTTCAAATAAACCTTGTAATCAATTTTCTCCATCATTTTGACCATGGAATCTAGCTCTTTTCTAGACAATACATACAGATCAACAAGGCTTTGTTAATGTGCTTCTTGTATTTTCCTTCCTTGTGGTGATGCTGATGATACAGCGAGTGATAAGGAGTGTGGTCAAAAGATCGATGTGTGATGAAAATCTTAGTTTGTCTTTTGTTGTTGTGGGGGGGGAGAGAGAGAGAGAGAGAGAGAGAGAGAGAGAGAGAGAGAGAGAGAGAGAGAGAGAGAGAGAGAGAGAGAGAGAGAGAGAGAGAGAGAGAGAGAGAGAGAGAGAGAGAGAGAGAGAGAGAGAGAGAGAGAGAGAGAGAGAGAGAGAGAGAGAGAGAGAGAGAGAGAGAGAGAGAGGTTAAAAGCCCACTTAGCTTTCCCAGTGCTCAAATTTGCTAAAAAAAAAAAAAAAATGTTTGTTAAGAAAAACAACAAAACAATGAAAATGTATCAAGGTCATTTGCATGTGTCACTGTGTGATATCGTTGATGGTCTTTCTGTGGTTGTAATGATTATGTCTTTTTGTTTTTATATATATATTTATATGATACAAATGACGACTAAAGACAGAAGTACTTATTTAAAGCGAATGTATATTTTTTTTTATATATATACATATTTTGATACCAGATGCAAATAGTTAAGTGTTCAAGACAGAATACTCAATTAAAATATAATTTTTCAATAATATATGCAAATGGCAGAGTGCTCAAGACTGAATGCTCACTTTACTTGAGAAGATTTAATTCATACAAACGGTACAGTCCTCAAGACTGATACTCAATTAAAATTACCATTATATTTGACAAGATTTAGAAATTCTTGTTGTCAGTTAAAAACATTGACCTAATTTTTGTGTTGTGAGGCTTGTTTTCAGCTTGGAGGAATAAAAGAAATTTCTTTTTATTCCTCCCATGTTTTCAGCTAGTCTTCATAAACAGTAGCCAATTTGTGGATTTGTTCTCTTTTTAGCAAACAAGCTGCACAGTGTTGAAATTACTTTATCCCCCACCAGATATAAAAGACGTACACAGAATGTGTAGATCTATTGATATACAGTCATGCAGAAAGTTTTCTGACCCCAAAAATACCCTGTGTTTAAGATGCTATTTCAATGTAAAGCCCACATTAGTTGGGAAGTTGAGGTCAGAGGGAGGGTGGAGAAGGGACTGTCACAAAACTAAGCTAACTTGCCAGGCTCAGGGTCAAGCCCAAGCGAGTTGGAAACAGCGGTACAAACCGTGATTTTTTGGTTTTTGTTTCGTTTTGTCGCAAGGTACGCCGGTAATTGTTAAAAGGTATATTTATCTTAAAAAAATGTTTGCTTTTTGTTGATTTCGGTCGTTTTTGGGTGCCTGCTGTAAATTTAAGTCTTTTTTTTTTTTTTTTTGGCATACCCAAAACTAAAACTTAGCAGGCAGTGAAAACTGAAAATTAATTCGAGTGCATGGACACAACATCAAAATTACTCAATTATGTACAATCCACAGTGACACAGGCTATCATTTGGATTTTACTCAAATTATTTACTTGAAACACTACTAGGAGTCCCACACCAGTCACCACCAGCCGATTTCTGAAAGCTGAAGCCACAAATCAGCTGTGTCGCTGGGTCAAAGTATGATAGTGACCTTGACCTTCGTCAGTGTGCATATGATCACGTAAGTTTGTGATTTAAATTTTCACGCGTGTATTCACTTGATAGTGGTCAAATAATTAAATTAAACAACGTGTCTGCGGTCGCTATAACACACTATTATTTTGTCTTCGTGTGAATGGTTTTGGAGCACCTGTGTGTCGCAGGGAATTCTGGGAGAAAGCAATTATCGGGGGCGAAGGTTAGGCCGCCATATTTTGGTCGTTGTTCGTGTTTGCTGCTGGTGGGGAGCTGGAAGGGGTTGTCGGAACAAATGTGTTCCGTGAAATGCCACCTTCTGCAGTCATCGATTATGTAGCATCCTGGGGTATGGACCATCTTTAGCTGTTGTAGTACCTGGATTGTACGACAAATCGCGTTATAGGAGTCTGCTACATAATTTTGAAGGGGTGTCTTCGGTTTGTTGACATTTTCATGTGCAGCAGACCCGGGAGTTGTTCCCCGGACTTCTGCCAGCAGTGAATGTGAAGACATCATTTGGATTGATACCTTGGATTCTATAAGTCCACGTGTTTTCTTTCGTCAACGGAAACTAGTATGGAATTACAAAGAGATCCACATTTAGGTGTCACCGTGGTAGGCTCCAGCTCCCAGGTTACTCTTCCCACTGCGGTGACAGTTGGCGCTGACCCAGTCAGCATGGTCAGTTTGGGACTGTCTCCAGCAACTGCCAATGCATCTGCAGTAACCACTGTTGTCAGTACACACCTAGATCTTGTGTCAGCTCAACCACAATCTATGCCCCAATCCTCTACACCCCAAACAGGTACACTAAATATAACTGCCCCGTGCACCCCTCAACTACAGCAGCCGGACCAACTGCAACATGCTGACCAGCAACAAGACCTGTTGGATTTGGCATCTGCTGGACCTGGCCAGGGAACTCATCTCGACTCAAATCAAACAGCTGGTAAGTTGTTATAATCATCTCCATGCAGGGATGATTGGGAGGTTTATGTAATTAACAGATTAACTGATGAAACAATCAACTCCTAGCCAGATCTCGGGTAACCAAGTTCTGATGAATCTCAGGAGTTCCTTTAACCATTGGCTTGGTACATATAAAATTTTTGCTGCAAGCAATAGAAACCAACCATTTAGACGACGGTATATCAAATTGTATCACAGTAACTCAAGAATTTGTACATAATTTGAATTTATTAAAGTATAAACTAAAATCAGTGGAGATATAGGAAGTCAGTGTATGGAAATTGTAGGATGGTACAGTTGACAAAGACATTTGTGACCGAGATCTGACTGGAAAGGGCAATACCATACCACATCATTTGGGATACATTTCCACGTGCACAAGGGAGCAATATCACAGGTGTGCACCAACAGACATAATGGATTCAAGTGGAGATCTGTATGCCACATGGAGGGGTGGGCAGAGCCAGGGTGGCATATTTATGTTCCTTTTTATTGTTAGCCACTTGTTGGAAAGCACATTTATAGTACCAGCCACATTCCTGCAGATGAAAGCAGTTGATTTCTGAACAAGACTTCCTCCAGTCAAATCACTCATTAGACTTTGTACGCACTCTCTCTCATTTGATACCCTTTCCCAGCACTCCATCTCCCAACTCAATGCCTGATATTTTGTTTTTCTTGCAAGTGCTTCAGTTCACCACCATAGTTTCTCTATTCATGCCCGATGCTACAAATAACTTCCAACTCTTGCAATCTTTGTGACATATTTGTTCTTTTTTTAATTTATTTCGCAAAAACCAAAAGTCCTAATTCCTAACATCATACTAAATTTGCTAGCTTACAAGATTATCTTTATCATTTTGAATATATACGAAGTGACAATGTCAGTGACACGTGTTTTGAGAGACCACCCCTAGGGCAGGCTAAAAAGTGATCACATGGCAGATGGTCTCAATGGAGGTGCAATATCATGGAAAAGATAGCAAAAGGGACTTCGAAAATATGGTTTTAAAAGTCAGGTGGCCTTTCATTACAGTGGTCTCTCAAAACAGATTTCACTGTATTATAAACAAGTGTTAGTAACTTGTACAATAAAAATCCTCCATTGATTTTTTAGATTTTCACCTTATATTGTTCTATTTGCCTATTGATATTTTTGCACATGCATATATATATATATATATATATATATATATATATATATATATATATATATATATATATATTCATGTGCCATTGAGAGTTCCTTTTATTTGGTGTACATATCTTTGAAATAAACTGTAAAAACTGATAAGACCTGAATAATCAAATTCATATCTGTCAAATGTCAGATGTAAATGGAGTAGAGTTAGACAATGTAGAGCTGAGGATGGAACCAGAAGTATTGGTATAACCAATTTTAGGAGTCATTCTTCATCCTGTGAGTGAGTAACAAGTTAACAGTACAAGATACCTGTAAGATTCTTAATGTGATAGCGACTCTTCCACATGCTTTAGCTTCAGTTAGATTTTTTTTCAGCAGAGGTGATCACATCATCATGTGTGAGTAGTGGGAATGCCAAGATGAGCAATGCAAATTGATTTGGGAAGGTCCCCTATCTGTAAACCAGTTCTGTACTGATTGTGACCTATCAGCTATGTCACCAGTCAAAGAGGACGCTGACATAGAAGAGAAATGGTAGAGGTACTGTGCAGAATGAGAAGACAGAGTAAAGTACAGAAGGGTTTAAAGAAAAATCTGGAAAAACAACTGTTTATAGCCAGAGTAGCAGAATCAAGAAATCATTGTCTAGTGGAATTTTGTGCTCTAGCCAAAGCTATCTCAAAAGACTAACAAGAAAATCTCTTTTGTTAAATCTAAGACAGGAGAAGAAAAATGAACATTATTATGAGAGGTTGTAGAGAGAGTGACAATATAGAAGACTGTACTGTTTGGGAAATACTTACATCCAATTGATACATGTGCAGATTCCTGGGAATGATGTAACTATCAGAAGACATGGTAACAAATCTAGCAACAGGCTTGCTGTAGGTTCAAACATACCTGCCTCTAGTGACAACTGACCTAGGGCCAGTTATTTTCCGTTTCAAAAAAAGAGGTATTCGGCTTCATCAGTAAAAATGTTCCAAATAGACCAGTTCATAGGACTCAGGTTTATTCGGTTCACTTCGGCCCGAGTTCGGAAACCGCACCCTGCTTTGTTTACATTTTGTGCTCGACCACGCTCGCCGGATTTAACGTGGAAGGATCAGAAAGTAAAAACACAGGATGTGCTTGGGTTTAATGAAAAATCAAACCGTCAGCAAACTAAACATGCACATTTCACCACTGATGAGACATTTCAGGTTAAATATGTGTACTGTTCAGCACAATCCATGCTGTAATCATCTGTGTTAGCGGTGGCATCCATTGTCAACATATGAAAGCGTGGACCTGACTCGGCCACTTGCTGATTGGACAATCGGGCCAACAATGGAATGCATAATTAATTAGGGTCCGGAGAAGTTCGGTTCAAGTCGATATGTACAGGTCTATTCCGTTTCACTGCTATAAATTTATATATAATTCATATAAGAAAAAATATCAAATTCCTTTTCAAGGATGAAAAAATGCACAATTCCGCTTCGGTTTCGGAAAAAAAACAGAAATTCATTGGCCCTACTGACCAAAGGAGGGTAATGATAGGACATTAGGTACAGTCCTAAAAGGATTAGGTTTCAGGATGACGATAAAAAGAATGCAAGTAGAAATGCTCCCAAAATTAGGCAAGCAAATATCTGATGTCCTTGGCACTTGGAAAATATTTACTGTTTCTGACATGACAATGCTGGAAAGAGAACACGACCTAGCTTTTAAATTTTTTTCTCCCTAAAAACCCAGCTTTTAAATTTTTTTCCCTAAAATTTTCAGGAGACAAGAAATGTCAACTCTAATAACAAATATGTCCTGAAAATGGCAATGTCACTGAAGTAAGTAGAACTTTAAGTACCACAGCTTAGAAAAGTAAAGAATTTGAAATCAAAATAAGCACATTTTTCTTTATTTTTAAATGTCAACACATGAGGAGGACTTTGTGGTAGTCACACAAACATGCAGGGGTTGACATTAGGTATTTTGGCCACTTTTCTGAGGACAAGTTGGAGAGAAAATTTACTTGTCCCCTATATTTGCAGCACAGACTCTTGAGTGGCAGTTTATTATTCTATTTTTAGACCTGTGTATTTTCTTTGTTATCTGGTATCTTTAATTTTTCGTTTTTTTCCAGTTCCATTTGCATTCATTTAATTGTGCTTTTGTGACCACACATCAACAATATGTGACAGAAATTCAGAATAACAATGTGACATGGTATAAAGATCTTTGATTATATTCAGTAAATATTTTAATAGTGCTTATATTTAAAATTGATTTTGAAATCAATTAATTTGTTCTGTAAAGTGCTGGGCTTTGTTATGCTTATAAAAAATAGCCCAGTTTTCATTCACAAAATTATCAATGATAAAATGTAGTATATATGTCTTTCATTAAAATATCGCATTTGATTATCTTCATATCATCATGGCCAAGCTGGCTGAAAAGCAGCATTTGCTCTTACTATTAATTTATTATTTAATATAGCATGAATGCACATATTTTCCATGTCAAAGCTTACAAATTTAGTGCACCATCTAACATGTGTAATGTCACTATGAGGAATTACCAAAAATCCCATGTGCATGAGACTGAATGTGAGAGATATTTCTGCAGGATGACAAATTTGGAAGGATTTAGTGAAAATGTGTTCAAGAAACATATAAACTGGATTACTGTACAAGTGATATGAAAATTTTAACCTCTGGTGAAGCTTTTGAAACTCCAGTGTGTAAAGACCTCTATTATCACCCATCATAATATTTTCTTTTCTGAGTTTTGTTAATAAATTCAATGTAAATTTCATGCATGGAAATTGATGATGTGTAAATGTGAGTTTGAAAGGTATTTTTCTCCATCTGCATAGTTGTTTTAATGAAAATAAGGTATATAGTTTGGAGCCATTGAAGTGCCAAATTGTTTTTCCACTGGGAATTATTTGTTGTCCATTTATGTTTTTTTTTATATATTAATTTTACTTGCCCCAGACACTTGGGCATGTTTCAATGTGGAGCCCTGAAATGGTTTGATACAGATGTATAAGACATCAAATTCACACCAGAGTGATACACAGGCTTTAGAAGAGATAGATACATGTCAAGTCAGCTGGAGAGGAGGGGTATTCATACCATTTAAAGATATTTTACATGCAGTCAGACATCCCAATGCTGATATAGAAGCTGACATATATCGCAATATCGGCATGCAAAAAATGAGAGAGCCCCTTTCTCTGCGCACCATCAAAACATAGGCCAATCTGAACTTTGCTCTCCTGTCATGGAAGAAGCCCAGGATATATCAGATAAAAATAGGCAAATTTTTTTTCATGTTTAATATACGATTAATATATTTCAAGAATTAATGTTCTTTATAATACAGTTTTCAATATATATTGTAAAATGGTAGAACATGCCCAATTACCTGTATCTCCACCATCCCTTTGTTTACAAAACATTTAGTTACCTCTGCCAATCTGTATCTGTGTATTCTTGAGACTGTTGCACATGGTTGTATACATAAATATCTAATTTATCATGTTTATAATGAATATTGCAAAGATATTAGGATAAGGAAGACCTCGAAGCTTCAGAAGCAGTCGAGAGTCATTGCCTAAGACTCGCTTCTAAAAATAAATAAAGTAGAGTATTTGAAAGATGAAAAGATCATTTAGTGACCTGTGTAAAACATGTAAAATCTTACACAAAGATTATAAGGTAAATCCAAGCAAATTCATCATGTGTCCCATTAGAGTACCAAGAGGACACTCTCTGAAGTCAGTAAAGAAACCTACACCTTGTGACACTTAATTTTTCCCTCCAACAGCATTGATAATAACTGTAACAATTACAGAGGAAGTTGTAACAGTGCCAACTCTGGCTGCATTTTAAAAGAGAAAACTTAAAACAATTGAGATTTCCAGCAACATAGTTTGGAGGGATAAATCAACTAACCAACCAGCTAACTTATAGTGCTCAGATACTTATTAGAACAGCTGCTTAGCTCAGCTTATACATGAGTATGCATTACATGCAATGCAAGCAGTTATATTTCATGTTTGATTTAAGTGTGCACGAATCAAGCATTTGGTTCTTTGGATGTCCTTGTTTCATGTACATATAAAGTGGCCCCTATAAAATACAGTTAGGTGAATAATCATAATTTTCTGGCATCCATGTATGAATAAAAAAAAAAAAGGAAAACAAAATGAAACATTGGAAGATAAAATCAAACAGCATGACCTATTACCGCCGCTTTCAAATTAACTTCACTGTCTGGAGGTATATCTAAACATCTATGATTGTAAAACTGTTCATACTTTCACATGTATAATCGTTACGTTTCAATATGCATTCTGTGTGCTTATTGGTATTAAAATGCTATACATTACATCAAAGGCCTGGTCTGTGCAATATTGTAACTATTGTAAGAAAGAAAAAAAAATTCTGGCATTTGAATTTCATAAATTTTACCTATGCCACTTTGATTTGTATGTTTCAAATATTCCATGGTGTAGTGATGAATCCAAAATACAAATTTTCTGTATTCTGTGTGCAGTTAACTAAAACTGAATTCTTAAACTCATTTAATATATTGAAGTCAACAGAAAAGATGGGATAGTTTCATCAAGTTATAACCTGTGCATTTTTTAAGTAATTAACCATGTATGTACTTCACTTGTGCATCTCAAACTTGACAGTCAGATTACAAAATTTCGGAATTAAACTATTTCTGCTGATTGAGTACACTACTTGGCTCTGACTGGCCAGACAGCACTGGCAACTGATTTGTTTCAATGGTACATATCCTGAAGCAGTCTGGCTATGTTATGACTGGAAGTGGGACTAATGCAATGTTATGTAAGTGTTTCATAATTAGATCAGGATTGGCCCTTTGTGGTCAGTTGATGGCCTGTGACAAGCTGTGTTAACAGTGTTTTCATGCAGGTGAATTATAGACTGTGGATCTTGGCACTGCCCCAAGCAAGCAGAGCTGGGAGACTAGGGCTGAATTTGCCCATTTTTAGTCACATGTCAGCATGTAAAATGCAATGAGAAAAGAAAAAGGAAACAAAAACTGTGATAAGTCTTAAAAACCAGTGTGTATTTTTTAAAGATAAGTCAAATAGTGTTGGATTAGGGACAAGGGGAAAGCAGTCAGACCCAGTGTATTTGCATGCAACTGTATGCTGAAATTCAATACACAAAACATTCTGATATTGATGCATATTCCTCTTGATTTGCATATGAATCAGATTAAGGAACAGTTTATCTTTTTGATATGAATTTTTATATCCGGTTTGGGGCAGTACATCATTCAAGATAATTTTTTATTATATGCAAACTGGGTGAATGTATGACCTAAATCCCTGTATATTTTTACTCATGATCTGTGGGGCAGGCAATTGGTGTCAGCCTCACTGATCACACATGCAGCAGTATGTTACTGCCTTGTTGTTGCCTCATGGCTCATTGAGATCATGTATATAATTACCATCATGACTTTGCATCTACATTAACATTTTTTTTTTTTTTTTTTTTTACAAATATTAATCTACATATTTGTTCATTCACTTCGTTCATCTCGTCTCACATACATATTTGCATGTACCTGTATTTGATACATGTACTTGTATTTTATATAGTAAATATTGGTTATATTTCACTTTAAGGTTGATTTTTATACATGTAGTAGAAGTATATATTTTGGGTCAGAAGTATTTATGTTTTTTTAGTATAATTTATGTAATATTATATATTTATTTATGGACCCCACTGGAAATAAGTCAGCAGACTTTGTTGGGCTATCCAAGCACGTGATGTGAAAGTGCTTATATTGTACCCTTTGTTTGGTGCTAAATCAACTGAAATGTTTTGTAGTGTGAGCACTACCATGTACAACATGCATACACAGTCACACATCTGAAATTTGTATTATTTTTGTGCTTCCATATGCGGCAGTTGTCAACTTTCAAAAATCACAGACACCTGCATGCACCCACACATGCATACTCCTGTATTCATAGAAATGAAAAAATATAAAACACTGCAGATTTCAAGTTAACTGTTATTTAAATAATTCATGTTAAAATAAATTAGCCATTTGCAAATTTCTTTAGTCAAATGAATGAAACATTAGCATGTGGCTAATTGGCTAATGGCACCAGCAGTCTCTGGTATGCTGTATTATGGAATGCTGTTTCCTGTGTTATTCAGCATTTAGACATGATCAAATGTTTAGTAATGTAAACGAAATATGTTTAGTCATATGATGGTTTATGTACATATGATCAAATATTTGATCATATGAAGAAACATGTTAAATTCAGTGTTGGGGAGTTAAATATGTTTTTTTTTTCAGGAGCTAAAACCCGAAACCAAATTCCCATCCTGCTCACATGAGTGAAATATTGTAACTCAGTCTCCAATCAGTTTGTATTCTGCACGTAAAAAAGATAAAGCTTACAAATAAATGTGTACATGAAGATCAGGTTAACCCAGCCAAGGACTTAAGTCCCCTATCTGTATCACTAAGGCTACCAAAGAAGTGCGACTGTGTTGTAAACCTAATTTTCTACACAATTAGAAAAGCCTGGGTAAGAATGATTACAAATTTTATTGGTAATATTTACTGTAACATATCATTCAGTAAGGCAGGGATGTAATGGCAAGTACACATTTTTGTACAGAAGCATGTAGTAGTGTGGCATACCTAGGGAAGTTTCTATACCTTGTAGACTATGAGTGAGTGACAGGTAAGATCGAGAACATATTTGTGAAATGTCCAAGTAAATCAATTTTGGTATATCTGAAATGAACTTCAGGGCATTGTTGCTGCAACATTACAACTGAATTGTGATGTGCCAGCAACAGTGTCATAGTGGATAACACATACATGAGATCAAATGTGTGTGGCCATGTTCTATACATGTCAGATGTGACACGCTATTACTAGGGCCAGCGTAATCAAAGTTAGCATGTCTAATCACGGCATTGAAAGTAGGCCTATAGGGCATAATTTTTGCAGTAAATACTCAGTTAAACATATAGAATAAATAGAATCTCTCATGGGTTGGAGTGAAATGCAGGGTTTCCTGTCACTCGAGCACATTCGTCGGTAACACTCGCTCGTGATCTGTAGTCACTTGTAAAGGTTACCCTCTCATGTTCTCTCTCGTGACAGGAAAACCTTGTATTTCACCCCATCCATGTGAGATCCTATATTAATCACGTATTAAATATTTGAACATGTACTTATACTGAATAAAACAAGAAAAGACATTCCATATTGTATATATATATATATATATATATAGTATATACGTTTTCCCCAACCTGTGTGTTGTAATAAAATTATTATATGTGCATGTAATATTGAAAAGGGTTATGCATACAGACATGGATGTGTGTATGTGATATGAACAATGATAGAACCCCTTTCCTGGTCAGAATAAGAATGAGCTTTCCTTGGCACAGATAAAGCGCATTGGGATCACCTGGTAAATATGGCATGCCCAGTTGATATAGCTTTGATGCCAGCCTGGCTTCAAAACTATTTCTTTTGGGCATGTCATATTAGGTCTTATCTACAATTCTGAGCATAACTATCAGTTAACATGAAAGTTCAGTAAAAATATCAAAAGCAGAAGCAGAAAACAAATTTACATTGAGACATTTTTTGCATGATTTGAATGGAAGAGGGTATAATCTTGTGTCTACAACTTACAAGTGAGTTTTACATGGAAGTGTATGCAGAAAAGATAAAATTATGGGATTAAAGATTCACGCATTTGGACCTCCAGTGGTTTCTACATGTGGTTTCTGATCGCAGATGAATTCTTCATGGAAAAGATACCTGACTACCATCCTTTCTCAATGCAAAGAACAGGCATGTGAGATTAATATTTAGCAGATTTCCACTATTTTATCACCTGATTTCAGCTAAATTGATCATATATATTTTCCTCATAATTTATTTCACTTCTTGTTCAGCTATTTTTAACCTCAATTTTTGGGGAATTTTCCAGTGTATTTCTAACGGGCCACTCACATGCCTGAAAGAAATGCACAGACCATTTTTGTGTCATCATTTTCTACTATCTGTCTGCCACTGATACTACTATCTATGCACAATGCTTTGCCTACAAATCCAGTGAGAAGTGTGGCATGGCCTCTGGCATATATTTTTTATGCTGCAAAGTGTAACATTTGATGTTCAGTATGATCTGAGACTAAGACTAGTCTCGAGTATGATGGACAGGTGATCATGATTTGGACTTTGTTTTCAGACACAGACACATGCAGCGCCCATTAACATTATGCTGATCAACATTTTTCTGGGGCAGCCGAGGAAGGGATACATGTTTTAAAGTCTACATATATGTGCTAGTAATGTAGAAAGGCATGCATGTATGTAATGTAAATGTACACTGGACAGAGCACATAGTTTGAAGTCATAGTTTTTGTTTTTTTTGTTTTTTGTTGTGCTTTGAAATCATAAAGAAACAAGGTGTGCAAGATCACACATATTAGTTAAACCATTAAGTATATATATGTACAACTATGGGCAACTTATGTCTAGGCAGGCCTGAGGCATTCAGCATTTTAATTATATAACCCAACCCTGAATTCACCTTGGTGTTAAATTTGATTATGCTATGTTATGACAGTGTTATGGAAATGAACTTCTCAATGAGTCTGGCATATCATTTACAGAAACAATAAAGTATACAGCTTTGATTGACAAGTGCACAATGACATGAATTTCTGGTAAATCACAGTCACAGTCTAACTCCTCTCTTCACATGTATCTTAGCCAGAGTTGTCTCAACATGAAGATTTCATTATTGTGAAATAGAATTCCACGCATGTTGAAGGGTTGTATACTTTCATTATTTCACTAATGTTTTGGAAGGAGATATCTTAAAACTGTATGTAAAAAGCCTGCCTCTGTGAATCTCCCGGAACAATTCATGTCTAATATACCGTTAACAGTATCTCTTCCTGGTTGGAGTTTTTGTGAATTTGTACTATAACACACACCAAATGTGTACGTGTACAGGACATGTGCCTCGGATGACACAGAAGTTATCATACATTTTTGGCAAATACCTAATATTCTTGAAATAAATGTCAGTAGTTTTGCCAACATGGTTTACTGTGTGTATCATATCTGTTATTACTTTCTGACCATAGCCTCAAAAGTTTAGTATTTCCAGTAAATTGAGAAAATTGTCACAGACGGTTTTGAATACTCCGACAAAATGTGTATAGCTCCTGCTGTTTTACAGTGTATGGCCACATGGAACAGTCATTTCGTACTGAATGTCTAACTTGTACACATCATGATTTTTAAGACATATATTTTACAAGCAGTGATACACGGGCTTTAACCAAATGTATGGTTTGTTATGAAGCATGTTTTTACTCTTCCCTGAAGTGCAAAGACATGGTAGTCTAGCCAAGGAGCTTTGCATTAATTTGTAATTCATGTGCCATTAATTTTGACTACATATAATTTCACCTGTGAATCAACCAGAGGATCCATGATCAAATATATATGTCATGTTTACCAGTTGTATTTTTCTTTCTCTCAAGAGATGGAAAAAAAATATTCAGAGAGGTGATTAGAGATTTTCCTTTCTTTTGTGTGCTTTATTAGCAGCTATTATCACAGCTGGCTATTATGAAGACACAGCAGGATTCAGAGTTAGCAGGTGTTGGGAGCCTATAACAAGGCCGCCTGGGTGTTTTAGGTGGGCAGCCATGCCAGTTGTAAGAAGCTCAAAGGGTTGCACAGATTTTGCTGACATTTATTGAGAAGTTAAAAATGATAAACTAGTTCAGGTATTTGGGTCACTGTAACCAATTTGGGCCTGTTGTGTAGAAGTTATCTTGTCTAAACTATTACATGTATAACCATGAGAAAAAAAAAAAGTAACAGAAATTGTGCACAGTTGTATATTGTGCTCTGTATGCGTGGTTAAGTACATTGTGCCACCTGTCATTGAGATTCCAAAACCCCTCCGTAGCATGAAGGTGGCACACACAAGATACAAATGCATTTTTGTGGCATGCAAATTTTTAACAGCAGGGGGCTGTTAGCTTCTATTGATTTGCTCAAACTTAACCTACTATTTACAGTGCAGGTGTTTCTATTTTTAAGATGGCGAAGGGAACGGTTTTAAATGGATTAATTTCATTCTGCATATCTGTTAATAGACTTACCCCAGAGTCTTATCGCCCCTTTTCAGGGCCCCTGTACCCTTAAAAGTGCCCCTCCCACTTTTGTGACTCCAAAATGCAGCAGTAATGTTCATGTAAATATGAGACAGCTCCACCATGAATTATGTTAAAATAATGCCCTGATATTCAAAGCAGAGATCAAAACTTTAGTTTCACATGACAGTTCTCCAAACACCCAGGGTGCTGAAAGTTTTATAACAGAGTTTGTTCTGTTGATGACCACTTCCACCTGTGTCCAGGTGCCATTGGGGCAAGGGCCGCTATAAATAAAGCACCGGTTGAAAGAGTTTTCATCAAGTGATACGGAGCACTTTTTTTTTTAGCTCTGATGATCAAAGGTCATAGCCAGCTGTTAACTTGAAAGAAGTGATTTGGTGATGATAGGACATAGTTTGGACATTAGTGGCAAAGAGAATCTATCCCCCGGATCAGTGTTTGGTTATGTGACAAATTGTTGGGGCACATGTCATGGGATGAAGATGAATGTACATATATGTATTGATAATTATTACTGTACATTTACTCATGCAAACATTTCGTGTCCCCTTGAAGCACTTCATTTAATGTAATGTTATCCGTGTGATGGCATATACATGTATACATTTAGTCATTTACCACCTGTTTTGTCCGACAAGAGGACATTTCCCATTTCATTTTGGAGATTGCACTGAGGTGACTTGATGTCCACATGGTGATAGACGTGATGGAACATGTACAAAAGGAAAGAGTCTTCAGTTATAGTTTCTTCACATAAAGTGGTACATTTTATTCTTGTTTGCTAGACTGTCACCGAGTTGCCAGAGCTCATGTACCGCCAGTTCATGTACAGACATATTATGAGTTACATGATGTCCACTTGACTGTTCTGAATTGCTTACAACCTATTTAATGCACTCTTGACTGCTTCAGTGAATTAAGAGTTTAATTGGAGCATGAATCATGCAGATACATTTACATAATTTGCGAGCATTCAGGTGTACTCGTTTATTCCATTAAAAAAAAAAAAAAGAGAGAGAGAGAAAAAAGAACGTAGACCTGGGACTTGCTCACATCAGAAAGAAATGTCAGTTGTGGTGAGGAACTAGAAGTGTTGGTTACTTGTATTTGGATGCAAATGACCAATAGCAGCACAAATCTAAGATCTGTTTGATGGAAATAAAAAATGCATTTTGTTATTGTCGCAGTATGCATTATATATATATATATATATATATATGTGCACATTTGTGGCATCCAGTGTTAGGAAAATGATGTTATGGAGCATACCAGTGGGCCTGCTGTGTGAAGCCTGGTCTTACCAACAGTAACACTATTTAGGGCCAGTACTTTTCCGCGATCGCGGAAAACGGACGGAATTCACGGAATCTATGATCTCAAACGGAATTTATGATTTGGAACGGAAATCGGCAAATGCCACGGAAATTAAGCGGAATTTGTGAATTTTGCCTCTCAAATAATTCAAAATCACCACATATGTCATCGCATAAAGCAAAACACACGGACTTGGATCCAAATTTGACGAGTCGGCGGCGTTATCGATACCACGTGGAGCAAATTTAACGACAGGCCGGCACCTGCGCGCTATAGACCCCATTGCTACCATATCCATTCATTTGCATGGCATATAGATATAACGCGCAACAGAGGTACAATGATAATAGCGCCATCTGTAGGTGGAGGCTGTCAACGTACATAGTAAACAATATGGAGTCACTTTGCCGTTCGTCGATGGATCAACATTTTCCAGAGGCGATAAGATCAACTGTTTTTCCTTTTTTATTGACCAGTGCTAAAATCGTGCCCTAGAATTAGTGAAACGGAAATGAAACGGAATTTGTAGTTTCCCAAAACGGAAAAACACTCATTTTGAAACGGAAAAATACAGGCCCTAACTATTTAACCCTTTCGGTGCCAAATTTTGGACTGAGTCAACAGCTTTTCTCGGCACATATTGGGCACAATGCACGCCAATAAAAGCTGTTGACCTGGGTTATTCTCTCTGGAACTATAGGCATACTGGTGCTTGACTGAAAGGTCTTTTTATGCGGAATACGAATCTGGGATCCTAATGATAATTCAGACTAGTTTGACTTTCAAAGTAGATCGACTTTAGAGGTGATTGGCATTGAAAGAGTTAATCTGAAACTTGCCTTAGTTGTTGATGGATTTATATGAAAGATGGTTGACCATCCAATTGTATTCAACATCAGGGCAAACTGACTTTCTGCAGGTAGCCAAATGTCACCAAAAGTAAGCCTTAGATCGATTGATGGAGCCAAAGGCCCCTGAAGGTTGGGCTAATTTGTTTTTTATTTCCTGTATTTTGGCTACCAAAAACTAATTCTAACCCCTTTTCAAGCGTGCACTGTAGTGGTCATTGCTCCTGAGAATGTTGTCCAACTTTTGAGGCCTGATCATGTATGCTAAACTAGACACAATTTGTTGATGCCTGGTGAAATTATACATGCCTCATTTGATATAAAATGATTTTTGTTAATAACTTGCAAGGCCCCTTAACATGGGAAATGAAAAAGGTGCCTTGCACACCCCTTGCATCATGCAGGGGGGCAGACCTGGGGGCACTTAGGCACTGGTCAGTAGAAGGTCAGGAGTTTACCACCAGTCCAGTTAATGAGGCACATCCTCAGCTTTTTAGCCTGCTGTCCGTCTGCCCATTGTGTGTGCTCAGTGCATGAGGTGATGACCACGGGCCAAATCAGTGAGCTCCCCAGAAATGTCCTCACTAGACGTATGTACTAGGTACTGAGCTGTGTTTTGTTTGGGGAAGACAAAACCACACACACTTCAGCACAAGTGCACACACATTTACACAAAATTAACATAAAAATATGAAATAAATGAAATAAGAAAAAAAAATTAAACAGCACAGAAGTAAATATCTTTGAACCAACTTGTCGATTGATTCCACTTCCTTGTTTTCTGAGACCAGTAATAAAGGAAATGAGATGCACTTCCTGTTTTATTTGGATGACATTTTATTGTTTAAAATGCTTGGAGCACAAATGGTGCTTTGGGCAGTTATTAGAAATTGCATCAGTTTGCAGGACAATAACTGGCATTGTTTTATTTTTTGCAGGGTCATTTACATTATTAAATACATGTATATTGAATTGAAATGTATTATATTAAATATTTGATTACAGCTGCGTTGAAAAAAATGGAGAAAAAAGACTGAGAAAGAAAGATGTATGAGACATAATAGGACATATTAATGTTTCTTGAAATTTGCCCTCCCCCCCCAAAAGAAGAAAAGAGTCAGGCCAGATTTAATGGTTTAATGGTTTTCAAGACAGTAACACCAGCTCATAGAGAATATTCTGCAAATGTGTTGCCTGAATGCAGGCATACTGGTCACAGTACAGATACAATGTAGGCAGGCACATATAGACAGGTATTGTTTCTTTCATTGACATGTACATATATACATATATGCAAGTTAGAGCATATGTTTTTTCCCTCATACATCACATACATATGCAGGATAAGTCTGAATGAATGTCGTGTTACCTCCAGGTAATTGCAAACACACATGTATGCATTTCAATTCAATTTGGAACATTTTATGAAAGCTCCCGCTGACAGAGAATTTCGACTTCCTAAACCAGTATTGTTATGCTGATTGTAAAATAACCTGATGAATTTAGTCTGGTGAGATTTAATACCTCAGCTGACTGGAGCTTCTTGGATGAGTGTTTGTCTGTCATCCATCCGTTGTACACACTTTCACATTTTGAACTTCTTTCTCCAGAACCGTCAGTCAGATCCTTTCGAAACTTGGTGGGGGCGTACCTTGGGTGGGTCTCTACCAATCATATTCAAATGGTCACACTTCAGTGATTTTTACCTCAGCTGACTTGTCAGTTAGCTGGAGTTCTGGGGTGACTTTGTCCAATATCCATTTGTTCATCTGTCCATCATCCACAATTGACATTCTTATTTTAACTTCATCAAAACAGTTTGCCAGATCCTCTTTAAACTTGGTGGGTTTCTACCTTGGGTGGGTCTCTACAAAATTCTTGAAAGTGGTCACAGTCTAGTGATTTTTATATTTTTTATGATTTCTTATTCATTTTTTAGTTAAATCTTCAAAATCTTCTCCTGAACTGCTTAGCACTGCAATTTTTATGACCCCAATTATGGATGACAAAGACCCACCACAAAACGTCAGCTGACTACTTAAGGGTGTAAGGGTAAGGTTTACCCAGTACAGCTGCCCCTCTTTTAAAAAACCCTCTTATGGGAGACCACCAGTCTTTTGAGACCATTTTTTACTGTGTAAAGGCACTCCCAAATGAAAACTTGTTTCTTTTGGGAGACTGCCTGCAGAATCAGAGTGGTGACCACCCAAAATGACCCCAAAAAAACGTTTACTCATCCAAAAATTCCCTATTTCAGATAAGTAAAAGGACCTGTTTTGTACAAGATAGGTAAAATAATTTGTTAAAATCAGTTTGCAAATTCAAAATATGTAATGAGTAAACACAATACTGTAAGATAGAATGGGGTCCAATACGTATGTGTACATTAATCATGTTTAACTAGAAATATTATGGATGGGAATTCAAAGTTAGTTATTGGTCAGGTCCTGTAAAAGTCGTTCCTCCCTTGGGAGACCACCTGCTGCATGTAACCACTTCTTAGATGGCAGTAGAGGTGGCCTCTTACAGGAGGGACTACTAAATACATACATGGATGATCTTGATCTCATTTCCAATGTCACAGGGCCATTTGATGAATTGAACTGTTCACTTCGTAGCTTGAGATCTGATCTGGACTTTGATGCTGGTGGTCCTCTATGTGGGCCAGGTTTACACAGTACATAAGTGAATAAGTTTTGTGACCTTGATTTAATTCCCAAGGTCACAGGGTCACGGCCATGAATTTTGCAGTTCACTTTAAAGCTTGAAAAGTATTTGAGCTGAGCACTGAGGAAGTACTTTCATATTTGTGCATGAGGGTCTTCAAGAAAAGAGACCTTGACCTAATTTCAAGATTATAGCACCACTTCATTTTGTGAATTCATAGTGAGCTGAGCACTGGACAGTCACACTCTTCTTGTTGAAGTTTACAGTGATTAATAAGTTTCAAGAATGTACTTTTGATATTTGTGCATGGTCTTCAAGAAAAGTGATGACCTAATTTCAAGAACACAGGACCACTTCATTTTGTGCATTCAAGGTCAGCTAAGCACTGGACTACCACAGTCCTCTTGTTCAAGTTTAACATACAGTGATTAATATGTTTGAAGACTGAATCTTATATAGTTTTCAAGATATATTGTAAAATGGTGAAACATACCCATTTAGATCTCCACTGTCTCTTTGTTTACATAGTGGCTATCACTACGAAGCTATATCTGTGGTACCCATGCATTTTTGTGACTCTTTCTGTTACATGATGCATATATTTGTAAAGGATGTTGCAAAGATATTTGAAGTTGAATTGCAGCCACTTTTCTACATCACAACTGCATGTTCCTTAAGTTGAGACCTCTTCCTGCCTGTCTGAGGTGTTCTAAGATTAGTGTGAGTGAAATGGGTATGTGTAACATGATGAAAGTTCCTGGTCCAGAAAGGAGGTTTAAGTGGGTGAGATTTTGGATAGCCCTGTGACATGTCAGAGGTGTGCCTGGAAATTGGTAAAGTTTGTGTATGAAGATCCCAGTGTGATTGGTAATTGGATGATCCATGGGTATGTCAAGAGAAGATACGCTGCCATTTTTTTTAGAGGCCTATCCCAAGCGGATGATGTATTCCCATTACATCTGTACATACACCTGTTATATTTAGGCTTGCAGGGAAATACCTTTGTTGTTATCCAGTGAATCAAGTCCCATTTAGAAGTCCTTTCTCCCATCCATCTTTCCTGTCTGAATACCTTGCCAACCAGGCCAGGTGATCAAAAGGGGGATGGGGTGGGGGGGCTGGTTGTGTTCGGGACTAGCTCGACTCAAGTTAATTTCCGTCATTCCGTAAAACTGGTTGCACTTTTCTTGACAGTGTTCACTCAGTTGCATAAGTTTGTGTAATTAGTGCAGGGGAAGTTGCTGTGGACAGTTGGTCCATAACAAAAGATACCTGGGTCTCGTCTGTGCTGGCTGCACCAACGAGACTGTGTCCCCTCATCTCAAGAATGGAAACGTTTGGGTGTCTGAATTTTTCTGGTCCTAGGTGAGCACAGGAACTGTATACTTTTGGGCAGAGTTCCTCCTATAGCTCACCAAAACTGCCCCCAGATCTGTTAAAAAAAACCCATCTGATTTGAGAGTGTATGATATTATTAGCTGCAATTTTCTTACAGTTTCTGCCAGATACAATTACTGCTCTTTCAGACTCTCAAGATGTGCATAAACACGTGTGAAGTTGGTAGAAATTTCTACAGATAAGGATGCTAAAACTGTAAAAAGTTTGGCCAAGTTTTGCAGTTTGAGTGTAATCTCTGCATGTGTTGGCTGCCTGGGTGCATGCCAGACATGACAGATTATGTACCAATGTTGCACAGTCTTAGGTAGGCTGAAGTTTCTGGTAAGAAAATACTGCCAATTGGAAATTGTGTCTTATTTCTGTTTGAGCCAGTTTCATGAGAAGAGTGACTTTGCTAGTCCAATATTCATGTCGTTAGTATAAACCAGGATTCTGCCAGCTTTGCAAGTATGGTTAGGAACCGGTACAGTCGTCAAAAAATGTCTAGGACAAAGTAGTTTCTTTTCAAGCTACATGAAACAAGTTATGAAACACCACATTCACGAGATTTGTTGTTTGTTTGTTTGTTTGTTTTTTGGGGTGGGGGTGGGGGTGGGGCTTGGGGTTGGGGTTGGGGGGGGGGGCGTTGTCTGTTCATCATCATGTTCATTCAGTGTTTGTTTCTGAGCCATCTCAAAAATGCCCAGGCAGATTTTGATCAAATTTGGTACATGGGTGCCTCATGAACCTCAGATAAAAAGATTAAATACTTCAGTCACTGTGATGTCTCTTGTGATGAGCACAAAGATGCACCTGATGCTCAGAGTACATCATTGCAGTATACCTGTAGTGAAGTGAGGCACCTGATCTTTACATTGTGCATGACCTACTAACTTTCCTGTACTCGGATCATGACTTACTGGTCTGGTGACTCCTCAACGTTTGTTATGGCATGTATCAAAAATACATGGACAGATTCTGCTCACATTTGGTACACGAGTACCTTATTAGATCAAGGTCGTACAACCGTTTGACAGAAACTCTGTAAAAGACAACGTGCAGAAAATGGCTTTGAATTTACATTACTATTAAAATGCAATCATGTAGAAGTCGTAACAAAAGTTGAATGAAAGGTCCACAACAGCTGTAGTCAATCTGAAACTTTGACAGTATTAATTTTTGTTTTCAAATGAAAGATACAGTATATTTACATACAAGTACAATTTTTTTAATGCTGATTTTATTTTCATTTCCACACCTTTTGTGTAAGCAAATTTTTCATTTTTATAATTTTTTTGAGTAATTTAGTGAGCATGAAATCTTGAGGGCCACACAGCCCTCGAAGATTTACACATACCATCAGAATACACTTCTGCTATCAGTGTGTACCTGATATTGAAAAAAATCTTGAACTGTTTTTACCAGTTGTGGCCTACTTCCATTTCCCTCATAATTAACAAGAGGGCTGTGTGAACAGCATGTCCTCAGCTGACCTTGACATTCAACCCATAAGTCTCACCCTGGTGCGGGGCAGGAGTGTTCCTGTGCAATTTCAAAGAGAGTGCCCAAGTAGTTGTTAGTTCAGCTCCCTTGTCAGTCAGCTTAGCTCTATATAGGATGGATCTGCATCCTTTGGCAATGTGACATGCACTGTTCATGATTCATGAACAATTTCACATTTTCAGCTTTTTCTTGGAAACAGGTGGCCCGATTCACTTCAAATTTGGAGGCAGTCTGTCTTGGATGAGTCTAACAATTTGATTCAAATGGTCATACTTCTGTGATTTTAAATTCTTTTTAAATGATTTATTAATTTTTTATTTTTGGTTAATTTCTGTATTAAATCTTCAAAGACTTTTTCTGATATTGCATGGGAGATTGCCTTCCAGAGTTGCTTGAATGTACCTTGGGTGGGTCTCTTCCCAAGTTTTTTCAATTCGTCACACTTATGATTTTTCTATATTATGTGATTTTTTGGCAAAATCTCCAAAAATTCACCAAAACTCTAAAAAGTCTTAATCAAATATCTTTTCTCTGAAACCACATTGCCAATTGCTTCAAAATTGCATAGAAACAATTATGGGTCTCCCTAGACCAGGATGGGACTTACTATAGGCTGAAGGTCAAGGTCAGCTGAGGAGGAGCCATTCACACAGCCTTTTTTTCCTTTATTTTGTTCTTTTCATTATTTTTATTCATTTATTTTTATGATTTTTGGGTTGCAAATTCTGAAACTAACTAGTGCAGAATGAGGAACTATTTAATTACTTATTGTAAAAAAAAAAAAAAAAATACAAATAAGAAATAATGAAAAATAAATAAATAAAATTATTAAAAATATAAAGGAAAACCTGCTGTGTGCAGTCCTAGGTGTGGTCTGACAAAGGAGGTGCCACTCTATGAATCAATCGCTCTGTAAAAGCAGCATAAGTTGCTGGTTGTATTGTGTCCCAGAGGCCCTTGAGTAAGTGTTGACTGCCTTGCTGTGTGTGTGCTGGTGTACAGACATTGATTTTCTAGGTGTCATGATATGTGGGTCAAACAGCTGTACGTGTGCGGTGTTCAAGATGTGCAGGACAGCTTGGACCAAACCCGGGCCAAAATGCTGTGTTTTTAGCCATTTCGACATAAAATTGGCATTAATTTCCATATTGGTGAACCAGTTGAAAGTATTGATAGTGGTCAATTTTTGGGAGTATTCATTGATCAAAATCCCACTTGGAATACACATGTTGAGTTTATTTGTAAATTATTACACACATGACATGCTGGCAAAACTAAACAAATGAATTCAGCAAACCTGCATTGAAGATGATGAAAAACCCTTATGTATGTCTACAGGTATCACATAAATACATTGGTGATGTGATGTGCTTATATATTTGCAGAGAACATGTTGTCCTTCTTGCTCTTGGCTTGGCCAGGTCCAAATGTGGTACCATTTATAATGCAGATAGTGCTGTGGTGCATGCTTGCTTGTCTTGTCATCTCAATTTCCACATGGTACTGTAGGCCTAGGCCTACATTTTGCTTTGGACGGAGCACAAGCAGTCCTTAAATTGTGTCAGCATAAAATCTGAGAATCTGTGAAGGACAAAGCTGATCATGTGTCACAAAAATGTCAGTCAAGTAGGTTATGTCTCAAAGTTTGTTTCCAGTTCACAGTAGATCAAACAGTCAGGTGCGCCGTGCATGATGGTGTGGCGAAAAGTAGCTGTTTTTAATGGAAGCTGACCAACAAGTTCAATCAGCTTCGCTCATAGTTGGGCTGTCCCTCAATGTCCGTCCATCCACAATTCACATAAAATTTGTATTTCTGCAAAACAGTCAGCCAGATTCACTTGCAGCGTGGTGGCATCGTTTCTCTGGGGGTGCTCAGCCAAGTTTGTTTTGGGATTTTGTAGCTCTGCTGACCTGAGCTTATGTGACAGCTCATGTCTGTCCGTCGGTCTTTTGCTTGTTAGCCCGATACCGTCCACAGTTTTCAAGATAACCCTTTCAGGACTGATGGAGTGAATGAAAGTGTTGGTCAGGTTTAACATTAGTGGTGCAACCTTCAGTATCATGTAATATATGGGTTGAAATGTGAAAATCTTGTGAATGTTCTAGCATTTTCAATTTTTGGTGGATCTTCATGAAATGTGGTTGGATTATGGGGGAGGTCAAAATCTTGATCAAGATTCATACTAATGGCGCCACCTTTAGTTGTACAGAAATTATCAAAGTATGTTCAAACTTACATAAATTCATCATTTCAGCAAAGAATGCAGCTAGTCTTACCAAATTTATAGGATATATGTAGCATGGCTAAAACTAGAATGTTACACATTATATATAGATGGCATTGACCTACTTGCTCAAGGTCACTAGGACTAAAAAGTTGATAGAGGTGAGTTGGTAGTGGTAGGCCTTGTACATCTAATAGCAATTATGATGTGAATAAAACATTACATGTTTATTGCAGAGACAAACTCATATTGTGTGTAAAGTACTGGTGGTGCTATCTATTGTACTTTATGGAGAATTTGCCAAATAAATATTTAACACACTAAATTCATTATTTTCCCAATACTCTTTGTTTACATTACAAAATTTACAGGAAAGCTACCTTAGGTCAAGATTCAAAGATACAAAATTTTCTTAACGTTCTAACGTCATCAATTTTTTATGGATCTTGATAAAATTTGGTTAGATGGTGGGGGAGGTCAAATCTTGATCAAGGATGATACTGGTGGCACTACCTGCAGTTGTACGGAAATTAAAATGTATCAAATTTTGTCTAAAATAATTATTCCAGCAGAGAATTAAGTGACAACGTACACTTTCAAAGTCATTAATTAGATTGTTATATTTGACCTATATTTATCTTTCTGCACAGCTCATATAAATCTACTTATTAAATTTTATTTAAAAACATCTCTCCTGGTCTCCCTCTTATTCACCCATTATTCTATTATTTATCCCTATATGTCAGCAGAGCACCAGGTCCATGGGCCTCTTGTTAATAATCAGCTTTGGTTGTATTTTTGGTGGTTCACATTTTTGTCACTAGGTGGTACCATGATCTTTTATTATTATTATTATTTTTTTTAATTTCATCTAATTCGTTAGTCAACTGGCAGTTTTGTCAATGGGTGGGCGGTTGCCTTATTGTAAGGATGACTATATGAGTTTTATACTACAATAACTTGATTCTACAGGTAAAATTTCACAATTCAGATCATGTAGCAAGCTCGCAGAGTTTCGAAGGTTTATATAAGATTTATTTTTTAGCACTTTTCCCTGTGTCTATTTAATAATGATAAAATAAGTAGACCTGTAATTTTCTAGTCAGGCTCTGTATCTGAAAATTTTGGGGACCACTGGAAAACTGAGAAATTTTACTTGATTCATCACTAACCAGTTTTCTCTGTAGTGTATGTAGCAAAGCTGCTGATACAGCATGCGATAGAGAGGACAAGCAAATGGTACCAGACTTTCACAACGTGAGTTATTAGTCCATGCCAGCATCCATCTTGGTTTGCAACCAAATGACAGCAATGGGCAATGGTGCTGGAACAACTAAGTGTTGATTTATTTAATGTTAACTTGCTCTCTTATATTACAAAGGTTGAAATATAGGGACATTATTGGTATGTGGAATGTTGTGCATTTTTGTTATGGGGCCGATGCAATCAGGTAAGGTAGACCACAGGTCTATAAGTGTTATGGCTGCCATATGGATACACATGCTGTACTTTCACAATACTGGTCCCGGAAACTTAGATGAAAAGGAAAAGATTGATGTCGATGGTGAAAACTTTCCATGGTTTAGAAACTTTGGAGGGTTCTGCCTATGTCCGTTTGATTAAAATAATTTTTGTCAAACGCCCCTGTGAGACATAGGATGTTCGGGGGTGGGTGTGGGTGGGGTGGGGGGTGCTGTGCTGTCAGTGGGCAGCATCAGCTGATGCAAAGAGGAAAAATATTGAATTTGATGCCAGGTCATGTTTAAATCACTCTCAGTGAAAATATTTAGATTTTACGGGTTTGAATTACAGAAAATGCACTTATTAAGTGATCATTTATCAGATTTTTTTTAAGGAAAATTTAATGTTGATGAAAGACAGAACCATGTGGAGACCTTTCTTAGGAAGGGTTGGCATGCCACAGTACGCTGATGGAGTGATGCACTCCATGCATTCTATGTGGCGCTTTTTACCTGGAGCAGATGGCATGCCACCTTACTTGCCATGATGTCCAAACATGCACTGATGGAGTGATGCACCATAGACATTCTTTTCCTTTGTCTGCACATTCTGAATTAAAGAAAAACTATTCTTTTCATGGTAGATAATAATAAGGTATCAAAAATCATGCCAATGGTTCTTGTTTCTCTTCCTATTAATAATGTACACATGTATGTATATAATATTTATATATGAAGCTGCTTTTCATGTCTGAATTTAATACCAAATTATGAGGTTCATAAATTAATCCTATTATTGTGTTTGAAAATGATGTTATCTCCATTTTCTAAACAATTGAACTGTTTTGTTGTCAGAGTATGGCATTCCACAATGAGGTTGGCATTCTGACATGATTAGAACTCTTTTCTCTCTCAGTAAGGGTTTCTACATTATGTAAATGGAACTTTTTCTATTGTCTGAGTCGCCATAACATCATCATTGACCTGGGCGATGCAGTCTACATCACTTGATTACATGGGCCCTTGACAATGATGAGCAATAACACACATACCAATAATATCCATGTATTTCAACCTTTGTTATATTATGAAACAAGGTATAATGTTAATGAACACTGACCTCTTTATCTGAAGAAAAATTGCTCATAGTTCCAGCACTCTAGGCACAGTTGTTCATTGGTGCTGACAAAATATTAAAGCTACTCTTAACAGATGTATGGTTTTCTCAAATACATTGCACAGGTACTAAAAGTTGCAGGGCGTCGACCAGCTGATTAGATTTTGAGGTCACTATCACCTATTTAATGGTCACTGTGATTTATTTAGCACTTGTTCAGCTTTTGTTACCTGTACATAGCAAGGTCTTTGTGTTTGCTGAGTACAGTTCAGCTAAAATGTACACTTTGGCCTAAAGTGGCACATCTTGTTTGAGATAGTGTCTTGGTTTTAAGTGAAGGTGTCCATGTCTGCTGAGTACAGGAACAGTCCTGGTCCTTTGCTAAAGTTACATGAATAAGCCTCTACCAGACTGAAATTTCACGTATATTCAATAGCAAAACTAATATGCATGTATATATAGGCACCTGTATATTTTGAGGGTTGAATATATTTTAGGTGACCTTTATCTCTTTAAAAATAGTGCTGATACATTTAGGCCACTAGGCCTTGTTTAAAACTTTTGTGGTTTTTTACCTCAGCTGACTTGTCAGTCAGCTGAGGTTTTTTGAGGGTCCGTCGTCCGTCCGTCGTCCGTCCGTCGTCCGTCCGTCCGTCCGTCCGTCGTCCACAATTCACATTTTCGACTTCTTCTCAAAAACCGTCAGCCAGATTCACTTTAAACTTGGTGGAGATGTGCCTTGGGTGGGTCTCTACCAAGTTTGTTCAATTGGTCACGGTCCAGTGCTTTTTGGATTTTTAATGAATTTTTTTGTTCTTTTTTGGGTAAATCTTAAAAAATCTTCTTCTCCGAAACCGCTTACCCAATTGCTTTGATATCACACAGGAACACTCCCTGGGACTCCTAGTTCTTAATTTGTTCACCAGGTGGCGCTGCGATTTTTTCCTAATTCTTTATGAATTTTTGTGTGTTATAGCTATTTTCAACTTCTTCTCCAGAACCGTCACTCAGATTAAGCTGAAACATGGTGGATATGTTCCTTGTAGAAGGTCAAACAAAGTTGTCCACTATGTGGGAATGCTGCAGATTCCTGATTTTTAACGATTTTTTCAATTCTGGTACTTGTCGGGCAATGCAGCTTTCCTATTGATTACTATGGAAGTCAATGGGCATTCTAATGCTAATTCACATTTTCGACTTCTTCTCCAAAACCGTCATCCAGATTGACTTCAAACTTGGTGGGGATACACCTTGAGTGGATCTCTACCAAGTTGTTCAAATGGTCAGGCTCCATTGATTTTTATATTTTTTTTGAATGCACCTTTACTATTGATTACCATGTTAGTCAATGGGCATTCTAATGCTAATTTACATTTTCGACTTCTTCTCCAAAACCGTCATCCAGATTTGCTTCAAACTTGGTGGCAATGTACCTTGGGTGGGTGTCTACCAGGTTTGTTCCAATGGTCATGTTCCAATGAATTTAGATTTTTTTATGATTTTTTTTCAAAAATCTCTACAAAAGTTTTAATAGGAAAGTTTAACATGGGAATTTCTTGTAATGGTCATAACTTTAATAATATGGACCAGATTTACTTCAAACTTGGTGGGGATGTGCCTTGGGTGGATCTCTATCAAGTGTCTTCAAATGGTCGTGGTCTATTGATTTTTGGATTTTTTATGAATTTGTTTGTTCTTTTTTGGGGCAAACCTTCAAAATTCTTCTCCTCTGAAACCGCTCACCCAATTGCTTTGATATCGTTCATAGACACTCCCGGGGACACCTAGTTCCCAATTTGTTCACCAGGTGGCGCTGCAATTTTTTTAATGAATTTTTTGTATGGTTTTGCTATTTTTCACTTGTTTTCAGAACTGTCCCTCAGATTAAGCTGAAATGTGATGGATATGTTGTTGTGGAAGGGTCAAACAGTTGTTTAGTAGGTGGCACTGCTTTGGATTCCTGATTTTTAAGGATTTTCAATTACGGTACTTACCAGTCAGTGGAGCTTTCCTATTGATTACTATGTAAGTCAATGGGCATTGTAATGCTAATTCACAGGACAACTGACACGAAATTTACTGTTTATTTGATAACTTGAGATCTGTTTTGAGTTAGCTACACATGTTAATTATTCTGTATGAAGGTCATGCTGAGACAGTACATGAATGACCTTGACCTCGTTTGTGGGGTCACAGTGCAACATACATGAATTTTACTCTTCATTATAACTTGAGAACTACTTGAACTTTGATGTTGTACATGTAAGTGTTCTTCTATAAAGGTCAGACTTACTCAGAACATGGTGTCCTTGATCCTTTCCCAAGTTCATAGAGCTGCAAGTGGGATGAATGTCAAGATCAGCTGAGGCACGGGCTGTTCACACAGCCCTCTTGTATCTTTTTTTTTGAAAACCCTGAAATATTTTCTGCTATAAAGCCAATTAATCAGTTGGTTTGAAATTGCACCGAAACAAGGGAACCCACAGAACAGAGTGGCACTTATTTTGGGTTGAGAGGATAAAGGTCAGCTGAGGACAGGCAGTCCACATAGCCCTTTTGTGTGGTTTTCAGAACTAATAATACAGACTTGACTGTGACTTGATTTCTACCAATAGTAAACAAACCTCAACTTCAAAAAAGCTGCAATATTGCTGTAATTGCTGTATGGTTAGCACGGTCTTGCGTAACACACAGGTACAATTTCAGGGACCAGTCTCGACCTTCAAAATTTGTAGCCAAATCGGGAAATAAAACAGTAACTGCTGCAGAATTGAACCTAACTGTTATATAATTCATGTTAAAAAAAGTACCCATTTTCAAATTTCTTTTGCCAAATGAATGAAACATTAGCATTTGGCTAATTGGCTAATGGCACCAGTGGTCCCTGCAAGTTTGGTCGGTCAGAGCAGGCCATATACCTGTAAATAATGTGCAGGTAGAAAAAAATTTGTTAGAACAGAGACCAAGTGTACACAAGGCAATCAACCACTCATGGGCAATCAGTGCCACTTCCACCACTTTTTGTGTTGTCCTGTGAGTACATTTAGTCAGTAAAAGCCATTTAAGTTTTTCCCAAGTTGCCAAATACCTGTTCTGAATTATGATGGACAACAAACTGTTGCACAGGAAATTGAATGGTGCCTCGCGAACTTCCAAGCTGTAAAATTAATATGTGCAGTGAGTAATTCAGTGTCACTTTCAGTTTCACTTCATCACATGAATCTGCAACGTGCATGGTATCCACTCTCATGAATAGATCTCTACCAGATTTTGTTCAATGTATCATTGATATATTCTGTAAGATGAGCAGAGTCACTGAAAATTCACGCCACAACTTCACGACTAGCCAAATAAGTGACAATTCAACAGAGAAGGACAACCATGCACATTTTTTTTTTTTGCATGCCATCTTTGAGATACATGTATCACCATCTGGTATACAAAATGTGAACTACTGAAGAAAGTTGCCATGGAGTAAAACCCATTGGCTGGAGTTTTGCATATCAAAACAGACGCGATGGGAACAAAGTTGTTTATGTATTTTGATTTGTTTGAAAAGAGTGTAAGCAAAGTATGTACACCCACATTTTGTGCCAAAATGTGGTAGTTTGATGTACTTTTGCAGACTGATTGCATGAATGCTCTTATTATCACCCAAGTATCCATTTTCATCCCCTTGGCCATATCGGTGAATGGGATATTGTCATCATGATGTCTACATGCAAGCATGCATCCCTCTGTTATCCTTGTGGAGGCAGTAACTTTTGAAAAAATGGAGCTAGGATCATGAAACTTGGACTGCAGAAGCATGACATTGGAAGCTTGGGGGAATTTAACGTTCACCGACTTTGGCGTACAAATGTATTTTCAAGGTCACTAGGCAAGCTTGTGCCAGAAACATTATGTTGAATCCTTACCAACTCTGGAAAAATAATCCATTTCATAGTCATAATACTCGACACTGTGACATTCCTCCTTTTAGAGATCGTACAGAACTTTTTGACAGATCATTCTTTCTGCCAACTGTCTGTCTTAGGAACCAGCTGACTATATAGATATTTGAAACTCGGCCTCTCTAGAGATTTTCAAATCTAAATTAAGTAAAACGGTGTCACATCCAATCAAATTTGCGGAATTATACAACATTGGCAAAAGATTTATAGCCATTCAACTTAAACACCTGCATGTGGATGCGAGTCCTTTAAACTAGCATCTTTTTAAAATTGGTGATAAGGATGCGTAAGTATGCTCATGTAGTTCTGTACATGAGGACGCCTGGCATTTCTTCTTTTCATGTCCAAAATACTCAACACCATGCTCCCAGTTGCACACAAAAATTACCCCTGTCACTCCTTTTACTGTTCACATTGTGCTGCATGGTTCCCTTCTGTGCTCTCTTAATGAAAATATAACAATTTTCCTGGCTGTTGATGAGTTTATTTCGTTGACTGCTCGTTTCAGTACTGTAGGTGTTGGGTAGATACTTTGTGCAAATTTGTCTGCTTTCTGGCAGACCTGTAAGAGGCAGTGTTCTTCTTGTTTGGTCAGAGAATCTGTTGGCACCCTTGGATCTTTTGCCCCACTATGGAAATCCTGTCTCAGGATCTGTTATAGCCCGGGACATTCAAATTTTTCTGTCAGAGGTAAATTTATGGGTTCATGTGGCCAGCAATGGCATGATTGACATTGTAGTTTGTCAATTAGTTTATCACTAGCCCCTGTGTCTGTCTTGTTGTGTGCTGAAACATGTTTAAGTGAGTCTTGTGCTGTCCTGTACCTTTGTCTTTTCTGGCAAAAAGGATTTAAATAGGGTTCAGCCCCCTTTCCCAATCTTTGTATGGCGACTGTGTGCAATGATTTGTAATTGTAGCCAATACAAATATGTTAAAACCAAGGTCACTAGGGACCATCATAATTTTACACTGGCTGAGGGTGTCTTAAGATAGGATCATAAATCTTGCACTGCAGAAGCATGTCATTGGAACCTCAGCTGAGTTCAACATTCGGTGACTTTAACATATTTGCAAGGGCACCAGGGGTCATCATATTTTTACCCGGCTGAGGGAATCTTGAGGTCATTCTGACTGTTATTTTGTCAGATCAGTGACACATGAAAACTGGTAAACACGAGGCTGGTAAACAATGTCTTCACTTCTGTGCCTCTGAATAATGTGCATCAGGACTTTACGAAAAATAGAGTTAGCTTTGAAGGTATGTGTTAACTGTGGGGAATTACAGTAATTCTTATCTCGCCTGGTTTCTAACTGTGGCCGAGGTTTGCAGTATTATGTATACCTGAAGTGCAGATTAAAGACCAGAATCCTCTGAGTCTGTGTCACTGTGGTAGTATAATCTATCATAATTTAGACTGTGAATGGGTTACTAAGTACAGAGAAAGACAATTAGGCATATGTTTGCTAATTTCTCAGACCAGGTAGTATTAGATGTGCTCTAACAGTCAAAAGCAATTGTTCTGACCACCTGTGGCAAGTACGGGCACATGTTGAAGCTTTTGTAGATTCAACATTCTGAATGGAACTTAAAAGGTCCAGATGATGCAAGCATCAATGGGCTTTTTTCTGAGCGTTATGCTGGTCTAGGCAGCCCACACACGCCAGATAGCCTTAAATCATTTGTAAGGTGTGCATATGGCATTTCTGTGAAGTCATCGCAAGCACAGATAACTTTAGATTACTTTGTGCTGGTGATGCTATCATTATGGTGGTTGCATAATCCTCATACCAGCAGGCTGTGATTATCATGATTACGGTTGAGCGAGTCAGTGATCGTAATCATTGTGTGTATATGATACATTATAATAAAGTTGGAAATGGCCTATGATCATAACAAGGTTTTGTTTCATTCTCATTGTGGCCAGATGCCTTGCCACAAGCTGCAAACCTATAGTGCAACCCAGCAAGCTGATCCCATTTCAAATGAGGGTCAATCTTCATTCCAGCCATGCCATTTACATATATCCACAGAAGCCCATATGTACCTATACATATACATATACATATACATATACATATACATATACATATACATACATGTACATTATATACATACTCACTATATTTACTATACTTTTGTTATTTTTTCATAATCGATAAAGTGTGTGATCATGGTTCATAACTATATAAAACATTCTGTATTGATTTGATACTTTCCTATGCAAACATGTTGCTGTTGTGTGCACAGAACAATACATGCATATTGGACAAAGAAAAGGAACATTCGTGAAAAAGTAGTAGTTGACATACATATAGATTACACAAAAATTATGTCCAAATTCAAAGCTTCGTTAAAATGCCTGCAGAAAATGTACTGTGAAAATTTGTTGGGCCAAATGAAATGATATCTCTGTTTCTGGTTACGAGACCTGCTCGCCACAAAACCACGGACACAATTTTTTAGGTCAAGTACCTATTTTTTTTTTGGATGAATTTTTGTTAGTTAAGGCTATCTTTGACTTCTCCAGAATGGCTTGACATAATTGCTTGAAATTTTATTAGAAGTTTGCGAAAATGATGTGGATATGTTAATTTTTGATGAAGCTGTTGGATACCAAACTTTGGTACCATGTGTTGGTGAGGACTGCTAATGTGTGAAAATATATTAATACAGTGCAGATGTCTTGCAATATTGGCAATTTATAGGTCATAAATGTGCAATGCTTTGATTTTACACACAGATGTTCCTCAAGGGGGCCTCTGTGAGTCTTATGAAGAACATGATGATATGATGTTTGTGTAGTTTTTAGCTCAGCTGACTTGTCAGTCAAGCTAAGGTTATGTGATGGTTAGGCATCTGTTGTCTGTCTGTCAAATGTTGTCCGTCTGCCTCCACAATTGACATTTTTGACTTCTTCTCTAAAACCACCAGTAAGATTCACCTCAAACTTAGGGGGAATGTACCTTGGGTAGGTCTCTACCAAATTTTGTCAATTGGCTATTGTCTAGTGATTTTTGGATTTTTTAGGATTTTTTTTTTTGTTTTTTTTGTTTTTTGGCCAAATCTTAAAAAATCTTTTTCTCCAAAACCGCATGGCCAATTGCTTCAAATTTCTTGGGGAGACTTCTGGGGACCCTGAGACCTTAAAGTGTTCAGTAGGTGGCACTGGCATTCTTCAAACAACTTTTTATGTAAAAAAAGTGGTTTTGCTATTTTTTGCCAAAACGGTCACGCAGATTATGCTGAAACTTGTTGGAAACTTTCCTCAAGGAAGGGTCAAACAAAGTTGTTCACAAGGTGGCATTGCTGTGAATCCCTGATTTTGGAAGAATTTTTCAATATGGGTACTTACCGGTTAATGCATGCACAGTCCTACTGATTACTGTGTAATTGAAAGGGGATTGTCAAATGGTCAAGATCCAGTGATTTTTTAAAATTGTTTATTAATGATATTTTTGTGTTCAATTTTTAGCCGGATTTTACAATATCTTCTCCAAAACCACTTGGCCAATTCATTCAAAATTGCATAGGAACACTTGAGAGCATGACAGTGAGAGGTACACAGTACCAGGGTGACTTTGACCCCATTCTCAAGGTCACAGGGTCACTTAAGTGTATTTAACTTGACAGATGATAACTTGAGAACTGTTTCAGCCTGGACTTTGATGTTTTACATGGTTATGATTCTCTTTGAGGGCCATGCTCAGACAGCACATGTTAATGCTTCTCAATGAAGGTCATGCCAAGACAGTAGATGAGTGACCTTGACCTCACTTCTGAGGTCACAGTGCAACATACATAAATTTTACTCTTCACTATAACTTGAGAACTACTTAAACTGGGACCTTGATGTTTCACATGTTAGGGCTCTTCCATAAAGGTCACACTGACTGATTACATGGGTGCAGGACCTTGATCCTATCCCAAGGTCACAGAGCCACAAGTGTGATGAATCCTTAGGTTAGCTGAACATGGGCTGTTCATACAGCCCTCCTGTTATATTTTTTTTGTATTTGTTTGTTGGGTTGTTGGTTCTTTATATTTATTTAGGCATGTACGTACATATGGATTGATTGATTGATTGATTGATTTGAAAAGAAAATAAGTTTCTCTTCCCAGTATCTACTTGACCTATTGCTTTGATATTGAATACAGAATCACTTGGGGCCATGTAGTTCACATTTTTGACACAAATTTTTTCCTAATTTTTTGCATGAATTGCATGAAATTTTACTGAAGATAATGCAGGTTTGTAACAATTATGGGTTGTATAGTAAGTTTTGATGAACTTATGGGATATCAAACTTTGGGACCATATGTCATTGACTGTGAAACTGTATGGGAGAGTAGTATGTTTAGTGCATGCATTGCAATATTGTCAAAGCTGTACTATGGAATACTCTGCTTTTACACATAAACATTGCCCGGGTAAACCTTTATCAAAAGGGTGAAGGAGATGATGATGCAATAATTTTGCATTCTCTTGACAAGGGATGCATGTACAGTGTTTAGTGGAATTCAAGGTTTTTGCTGACTCAGCAGATGTAATCTACTGGCTTATTATACAGGGTCACTTGGGGTCATGTAGTGGCGATATTAAACTTTTGCTTACCGGTAAGTGCAAGTGCAGTATGTGAAAAATAGTAGTTAAGTCTGCACATGTATGCAGAAGCAGCATGCAGATTCCAGTCAGGAGAGCACAGAATAATTCTGATCCTCTTACTTGCTTTTTTTTCCCTCTTTCTTTGGCATGCATCAAAAGAGGAGCTGCATTTTTGGGTCATGTAGTGGCGATATTAAACTTTTGCTTACCGGTAAGTGCAAGTGCAGTATGTGAAAAATAGTAGTTAAGTCTGCACATGTATGCAGAAGCAGCATGCAGATTCCAGTCAGGAGAGCACAGAATAATTCTGATCCTCTTACTTGCTTTTTTTTCCCTCTTTCTTTGGCATGCATCAAAAGAGGAGCTGCATTTTTGTTTTGGTGTCATATTTGTATCAGTTTCCAAGAACAGTATTTATTGAAAGTATGGTCGGTTGGGCTGTAAGGAATACACCAAGTGGTCAGTATGATGTATCTCACAGGTACAGGGTAACGAATACAAATATTCACCAATAGATTAATAGCAGGAGGACCATGGACTGGTTGACAACATACATCATTTGCCTGCAAAGTGCAATAATGCTTGGTGAAGTTAATCTTGCTATAGACCATACTGAAAGAAGAAACGCAATAGCCTTCAAGGGTGTTTTTAAACAGTACACATGCTGTAATTTATCATGATAAGCATGTGGTCGTGTATAATGCACAGAGGTAATTCGGCCAAGGCAGGTAGAGAGCCATATACTGTAGCTGTAGATGATGCACAGGCAAAAAAACATCGATCCATTTCTAGGCGATCACTGCCCCCCTTCACTGCTTGTCTCTACTATCCGTACATTAACTCAATAGAAATCTTTCAAGTTTTCCCCAAATTCCAAATATCAACGCTAAATTACGATAAAAAACAAACCTGCATGGGAACCTGAACTTTGGCTCGTGATGGCCAGCTTTGAAGATCGTTGTGCAGTCAATCAATGGCACTTTCAGTTTCACTTAAGTTTCTACACACCACAGGTCTGCAACTTGCATCACTTCCACTCTTATGAATAACAGCATACCAGATTTTGTTCATGCCTCCCCAGTTTGTTCATTTTGCCGGACTGTGCCTCTCAAAATCCATCATTTCACTGCCACAACTTCAAGACTTGCCTAAAAAGTAACCATGATGAAAACTGTGCATGTGTTTTTTCTTATTAGTTTCAAGATGTCAATGTCTTGTGTACAAAAAGTGAACTATTGAAGCAGGTTGCCACTGAATGAAAGCCACTGGCCAGATTTTGCATATCTGAACAAAAATGATCAGAGTGAAGTTGTGGATGTGCCATGATTTGTTCAAAGAGAGTAAGCATCTTTTGATGAAATGTGGTAGGTTGATGTACTTTTGAAGACTGTCTGGATGAATGTGTAATATTGCCCAAGTATCCATTTTTAGTTCTGCTGACCAAAGGTTGCAGAGCTTTTGCGACCGCTCATGTCTGTCCGTCTGTCTGTAAACTTTTGCTTGTTAGCGCGATACTGTCCACAGTTTTCACGTTAGCCGAATAAAACTTTCAGGACTTATAGGGTATTTGTAAATCTGGGCCTCTTTCGATATTGGTGGCGACACCTACATTATCATGTAATAAAGGAGTCAAAAGGTAAAAATCTTGTGAACAGTCTAGCAGCTTTAATTTTTCACGGATCTTCACCAAATTTGGTGGGATGGGGGGGGGGGCAAAGTCTAAGTTGGTAAGGATACTAGTGGCGCCACCTGTAATTTGACAGAAATTATGAGCCAAAATGTGTTCTAAGATGTAAAATTCCATATTTGGAAAAGTAATTGGATTAGACTTGCCAAATTTATATGATATATAGACCATGGCCAAAGGTAGAATGTTATATGATATCAGTGACCTTGACATTTTGTGAGGTTCCCATACCGGTAAAATTGAAAAGGTGATTTTGGCAGGGTGTAGCTTGGACATCAATGGCAAAGAGAATTGAGCCTCCATATCAAAATTGCGCTTGATTACATAATACATAAAACTGTACTTGGTGACCGACTGTTTTGGTCACTGTGACCTAATTATGGAGTTTGGTGCTTGTCCAAGTTTAGTATTTTTCATGAATAACTGGAAAAGTTATTACCCGATATAAACATACAGATTATATATGGAAAGCTGGATGTGGGGGGCATGTACTGAACATAACAATTTGTTAATCTGAGTTGAAGGTCAAGGTCAAATGGCCAGTTTGAATATAGGGGTCATCTCGTGAATGCTTTGCATCCGACAGTTCTTAAGATAAGCCCATATTAAGTTTATGAGTTATAAAGTGTATAAAAATCTTTGTTGACATCAATGTTGGTGGTGCCACCTATAGTATGTAATATATAGGTCAAAATGTGAAAATCTTGTGACTGAAATAGTGTCCACAGTTTTCAAGTTAGCCCAATATAACTTTCAGGACTTACATGTTGTGTATAAAAATCTAGGTTCTTTTTAATATTGGTGGCACCACCTACAATATTATGCAATATAGGGTTCAAAATATGAAAATCTTTTGAACACTTTAGCATCTTGTTTTTGGCATGTCCTTACCAAATTCGATGGAATTGTGGGGGAGGTCAAAGTCTAACTTGCTAATGAGACTAGTAGCGCCACCTATAATTTGACAGAAATTATGAGGCAAAATGTCTTTTAAGATAGAAAATTAATTGGATTCAACTTGTCAAATTTATAGGATATAAAGACAATGTCCAAAGGTAGAATGTTATGTAATATCAGTGACCTTGACGTATTTTTGTGAGGTCACCATGCCTGTAAAGTTGAAAGAGGTGATTTTGTACTTGCAGGGTGTAGCTTTGACTTCAATGGCAATGTCAGGACAGCACCAGGCAGGCCTGCGGGCCTCTTGTCTTACATAATCTGGGTGTCCTTGATCTTCTGTCCCAAGGTCACTAAGGACATAATGTTAAGGACTCGCTCATTGTTGTCTTGGCACATGCAACAATATCCATCACAAGAATTGCACAAATAAGCTATGATTACATGTGGAGCAAAGTGCCATCTGGTGGACAATTTTTACTTTAAATATATGTAAGCTTTATATATTCAGATGCCACTTGAGGACTCACAACTTTGAAATGAACAGGTGCAATATAGCCACGAGGCCCGCAGAGCATTTGGACCGTGGGCCTCTTGTTGCATGTTCTGCGATGTTTCCAAAGGGGCAACCATTAGACCATAGAGTAAGCATATGCTTACTCTATGATGAGACCAGTAAAAATGATGTTGATCACGGTACCTCTGAATAACACCCATCAAGCCTTTATGCTGATAAACATGACTCTAATTAGCTAAATGTGCATGTTAATTACGGGGAATTTCATTATCTTTGACCTTGTACTTTGGAAATGAGAAATGTTTCCATATGGTTGATTTACATATATCAGCGTGGGGTGTAAACAGGTAATCTTTGCATTAGTACAGGGTGCTTTACTATTGGAATGAATACGGTAATACATGGGTGTCTTCATCTCCCAGTGCCCCAGCCAATGTGCTGCAGTGGACATTTATGTAGATCAATTGTCAGTTTGTTGATCCACAGCAGATGACTTGATGGGGGTGGGGGTGGGCGGGTCAAAGACAAGTCAAGCACAATCAATCAGAGCGGCTTTCTGTTTCAATTTGCAGTATGCTTCATTGCAACTGGTACCAAAAGGCCATAAGAGTGGAAGACATGTATTTCTATTGACTGTCTGAAGCCACATTATTTTTTGTCGAGATTCATTCTCTCAGCCATTTAGTTTTCTGTTGACATGATTTTGTAATGTTTGGCACCCCTAGGAAAACATGCTGAAAGGAAGAGGGTACAACTTGGGCCAATATGAGTGACAAAAATGTGGCGGAATATTTTTGGTCAGTGTCTTTCTGTCACATGAAAATATTAGATTTCAAGTCATGCTGAATGTACCTTACGTGATGTATTTTTGGTCCTTTTATGTTTGATAATTGGGTAAATAAGGCAAAAACTGTGGTAAAATTGCAAGTGTTTGCATCCTTTATCGATCACTTTTGGTAAATTTTGCATGCTTGGTATCGTTGCAAAGTGCAGAATTTAATCTACATCTGTAAAAAGATTTTCCATTGGTTAAATTTGACTGTAGTGTAGTTAGTCTGTGTCAAACATCACTGTTTCAAAGATTTGGATTGTTCAGATGATCCGTACCTGTGGGCCTACGATGATGTTATCAAGACTGGCTTTTGAAACGTTAATGAAATACTAAATTGTTTCTAGATTTTCATTAAAAAAAAAAAAAACTAAGTTAAAATTACAATAGAATTCTTAGAAGAAGCCTCCTCGCAGCCCCCTCCTTTTTGGGTGTCCCCACCTGTTCACAGCATGCAGTAATGGCCTTGACCTTTTGATGTCAAATGTCCCATCCAAAAAGGTGTGTTGTTACACCCAACTTAAACTAAATCAAGTGAAAGGTGACCCAAGTCAGGGACAAATGAAAACCTTCAAATGATGTTGACCTTTGACCTGTAGAGGAATGCACAAATGTGCATGGCTACATTTCCTACATTTTTAGGCCCAAGATGATGAGAATTGAAATGAAGTTGACCGAGTTACTGCTATTCAAAAATCTTGAGATGGCAAAGGACTTTGAGCTTGAACTTTAAGAGGGCATATGTTAAGATGTATATAGTATGGTTGTGAGTTGGCCGTATCAACAAACTAAACATTGTCCAAATCCTTGAATGACTTTTTGAGTTACAGGCTACAATGTGTTGTCCTTAAGTAGGTCAGCATACCTCTAGGTCAAGGTCACAAATTGAATATGCAGAAGCATATATCATGGGGTACAAATATGTTGTTCCAAGGATCATTGGAAATTCAGTGTTATGACCTTGTAAGTATTGCCCCCCCCCCCAAAAAAAAAAGTGGAATTGAAAAGATTATTACTTTTGAAAAACATCTCGAGGTCCCAAATCAACTATCAGGTGCATCTTAGTGTACAGGTACAATCCTGCTAGAATGACGATTGTCAGACCCAGCCTTCACAGAGATTTAGCATGTAAAAAAAAAAAAAAAAAAAAAAAATCTAGAGGAAACAACCTGCCAAATGACCACATGACCTTGACCTTCAAATCTGATGGGGGGGGGGGTAAGTTACATTTTTTTTTCTATTTTTTTGTGCAAGCACAGTTTAGCTATCCATAAAGCTCAATATCTCTTGATTCGATCACTAATTTTTACCACTCAGCCCATGAGGCCTCTTTGAGTTTCTTGTATGCAATATCAAAAGAGCTGGACTTCATTCACCAAACTACATAGACTTCACTGTAATTATGGTAAGCTCATGGTGTCTATAATAAACAAATGTCCCAAGAATTGATCATTATAATTCACTAGACCCATTAGAGTGGTCACACATACACATGATACATTTTTTTCTGTGTGCGACGGAGGGGTTTTAAGGTGGCAGATCTTATGTTTTGAGTTATGGAGAAAAAAAGGAATTTTACAACATGGCATCCTTATGAAAGAAGTTAAGGTCAACGTCGCTAATGAAATATCCTGTGCAAAACTTCAATGGAAGTCACAGTCTGACGGAAGGTCATCTTGTATGCTCTCTGAGATTCCACATGTGCAGAATAAAAAGGGTCAACCCCCTCCCCCCCCCCCGACATCTTTTTTAGCTCTGCTGACAAAAGGTCGCAGAGCTTATGCAACTGCTCATGTCTGTCTGTCTGTCTGTAAACTTTTACTTGTTAACACGATACGGTCCACAGTTTTCAAGTTAGCCCAATATAACTTTCAGGACTCATAGGGTGTATGAAAATCTAGGCCCCTTTCGATATTGGTGGCACCACCTACATTATTATGTGATGCAGGGGTCAAAATGTGAGCATTAGGCCTATGGGCCTCTTGTTTCAAATGGTAATATGAGCTTGACCTTCAACTCTGACCCTATGTGTACTGTTGACCAAATGCTGAGAGAACCAAGCTTTCTGTAGATGGTATGTTTGATCAGATCAGATAATGAGTTTCAGATTTCTAGTCAAAAAAACAAAAACGAATAGCAAGTGCTGAAACCAGGGGAAAGTAGGTCACAGTGACCCCAAAAGAAGGTCAACAGAACAAGTGACTAGACTTGACCTTAAGTAGTTTTGGTCTGGAGATCCAAATAGGATTCAAGCTACATGGCTAAAAATGAAAACTGATTTTGGAGGAGGGGGATAGGTGGTTTTGGGTGTAGGGAAGGGGCAAGCCATTTCAGTGATGTAGGCTGATGAAAAAAGAAACAGCGTGGAAATAAACTGTACAGAAGTTGGGAATGTGACGATTTCACAGTGCACTGGTGTATTGCGATACATAAAGCTACGATACGTGTACTGATTTCCAAATGTGTATTGAAAAAAAAAGTAAATGCAATTTATTTGACTGTGACAAGAGAATCCAGCAAATAACTGTAATATAAGCAAAAAAAAAAAAGAAAAAAAAGCAAGCAGAAAAATTCTAGATGAGATGGCTGATTGTCTGTAAAAGTATCATCTTAACAAGCAACCATGTGGCCATTTTCTCATGCAGAGCCAAACAGGATGTGGTCCACTGTAGTCTACTATGTGTTGTAGTAAGCTGCAGGAAGTTCCCTGCATTCAGTAAATAACAGCAACATGTGGCAACATGCAACTGAATTTAGGAACCTTTTAAAGGAAGCTAAAAGTATCGATTATGAATCTTATTGTGATCCTTGTGCGGTGACATGTATCAAATTGTGACAAAATGTATCAGTGCACTAACGGAAACCTCACACCCATATGGGGGGGGGGGAGGGGTGAAGGGGGGTAAGGGAGATTTGGAAACATTTGTTCCAAGTGGATGATAAGTAGAGCTCTTTCCTCTGGCTGGCATTCTAGTGCAAGTGGCCCAATGATGCCGCATATTATTAAGATACAAGCTCCAAGCATCCTGTATGAATATAAATATATAGTTCAGGATCTAATTAGTGACAATGTATGGCTTATGGGATAGACTGACTGCATTGCTTAATCTTTGATATAGACAGAAATAGCTAATACAGGGATGTTTGTTTATTTAAAACCGTCTGTAATGCCAGCAGAGGTGTTCTGAAAATACTGGTAAATTTATTCAAAAAGAAGGCCCCCTAATTGTCATGAAAGGGCAGTGGTAAAAAGATGTGCAGTTGTGTACAACAGGTGGTCTTTCTAGCATGTACCACTGTATTTTCATACTTGATTGAGTCTTGCTTGCTGGTAACATGTGCCAGGTACATACATTGACATGAGAAATTAAAACTATAGACTGTATTGTTATTACTATAATTTGTTTTTGCATTAGTGATTGAAAATTGAACAATTGCATTGACAATTGTGTCTTGCGTAGCTTCCAGATGAAATTTTGTAAATTAGTTTCAATGCAGTGTTCTCAATGTAAAACTATGATAATTGATATCCTTGGAAGAAAATGCATTTTAGTGTGTACTGTTTTGGAGAGGTACAAGTACAGCAAGATCCCTGTAATAATGGCAGGGGGCAAGATAATTAAGGTGTTGATGAGAGGACGGGTGTGACACAGCTGTGGTTCAATTAGTCTGCGTGTCCTATTTATGGGACCTCCTGCCCTAAAGATTAAAAATGTCCTACAGGTATGGCCAGAGTCATATCTATAAATCATAGGGCACTGATGTCATTTTGATAAGGTTTGTGCATGGGAACCCTTACATGATAAAAAACATAAATTATATGCATTGTGACATAAATTGACCATGATGGAATCTCCACGTGCAATATGGCCTCAACAGCTTCAACTGTTACTGTAAATTATATTCTTTATTTTCGTGTGAATTTCAAAGTTGCTGCATTTCGGGCATTTAACTGAAGTTATAATTTCACTTTTTTGGACATAGTGCTATTTTAACTCATGCTAATATAATATGTGAGGGTTGTAGCTTGGTAGTATCTACAAATTTTAGACACTGAAAAAAAAAAAAAACAAACAAAACAAAACTAGAAAAGATGATTTGCTGTATAGCAAATCAATGTGTCTTCAAAGCTTATTGGTATGACAATGTACAATTGGTATTACAGTACTACAGTGTATCATTGGTATGACTATGTGCAATGGTAGGGCCAATGATTTTCCATTTGTTCTGAAACCGAAGCAGAATTGTACCTTTTTTTCATCCTTGAAAGGGAATTTGATATTTTTTCTCATATGAGCTATATATAAATATATAGCAGTGAAATGGAATTTGACAAATCTTTGCTGATGAAGGAAAATTCCCCCTTTTTTTTGAAACGGAAAATCATTGGCCCTACAATGGGTATTTCAAGTACAACAGTGTATGATCTGTACGAAAATGTACAATGTACAACTAAGTGTATGATCTGAATGACAGTGTACAATGGGTACTTTAGTACTCCAGTGTATGATTAGTAGGACAATGTTATGACAGTGTACAATGGGTACTTCAGTACTACAGTGTATGTAACTAGTATATTTTTTTATGACAGAGTCAATCTTCATAGACTCGCTTGCATTTTTAAATTTCTGTCACCAGGTGTCACCACATATCAGAGAGCTGAACAAATCCGCCTGGTGTGCATACTTTTGAAGATATTAAAAATTTGAAATTTCAGATGCCCTTAATTTGCATAATTTAAATTTGTGCAGCCTTCATTACGAATTTATCAGATGCATACTAGTTCATAATTTAATAGGACTAGAAGTTGGAATAGCATCTCTGTCTATTATAGCTTTGAAGTTATTCAAGATTTAAAATTTCCAATGGCATTACTTAGCATAATTTAAATTGCCATAACTTTTATTTTTAATAGATTAGGTGCACAATGGTCAACAACCCCTTAGTAGAAGTTGGAATGACATCTCTGTCTATTATAGTTTTGAAGATATTCAAGATTCAAAATTTCAAATACTGCTAATTAGCATAATTTAGATTGTTACAACTTTTTTTTATAGATTCATTACATGCGCAAAGGTCAATACCCCCCCCAGTAGAAGTTGAAACGACATTTCTGTCTATAATAGTTTTGAAGATGTCCAAGATTTAAAATTTCAAATGCTGCTAATTAGCGTAATTTAACTTGCTACAACTTTTGGTTTAAAATCATGAGATGTAGAATGGTCAATAACCCTCTAGTAGAAGTTGGAATGACATGTCTATCTTTTATACTTTTGAAGATATTCCAGATTCAAATTTCGAATGGCCCTAATTTGCATAAATTTAAACATCTTTATTCCTGTGCATAAGAAGGCAAAGCTCCTTTTATGGAGGCACAGTCATGCCAAGCTTGTAGTTTCTAAATATAACCGTGTCAGATAAAGGTGTCTGACAAATTCAATGGTAAAGAAGAAAGACAGACAGAAAGAAAGAAAGAAAGAAAGAAAGAAGGAAGGAAGGAAGGAAGGAAGGAAGGAGGGAGGGAGGGAGGAAGGACACAAACACTTTAAAAAACTTGCAGCAGCTGCAAAATTGATTTGGAATAAAAGCACATGAAAGCTTTATTTTTTGTGCTTAATTCTACCTGTAATTGGCGACGGGTTTCTTTCTTTCTCTCTCTCTCTTTTTTTTTTGTTTTGTTTCAAATCTTAAATGTATTGACACTAAAATTGCAAGATGTGGGCATAAAGGCAAAGGTTTCTGATCCTCACTCAAAATTTGAGACCCAAGACCAAAATCATGGCTCACCATGGCCAATAATTTGACAAAGTGAGGTTATCAGCTTTTCAAATATTAAATTAAATGGACCAATTTTGTTTCACAAGCATTGTATTTTTATGTGCAGACCGAGGGTGCTGCACTGCACTAGTAAGCGAAGGTAGATACATGTGGATGGCCTTCTGCTTTGTCAATAGATGAAAGAAGCTTGTAGGGAAGTCAGTTGCAGGAGGATTGAACCACACTGCAGGTGATAGATTAGGAAAGAGCACATATCTTGTAGGTTGTGAAGAAAACACATTTATTGAAAAGGGACATGTACACAGTACCATGCTACTAGCCACCACTGTGTTATTGTTTCTATGCCGTCAGCATAAGTGACAATACACATTGAAGTTAAGTGAATTTACAATGACGGAAAATAGAATCAGAAAGACTCTGATTTAATAATGTTGTGATATAATGTCTGTTCTGAGGTGGCATGGACAAAGCCCAGCATTCTTACTGCCTTCAGTTTTATATTCCAACCCATAAAACTATATATGATCTTGTTGGTATGGACCTGTAGATTAATTATGCATATAAACATGGGAAAATCAGGTATGTTTGTGTGGAAAATGGGCCTTAGGTGCAAGGGTCTAATTTGTACATGTTTCAAGGATTTTACATTTGATACTTGGCATACAAGCTTGAAAACTTGTACACAGAAATTTCATTGGAATGTCCAGGCTCAGTATCTTTACTTCTTCTACAAACACAATAGGCAAATTTTTAGCAATGGTTGCATGCGAATCACATGAAGACAAACAGTTCATATTCATGGCCACAAAACCACACAAGTAAACAATATATATATTGTACAAATCCACAGAAAAACCAACCTAAGTTTGGCTTTTAACCTCTACAATACCTTTTTATTTTGTGAAAATGGTTCATCCATTTAAAAAAAAAAATTACTGATCAGTATTTGATGATTTCAGTGCAGAATAGCTCTGTGTGTCCCACCTTGAGGTGCTTAAAGCCTTCACCAGCATATGCTGTAGTGTGGGCCAGGCAACACGTGGTATGTATGTGGCCTTGATGTATGGCTAACAAAGGCACTGACAGCTAGCCCCAGGCTGCTGCATTGCCACACAGTTTCAAATGCTCATTATGTGATGGACAGTGAGAGTGGAGGAATAAAAACAGCTGTACTGTCCTATGTACTGAGGCTTCAGCAGGCATGGGGGCACAGTCAAATCAAGGCCTCTGTACCCCAAGGACAGAAACGTTTCCATACAAGGGGCACCTCATGCCATATTGTGAGGGTTTGGGTCTGTTTTTTACAACTAATAGAGACAAATTGGCATCCCGTCTATCCATTCCCAGCCACAATCTGTTTTTTCCCCCCTCGGAGGCTGGCCAGTCAGCACCTACCAAGCACATGTATTTTGCTCCATGCTTTGAACCAAGTCTCCTGGATACATATACTGCAAACAACATGTAAATGGTGCCACCCCCATTGGTGACCTGCTGTGATGCCGTTCCATGGTATTTGTTTCATGACAGATGTGACATTTTTGTTTTTGAAAAAGTTCTTTGAGGGACATGACACGATGGACGTGACAACTTGTCACAACTGTGAATATGGTGAAGAAAAGGATGAAGTTCACTGTTTTCAGCCAGAGCACATATGTTTCTATTGTATATTGTTACTTCATCGATATATGTATATATATATATATAGATATATATATATATATGTATATGTATATGTATATATATATATATATATATATATATATATGTATATATATGTATATGTATGTATGCATGTATATATGTATGTATGTGTGTATATATGTGTATATATGTACATGTATATATATATATATATATATATATATATATATATATATATATATATATATATATATATATATGTATATATAGAGTACAGACCAACAGACCCTTGCTTCTTTGACAAACTTGATGCCAGTCCCTGATTTTTCTGCAATTATCCCCAAATTCGAACAAAAATTGCACATATTTGAATCGTTTGTCAAAACACTGGGAGGGTGTTAAAGATAGTTAAATGGGAAACTGCATCCCTCAGTTGTGATAGAATATGCAGATGACCAGGCAACACAGTCTCTGAACAGAAAACCAGTTGCATACTGTAGGACAGGAAAGTTTATTGGGCTTGTATGGCCCTCATCCTGCAGAGGGGAGTGGCAATCCTTTGGATGTACTTTTTGCCTTGGAATTTTTAAACTCTCTCGCCATGTTTATGCATCCTGCCTTCAAATGAAGCTTGGGTATTCTTCAGGTGTGCAGTGTTGACTCATGTTGACTACATTTACCAGAGAAGACAGTGGTTACTGACTCGAGCATAACTAACGACTGTACCTGCATTGTATGGTAATGTCCACATGTATAAGAATCGCAGATATCTGTATATATATTTCCAAATTTTGGCAGCTTTGCCTTGCCATAAATGTCACTAGTACGTAACCAGTTAAAGGATTTTCAGATTGAGACACTCACATTGATGGCATAAACAAGTTAGGGCCCAGTTATCTTGAGATCAGAATGCCAGCATTTCCAACTTTACAGATTTAACAGGAAGAGAAAAACGGGCATACACAAATGTTGAGGGCAGGTTTTGGAATCCTGAAAAACATCAAATAGGTTGATATTTTGAGGCAAAAAGCATCAGCATCATATTGTTAGCTTAGCTTACTCGCCAATCAGCTGAGCTTGTAGAGTGGGTCTGTGTCCATCTTCCATCCATCTAAGTGTCAGTCAGTCTCTTGTTTATCCCCAATTATGTTTTTGACGTCTCCAAAACAATAAGCCAGATCAGCTTCAAATATGGAGGGAATCTCCCTTGGATGGGTCTCTGCCAGATTTATTCAAATGGTGACACTCCAGTGATCTGTAAATTTTTTGTATAATTATTTTTTTGCAAAATCTTGGAAAAAATCTCTGAAATCACACAGCCACTAAGCTTGAAATTGCACACATGGACACTTTTGTTGACCTAGACCTTAACTCTTAGCACTTTGGGCAGTTTTAGGATCTGGCACAACCAGCCACAGGGCTTTTTTTGTTTTGTTGCGCAACATGCGACATGCTGGTGTAAAAGTGCCGTAACTTTTTTATTTTTGCAATTCATGCAAAATGATCACTATGACTTGTGTTGAGTAAGACTTTCTCTACATTTCTGTGTGGTTTCTTTGTCAATTTAAACAAAAAGTTTTGCTCTATACCCTAACAAAGTGAATATATGAATCTCAATCACGAATTGATCAAAACAGTCAAGCCTATGTGAATACAATTGCATGGATACCAGTCCGCACATTTTCCTTGGTTAGCGTCATCAACGATTGTTCCTCTTTAATTTTTTCTTAAGAACGGTTGTGTGTCATAATTGTCATTAAATTATAGTGGTAGAGTTTGTTTCTTGCTGCAATAAATAGTCGATAAACACATTTTTATCACTGTCACTGATTAACTGTCAACATGATCAAAACATGCGGCAGCGGTATTTTCACCCGTGCCATGTTTACCTGCGGCTGGCGTATTTTACTCTCTTTCCGTGAAAAAAAATTTTACCCTTTGCTCTATTGTATGCAAAGACTGGTAGTATGTCATCATTCTGACCAATTAACAGGGTTAAATTTTGTTTCGTGCTTCGTGACGATGAAATCACTCTATTTTTGCACAGGTTTGCAAAGTTACATCATTGTCACAAACAACAGCTCGATCATTGATTTAAATTATCATAGAGGGAAACTACTCATTTTTAACACAAAATCGAAATAGCCATCAGCAAGAACTGATGTTTCTCTACAATAAAATGTGCATGCCTGCATGTAAATAAACAACACAGGGAATTTGAGATGGCCTGTAATCAGCCACTTCAAAAGTGCCAGTTGACTTGAAACTGGTGGCAATAAGCAGTGACATGCCATGTGAGTACACTGGATACTGGCGTGCTATGAGTTAGTTTGCTCACCAGGTGGTGCTATGATATTTATTTATTTATTTTGTGTGTGTATGTGTGTGTGTGTGTTGTTACTGTGTTTGACTTTTTCTCCAAAACTGTTAAGTAGATTGTTTGGAGACTTGGTGGAATTGTAGCTGGTGGAAAGGCTATACAAAGTTGTTCACCAGGTTTTGATACTTGAGAATCTTGATTTTCTGTCATATTGATTAAATACTATGAAAGGCAATGGGGATTGCAGTGGGAATTCACATTTGTTCACTTGGTGTCCAAAACCATCAGCCAGATTCACTTCAAACTTACAATTTTTTACAAATTTTAAAGTTCAGTCTCGGTAAAATTATTAAAAATATCATTCTCCGAAAGAGCTTCACCAATAGCTGAAATTGTATAGGGACACTTCTGGTGACCCATTTACCTAAATTTGGTCTCTAGGTGGAGCTGTGATATTTCTGAACTGTGTCAGTGAAGACCAATATTGCAGACAGTGATAACGCTTATCTTATACATATGTGACCTTGATATTATCCTGAAGGGGACAGGACCAGTTTAGTCTTTGCTTGCATGGTCAGCTGGGCATAGGACTCTCACAGTCCTCTTGTTTATTGGTATATGTACCAGGACAGATGAGGCAATAATAACTGAAGTTTCGCACACTTTTCATAACAGAGGTGAAGTATACATGGTGAAGGAGAAATAACGTGATTGTAGCTGACAAGGTCTTTGTCAAAGCAAAGCAAGTACATGTTCCACTTGGGGTTATCAGAGATGGAAGGTGTATCTGCCATGTCCTCTGCTGTGGCAATTTGTACCTGACCAGGATACCAGAGTTAACACAGTGCAGTACACCAGGATTACGTATTCCTGGCACAGTTTCAAGCAGCCCTGGTCTGGAGTGATTTCCTGTGGTGACCACCCGTAACATGATGCAATAGACCCTAACCATGGCCTGTCTCAGGTACAGAGGTGCTCTGGGCTCTCTCACTCTGGCAACTAATGAAACGGGCTTTCGATAATTGAAAGAAGGAATAGAGGGGAGACAGTGTGTAATGGCTGTTATGTAATTCATTGTGTAGCGATACACTTGTCTGCACAGCTCTAGGAGATGTTGCTCCTGATAGCGCTGACCTTATCAATAGACACCCTGCATAGACAGCAGTTTTTACCTGGCTATCTTGTCAGTCAGCTGAGGTTATAGGATGGTCCATTGTTCATGGTGGGTCTGTCTGCAATTTATATTTTCAACTTCTCCGGACCTGTTGGCCTGATTCACTTCAAACTTGGTGGGGATCTACCTTTTTTGATTTTTAGTTCTGACTCGTAAGTCAGCAAAGCTTATAAAATCTGTTTGCATTTGTCATTTGTTCTTCTCCAAAACCACTCAGCCGATTGCTTTGAAATTGTATGGTGGTATAATTGATACCCCCTAAACCTTACTTTTGTGAGTTTTTTTTGGCTCTTTTTTGGTTTTTGACTTCTTTTTCGAAGCTGTATGGTAAATTCTTTTCAAACTTCATGGGACTATACCTGGATTCAATCTGCACCAGATTTGTTTGCTACACAATGCTGTTGTCATTTGGTATTGTCAGTTTTTAGCTTGAATGACCTTGATAGGTCAAACTGACATGTGTACTTATATCTTTGTTATACACTGTAGTGGACCCTTTCTCTTTTCATTTTAAAAATGGCAACTGTTGAACTGTATCTGTGGAGACTGATATTGCAAACAGTGATGTATTTCAGACAAAGGTAATCTCCGTTACAGCACCACTTCAGTCAGTACTCCATAGGTCAGATGAGCACAGGGCTGTCACAGTCCTGTTGTTGCACTAGCATGGCTTGCTTGTATGGGAATGAATACAGTATATTATACTAAAGCATAAAAAACATGATATAAATTGTATATTCCTAGGAGTAAAATATCACTGAATACTGTTGGTTATGATTGTCAGAGTAGTATGTGTATGATTAATATTGAGTTTGACTGTTGTTTCATGGGCATGCGAGGAGAGAAGCTGTGTATTGATGTGACCCAGTTGCAGGAACAAACGATTCACAGGTATTTTGACACTGAATATTGGAACATGTTGTCCTCTGGGATTGTCAGCAAGTTGAAATGCTATGGAATGATACCCATACAGTTGTCGAATTATATGTGTAATAACTGGCTGCCCAAGACATCTTTTTGACTTCATGGTGATATTGATACCTGCTGAAAATGTGAAGTCTGCGTATAAGTGCACACTGCATCTGTTTGCAATTGGAAGCCCATTGTTTGAGCTTGGCTGCTAGTCCTGTCTTCACCTCCGGTCTGGAAGATGAGACAGTCTTTGCATTCTTCAGGTGTCATGGGTCTTCTTATTCATTAAGATTCACATCAGTAATCAGAGCAAGACGAAACAAATTGGTGTTTCATCTAGAAGGAATCCACAGATATATGTGTATGATGTATATATACACATTTGTCCCAGGCAAATCTCTCTTGATGCAAATCAAGTGATGGATGATCAGTGTAAAGTAGACTTGAGCCAGACCTGACCTCCCACCCCCACCCCCTTTCCCTCATAGTAGACCCCACCAGTCAATGTGGTCCAGCCCAACCAGAGCTTGACCCATGTCTGACCTTGGAGGGAGATATATTATTGATGTCTTAATTGGGTATATGCCACAAAGAGCTTTAGCCAGCCCAACAGATTTAAAGCATTATTTTTCAACTTGTGCAAGCTGTTGTCTTGTTTTGATGGGAATTCGATGTCCCATGTTATTTGTATAGATCTGCCATCGCTGTACTGGAACAGGACTGTCTTAGCTGGGCTTTAATTGGAAATATCGTACCCGTACAATTAAATAGACAGGATGTGAATGCATTTGGAATAATTTTCTGTTGAACCTGATGATATCATCGGCATCTTCCATGTTACGATAATATGTAATGGGTTATGATACATCAGTGATTGTATCAATTAATCAATGTCAGTATGTATTGATTTTCGTACAATTCTCGTGGCACATTTAATGGACAAGGAATACGGTCACAGGCTCAGGATGAAGCACACAGCAGTCGCCTGATTGGTCGACCCAGTAATGTTGTAACAATGCATGCCAGTGTGTTATGTCATCAGTGTTTGCTGTGACTCAATACACACAAATCTGTTGGATCAATGGCTGGCACATCAGGGAGACAGCATATGGGAATGATCCATTATGAATAAGTTGAACAAAGTGGCCCTCTGTTAATTTGTGCAGTTGTACATTTATACATTTACATAATGTATCAATCAACGGGGACTTCATTTTGCTCAGACATCTGTGCAGACATGGCTTTCTATAGGCCCTAGTTTTGGGTGAGGATTGGCTCCTTTCTGAATGACAATTATTTGGATAAATTAGAGAATTCCGAAAATATTCAACTTCATCTTGGAATTTTGTATTCATGATTGCATTTGCTTTTCTCCACAATGGAAAGAAAAAGGCCTGTAACCTGATAAAGGAAGTGTAATCCATGCTTCGTTTTGATGATGAATTATTTAACCCTTTCCCATTAAACCGGCCTAAACCGGCTGGTGGTTGAATATCTTCTGCTTCAGTGTTTTCAACTAATTTCAACAGTAGTGAAAAACTATTTGACTGAGAACTGTAGGTGAGACCCACTAAGATCACATGCCCCAGGTCAACAGCTTTCCTTGGTGCCCAACCCATGCCAAGGGAAGATGTTGACTCAGTCTTAATTAAGGGGGGGGGAGAGGGTTAATAGGCCACAGAAATGTGAGAAACATTGCATGAACAGATGGCTGTGTTATTCAGTGTGATTTTCCTTGACAAGTCACAGGTTCACAAGGATAAATAAAGAAATGAAAACTCCACAGTTTGTATGCAGTTTGAATATCATGTCATGCCTTTGAATGACCATTCACAAAATTGATACAAACCTTGCCCATAACCATGATTTTCTGGATGGGAGCAGGGAGGGGCCGGAGTTTGTTGGAGGATAATTCATAGAGGCTGACTTTATCGAAAAATATTGGGTGACCCTGACCAATTTTTCAAGATCCTCAAGCAATTTTATTTAAGGATGCTGAATTCCATATGTTTGAGGAAAAAAAACACAAGGCTAATAACACCAAGTGTACCACAGGGTGTGTTATGTGGAAATTAGATATTGCACAATGGACCTTGACCAAGTTTCTTGACGTCGCATTGCATTTCAGAAATTTTTTTATTTTTTTTATTTTGGCAGTGGTCATCCAAATACATGTCTGCAGAGCATTAGGCATATTGGCCACTTGTTGTTTTCTGTGACAAAAATGATTTTTTGAAAAATCACCTGGGTGAAGTTGACTACAGGAACAAAGGGCAGGTTGTGGAAAAGGGGGTCTGCCCAAAACGCACAACCCTCATCTCCATCCCCACCCTGTTAAGGGCCTGCAAACTTGCAGATTTGTCTGTGAAAACACCTGTCCCTGTTTATATTTGAAATATGTATATTCCAGATGTTTGAAATTAAATCACCAATTAAGCAGGTAAGGGCCTAAAGAGTGAGTGCTCAACAGGCAAATGGTCTATTAGTGTCTGGGGCGCCTGTGGAGCTGGACTTCCAGTTGCGTCATAGCCTATCAGCTGTCCCGCTTGCTTGCAAAAATGTAGTGAACTTTTGGCCTGTGTTGCATATATGTAAATGTACAGGGCAAGATTACTGTGGACAAAAGAAGAAGGGAAGTGTGTTATTGTAATTTTGCATGGTTGGTGAGCTGAACACAGTGGGAACTTGGTATATTAACACTTTCAGTGCTACATTGGGGATGGAGTCAAGAGCTTTCCTCAATGCACTTTGGGCACATTCAAAGTGCACCAAGGAAAGCTGTTGACTTGGATTGTTATATTCAATGTAACTAGAGGCATGCTGGTACTTGGGTGAAAGGTCCTTTGACAAGAAATATGAATATACCAGTCTTATTATAATTCATAGCAGTCCAGTTGAAGTAGTTCGACTTTAGTGACAGTTGGCACTGAGAGGGTTAAAGGCTGAACAGGTGTTTATTGCCTTGATTTCAGCCTCACCCTCAGACACAATACTTCAAAGATGACAAAGATTACTACCTGCCATACCGTTATGTGTCTGTGGATTTAGGTACCATAGAGTTTCAACAAAAACCATAGCCACGTGGTCTGCAGGGCCTTCATGATGTGTTCACATGCCAGGCGTGCGTATAGGTTGCAGTGGCTGCTGACAGTTATCCAGAGAGAGATGGAGCGAGTAGGTAAAAGACCAGAATGCCTTGGTCTCATATATGAAGAAGCACAAGAAGCCACTCCAGTCTTTTGTTGCCATATCATTTTATTATGAATAAGCCGCATTCTGGTGTTTGGTTATCAACGAACTAATCAGCATCCTTCCATTGACAGTGACACTGTGCTGCTATGTTACCAGATGTAGAGAGAAGCTGTATATGTAAATTGGTCATCGCACAATGCTGCCCAGATATAATTGTTAGGTGTCGTGAGAGTGTGACAGCTTTCTTGCATTCTTCAGCTCTTGTATTAATTAATGACACAGCATTGGTGTGTCAGTCTAAAGCAGTTGCAAACTGCTGTTTGTCATGTTGATGTAGGCTATGGCAACACTTATGTCATTTTTTTGTTTTTATTTTTGTTGGAAATATTGACAATTCTATTAAGCTTTAACCCTCCCCCCTCCAATAATATTAAACTACTTGACAGCTGTGTTACCACCATCACAGACGTTGGCTCGATGTCTGTAAATTCCTTTAGTTGTGTAACAGAATCTTGACAGATATGTAAATACCAAGCCATGTCAATTTTGAGAAGACAGATTTCGATTTAAGTTGCAGATATGTCCAAGTAAATACATGTATCTCCATGTGCTTCAAATCAGATATCTAGGCAAGAATTTGAACTTCATCACAGAAACTCCCAAAATTCAATTTTCATATGCTGTATTTTCACAAATATTAGGGACATGGTTGGTACAAATCAAGGACCAGGTTCAAATTCTTATCCACATGTATGTTTCTGTAATAAAGATACAATGTATCTCTATTCTAATAAAGTGTATCTCTATTTGTAACAGAGTTATATGTACATTAGGAACACACATATCTCTGTTAGGAACAGACATATTGTCCAGTAATAAAGATAAACACATGCATGTATTTCATTAAGAAGTGTCTGCATTTCCTATAAAGATATGTACATGTTTAATTATAGCCGTTGCAGTTGAAGCGTTGGAGGGGGTATCTATAGTTTTCAGCTTGTCCGACTGTCCGTCCATAGCAGAATCCTTGTGAGCAAAATATCTTCTGATTCACTTGCCACATTAAACTCAAAAGCTTCTGTAAAATTATTGTACCTTGACACTAATTGTTGACCTGATTAAATTTTGGTGGCCTTCATTTTTGTTGCCAAGGTAATAGGACACATTTGTGTGCAAGGGTTGAGAGTACCCAGTCTGTTGCCTACGATTGTTCTCTAAATCTAATGCACTACATGTATGTGAATTAAAATGGAAAAATATGATTTTCTATGTACAGATATGTCTAATCAAAGTTAATTCATATTTAAATGCAGATGTCTCTATAAACAATACAGATATATGTCAGTTTGGATTCAGTGATACCTCAGGTTCCACACTATTTGAACACTGATGCTTGTCTATAATAATTATGTGTAATTGAAATTCACAATAATACATATATCTCATTTATTCTGTCTTTCTTAGGAAGATAGACATATATCTATTTTAAATAAAGATGTGGATATTAGAAATACCCATATCTCTTATATGCTGATATAGACGTGTGTATTTTTAATATCTGTTCAGATATGTGCATTTGAAATGGAGATATGTGTCCATTTAAAATAGATAAATGCTATGTGTGTAAATCAAATAGAAATATACATCGAACTCAGGGTTTTAATTTGAGATATGTCAACATAGAATTAAAAAATATCTCTGTTTCTGAGATTTTGCAGCTTTGGCTTGCTATAAATGATTGCATAATTAAAAAGGGTGTCCCCCAGGACTCGTATCCTGATCAGATATAAAAATGTGCGTATATGGCAAAAGGCCTGCCACATGTATGCCCCCTTGCAATATGCTAATATTGCTCTGTTTATGACTTTATGGTAACTCTTGAAAACATACATCTATGTCACCACCATTATTTCAGGTCCAAGGCTTTCTTAGTATCGACAGATTATGATAATTATACAAATTTGAGCAGGATGTAAAATTTGTGGTAAGTACCCTGCGGAGATACAGCGCATGGCTCCTTGGGGGTGGGGAAAGGGATGAAGGGGGGATTGGTGCGCCTCAGGATCCCCAGGGGATACAGCAACCAAACATCATGTAGCTTCCATTAGAACTTAATCTATTCCTGCCTGAACAGTTTTACCAGTAAAGTACCCAAGTTGTTCTGGGATGTCTCACTTCCTGGCTTCTGTCACACTAACATAAGCAGGTGGCGGAGCTAGTACCAATACTGTTATGCTTCCAAAACAGATGGTTCGTTTTAGACAAAATAAACCTAGGTTTGAGAATGCATAATTCACAGACACCTTTGGAAGTAACTTTGTACATTCAGGCACTGGTCACCATAGAGAGAAAGAAAGCATATTGATATTTTTTTTCCTGGGATTGCAATCCATATATAATGAAAAGTAACCAGAGTGGTCCCCTTTAGACCAGCTGATAGAAGTGCCCTCTGTTGTTTGGGGATTCCTAAATGAATGAATTTTCACCATTTCCTGTTGGAAAGGGGTGGCCAGTAGCGGTGATTAATCATACGTTCAGAATGTGGTGTTGTCATTACTACTACTACTACTATTACTATTGTTACTGTTAGTATAATGTGCAAGTCATTTTTTCTCAACTTTTGTAATTATGAATGTAATGAATGTGAACGTAAATATGTGGGGCAATGAATTTAAAGGAAAAGCCAATTTCACAAGAAAATTGATAAACGGGTACAGAGATGGCCACAGTTGACATAAGCTGAAAGTACAGGATTTTTGGCTCAAAACTGGCACAGATGCAGGGATATGAGAGAGAGAGAGAGAGAGAGAGAGAGAGAGAGAGAGAGAGAGAGAGAGAGAGAGAGAGAGAGAGAGAGAGAGAGAGAGAGAGAGAGAGAGAGAGAGAGAGAGAGAGAGAGAGAGAGAGAGAGAGAGAGAGAGAGAGAGAGAGAGAGAGAGAGAGAGAGAGAGAGAGAGAGAGAGAGAGAGAGAGAGAGAGAGAGAGAGAGAGAGAGAGAGAGAGAGAGAGAGAGAGACTACTAGGCTCCGGCATCTGACATTGCATGATAAGGGAAGCAGCTAATGACAGCCTAGTATTAAGATTGTGCATTAAGACCTGGGTCTAATGGCACATAGTACTGCAGGCTAGCTCATTAATTTAATTCTCATTTGGATCCTTACCTTGCTAGCTTAGCCAAGCTTTAGATCACAGAAATTAAACCGCAGCAGCACAGGACACGTAATATTGACTACAGACAGATGTGAAAGTGGGCTGTGCACATGTGTATCATTGTGCATGGTACACGGGACTTCATGCTGAGGCTGGTGTGTGCTGACTCGCCATGCCAGATGAGAGAGCTGGCTGGCTGGCTGCGTTTTGCTCAACAGGTTTGCCTGTGGGCAGAACATTCTTGCATGCTGCAGTTACGAAACACAGAGATGCCTTACATCACGCCACCAAAACAGGTATTGAGACCACCCTTACTGGCGCTGATGCATGGTCAGATCTGACAAACAGGCCACTAACCATGAAATTTTGGAAGGGGGTGGGGGTGAAGGGTGGGAATGGCAACATCAGTTAAAGATGGAAAGATGTGTATACCCATGGGGGTTCCACTGTCACAGTGTTCATGTCATCCGTGAGAATTTATAACTGGTCACTCGTGCATATTGGCTATATTTACATCTGTATCGTAAAGGACTCACATTTTTCATTAGCTCAGCTGACTTGTCAACTAAGCTGATAGGATGGTCATTTGTCTGTCAGTTCACATTTTCAGTTTCTGCAAAAGTATTGGCCAGATCCACTTCACACTTAGTGCCGTTATATGTACCTTTGGTGCGTCTCGACCATGATTGTTCTGATGGTCATGCTTTTGTTATTTTTATCTCTGCTGACTTGTCAGTGAGCAGAACTTAAAGGATGGTCAGTCGTTTGTCCTCCAACTGTCTGTCCATCCACAATTTGTATTTTCAACTTCTTCAAAACTGTCAGCCAGATCCACTTCAAACTTGGTAGGAATGTAAAAAATTGTCATCCTGCAGTGAGTTGATTTCATAATTTTTACCCTTTGGCCTTGAATGAGGCCAAAGGATATTGTTGTCCCCCGTCTGTCTGTCTGTCTGTCTGTCTGTCTGTCTGACTGTCTGTCTGTCTGTCTGTCCATTGGTCTATCAGGTGTTACCAGTATAACATGAGACTTTCTTGACATGGGACTGGCAAATTGCACATGATTGTACACGACTATAAGGCCTATTTAATGTGTAAGCATGGTTGACCTTGACTCACTGTTCAAGGTTACATAGTGGTCACATATGCAAAGTGATGTTACTGCTCTAATTCTTGAAAGCTTTGATCTAGCAATCTGAATTTCACACAAAAAATAATCATGGAGTAATACAGAACCCTATTAAAAGTCAAGGTTATACCTCTATATTTGACCTTCTTTTAAAGGTCAAGTGCACAATGGTGATACTGCTATCAGTAAGAAGTTTACGAGATATGACTTCCAAATTGTACGTGATTATGCACCAGTATAAAACTTCAGTAACCTTTAAGCATGTGTGACCTTGCCCTACTTTTCAAGGGCAAAGTTTCATTTGCCAAATTTGGTTTCAGGATGATAACTTAATAAGTTTTTGAGGTAGGACTTCCAAATTGCACTAGATTAAGCACCAATATGAGGCCTATTTTAAGTTTAACAATGATGACCTTGAAAAGTAGATCAAGGTCACACATTGGTCACGTGGAAAGTAGCATCAACGCACCAATGCTTGAAAGTTGGCATGTAGCAATCTCAATTTTATACTAAAGAAGTATCTTGAAAGCTTGTATCTATCAATCTGAATTGTACATAAAAGAGGCTTCATGGAGTGATTCAATCCCCTATTGAAAGGCAAGTTGATTCATCTATATTTGACCTACTTTTTAAGGTCAGAGGTCAACGGCATAATGTAGTTCCTACAATAACTTGGGAGTCAAATTCTGATAACTGATATTATGGGGCAAATCTCATGATAATATCTACAAGGATCAATTAAAAGATGAAAATATTAATTGCAGCCAAAGGGTTTTTAGTGCTTGGTATGGTTTTTTTTTTTTTTTTTTGCTTTGTACATGATACACTTTGCAGGTTTCAAGTTAGCCTCATATAACTTTCAGGACTTAAAGTGTGTGGAAATATAGGTCACGTTTGATAATGGTGGTGCCACCTACAGTATCATGTTAACTATGGGTCAAAATGTGAAAATCGTGTGAACCTTCCAGCATTTTGTAATTTTTGATGGATTTTTATTTAATATAGTTGAAGCAGTCAAAATATCAAGTGCTTATGACACTAGTGGCACCACCTTCAGTTTGACAGAAGTGATGAGCCAAAGTGTGTAGAACAGGATAAAATTCAACACTTCAAAAATTAATTAAGTTAGACAGCACAACGTCTTAGCTTTGAATAACAGTTTTTGAGGAGTTGCCTGTAAAGCAGATTGCTCCAGTATTGAATTGTGTGCTGAGGGGTGCCACCAGGGTATGGCAACGGGGCACGGACACAAACTGGCAAAATTTGGCGATTGAAGGAAGAAGGAGTCCAGTGATACTCTTAGTCTGTGTAAAGGTGACAGCCAACTTTATAAATCTAAGCCATAGTTGTGTTGTGGACAGATTATGATTTAATATGCTCTGCATATTTGGCTTTAGGCATTTCAGCAAAAAGTTGGCCTTTGAATAATGAGCCATGCAGTTTTTGATCATGTATGTAGGTTTCAGACCTGCATGTAATGTCAGCTTGCATACCTAGTAATTTTTCTAATAGGGTCACACAAAGTGCATTTGTTTTACCGGCGGCAAGGAAGACCAGAAATGAAATTTGTGTGTTTGCCCTCGGCGATCAACCCACCAGTGATCAAACTTAGAATTTTTGTCAGCTACTGGACTCTTCTCGTTTTCCCTTAAACAAGTACACGTATGCCGTGAGCAGGAGTGAATAAAAAACTTTTATCAATTCACCCTTGACGGAGATACTTTGTGCCTGAGTTGATAATAACAAACCGACTTGTAAGCTCAGGCTAAAGAATGAAGCAACAGTGTACAAGAAACGTAATTTCCCCTTAAACAAGTACATGTATGCCTTGAGCAGGAGTGAAGAAAGAACTTTTTATCAATTCACCCTTGACATAGCTATATATTATAGTATACCTGAACTGACAATAACAAACTTGTAAGCTCAGACCGGCAATTTGAGCAACAGTGTACAAGAAATGTAAAACTAAGTTACAACATGAATGGCTCAAGAAGACACACAATACACATTTAATACAATACACGCACCTGTTTCATGCAAACAAATAACACTTATTACATTGCCAGATGTGTTTATTTCGTAACCTTAAATGGTCTGAAGTAACGTCTGCCTTAACATTTAATTTTGTTGGATCAGCATGTCCTGGGGCTTAAAAATTTAAATTTGGTGAAGTATGGTACATCTCCCACTTAGTACCCTGCAGCTGTAGGATCTTCCTCAATCAAACTTCCATAAATCAGAAACTTGTTTCATGTGTAAAACAAACAGTAAAGCTGGTTGCCCGTAGAGGCTATGGCCACCAAAGTGCATCACTCAGAGGTGACTGGAAATTTTCCAGAACTGATGTGGTATCATTTACAGGCATGGGGGCCTTTAAGAAAACAATGACCTGTCTGGAGACAAAGCCTCAGCCTCGCCCCTGGCCAGCTCTGAAGATTCCCTATGGCCTGTTCATTCATAGAAGTAGGTCATGATGGGTCTTTGGCAGTGATTTACAACCTTTGCATTTTGAATCTTTCAATGACAGTTTAAATTCACTGTTTTAGTCCTGTTCCTGTCAAATCTATGTTCAGAACTTTTTTTTTCACTGTGTGCTTAATTTTCCCAGTTTTTGCAGCAAAATGAAGCAAAAATAGTAGCACAGTGAAATTAATTTAAATTATTTCGCAGTACTTGTATGAAGCTTTGATAATGTTAAAACTTGTTGTGGGATTCTTTGATGTGGGCCCCTGTTTATGAAGACTATAGAAAAATGTGTAGACTACAAATGCGTGGAGTGGCAGCACATGCATGCTGTAAACAGACACAAAGTACAGATCTTGGATCAGAATTAAATAAATAAGCTTTAAAAAAAAAGCATTTGAGATGGAGCCAAGTAGGCAATCAAGCTCAAACCAATTACATACTGTAAATTGCTTTATTTTCACGTGTTTTAATTTTCACAGCTTTTTGTATTTTTGACATTTCACTGTAGTTTTCATTTCACTTTGGTGGACATAATTCATATTCAAACAATATTAAAAAAACTGCTGTATTGTGTTTTTATTTTCACAGTCTTGTGCCATCAGCAAAATAAGAGAAAATAAGACTACAGCAAAATTAAAGCAATTTACAGTAGGTGAGGATGACTTGTAGTTCTTGGCTAGTGATAGGTGCATTGTGGAAAGGGTGGCTCCGTGCTGCTTCCAGGGCAGGTCCTAGCGCAGGCAGTAGGCAGATGGCCTGAAAGAAGCTCATCCCCAACCGAGGATTGCTGAACCAGTCTGCAGGTGATGAAAACAAAATGTTCAATTAGTCAACAAGTGTGATGTTTTTCACTGGTTAAATCAACAGCGGGTTAGGATCCCAGTTGTCAGACTTCTGGGTGAACATGCTGAGCTTTCCCAAATAACAATACTCACGCCAAGCCTTATATTTTCTTTTCGTTTTATGCATTGGTCTATATATTGTGCCACAGGAATAGAATTATTACAATAATTGGAAATATGTACAGATCACATGATTGTGCTTTATTTTCACACAAGAAACTGTAGTTGCCACTGGTGAAGTTTGAGTCACAAAGCATGCATGGAGTCAGTGGTTTTTGCATTGCCTGACCAGTCAGGCTAAAGCTGGATGTGTGCAGCGGGATTTGTCAGGCAGTGTAAAAGCCACTGACTGCAGACTCGGTATGTTCGTGATTGAATGAAAGTGCGCTTGATGAAGGATTTGAATGTGCAGTCCTCGTCTGAATTGTAGGTAAATTTATGGACAAATGAGGGTCTGGCGTGGAAGGAGTATCTGGTGGGTCTCTAGATTACTGTGTGTACATCTGCTTCCAATCAAGGTGCTCCTGTAAATCTTTCATTAGTGGACCTGACTGAATCATCAAGCCTTTGTATGCAACATTCACACCCCCCTCCTCCCTCCCCTCCTCCCCCCCCCCCCCCCCCCCCCCCAGATTGAGGCAAGAGCTTTCCTTAGCAGCGTGAACTATGTACTAAGCTTGCAACCCAGAGCTGCATGTTGACCTGGGGCGTGCCATCCAGGTACATCTCATCTCTCTGTAATGTCATCTTTTGAAATGTGTTTCATTTAGGAAGAAAACTGATGAGTAAAAACCACATATAAGCAGAACTTCTGGGACATAAGGCCATTTATAGTTTTAAGAGGAAGGGGTTAAACCAGTCCTGGTGCGTTTGTGGGCAGTCACCATTTACTGATACATCAGTACATTTTGTCTCTTATATGTAGAGAATTGCCAGGTGCCAGTTTGATGGGTTATTGAACCTATTCACTGGTGAAGATGGAAGTTGACAGATGTTTTGACAAAGTGCAAACTCTACTGTATGAACTCTCCCTCTTTTTTTTTTGACACTGTACCTATACACCACGTCATTCTGCATGTCACAATTTGACGGGGGTTAATTTTAGTTGTGGTGGAAATGAAAAAAAAAGAAAAAAAAAGTGATGATTATGGCCGTCTGAAAAAAACAAATACAGGCTTGAATCAGTTAACATTGCAAGGTAGAGCCAATCACCCTCTGTGCTGTGGTTGGGGATTGGTTTTCTGGTTGAGCAGGTTGTCAGATGATCCATTAGGAGAGTTAAACCTGGGTAGATAGTCAGGCGAATTTGAAGAAAGGATAATGGATTGTTTGCCATATTATAGCAATGATGGGCAAATTATATATTACATAATGTTGTTATTTATGGGAATACATATCTATGCGCTGAATTATGTAAGGTAAATGAATTCACAGGAGCATGAAGATTTATAGTGTGCAGGTAAAGATCAAAGGATGGCAGGTAATAAACTAAGCCAGGCTGGACCCCATCCCCTTCATGTGGCAGTTCCTGCATGCCATCACAGCCTAATGGACATCTTGCTCTACAAATAATTGGCCCTTTATTAGCCTGTAAACCTGGTTTGTAATCTGTGGAAAATTGTTTTGTACCAGCAGATAGAATTGTTACCTGCCCTTGTATTTACTATGGTCATTAATGAGATGATGGGGGGAGATCTCAAAGAAGGTCAGTGGATTGGGAGTATGTCATGGGACCATTGATTTAAAAAAAAAAAATAGGGGGGGGGGGGCGCATATCAAAATCGCAGATTTTACAGTAGGGTGAAGTACAAGTCAACTGTGGCACTGCCAACGACGACTATAGTCAAAGTATTTACTTAAATTGAAATTCTCTGAATTATCATACGGATATTACATAAATATTTGTTGCAAAAAGGCCTTAGTTCATTCAAGTACCAGCATGCCTATAGTCTCACAGAATATAACGGTTCAGGTCAACAGCTTTCCTTGGCACTGCACCCAAAGTGCACCAATGAAAGCTGTTGACTTAGTCTAAAATTTGGCACTGAAAGAGTTAAAAGGATGAACAGGGACCATTTACTTGGAAGGCCAGTTGCTTCTGGTAGGATGTAGAATTGCCTGTGACAGAAAACATGCCTAAGAGATCACGATATAGACGTGAAATTGGCATTTCAAGACAGATGGCCCCTTATTGAAGTGGGACCTGCAGTCCCAGGCACGTGGTACCAAGTAGAGTTGTGACATCAAATTTGTCTTTCATGCAGTGCAGATGTGTGTTTACACACCATTAGTTAACATTCAGTCCTTTTTTTACCAGGGCTGGCATAATAGTATGGGTGGTGATCCATCTTGATCAGTCCATCTGTGTCCATCTAATCACAATTGTCATTTTTGACTTCTCCAAAACCATCATGCAGACTCTTCATACTTGGCAGGCATTTACCTTGGCTGGGTCTCTGCAAAGTTTTTCCAGTGGTCACTATCCACTGTTCATCATCATCATCATCATCATCTTCTTCGGTAAAATCTTCCTGTCTGAAACTGTTTTGCTAAGTGCTGCGGAGTTGCATAAGAGACACTTCTTAAGACCCTGAACCCTAATTTGTTCAAATCACAGCACTGCTATTTTCAGCTCTGCTGACCATAGCTGGCAGAGCTTGTGCAATCCCTCATGTTCGTCTGTCTGTCATGCCATCTGTAAACCATTGCTTGTCAACATGATAACATCTACAATCTTTCAGTTAGCCCCTTAAAGTTTTTTGGATATATTCTATGAATGAAAACCCAGATTCCTTTTGTTATTGGTGATGCCGCCTAGTGGATTACATGGTACAGGGGCCAAAAACGAAAATTGAAAATGCTCAGGTATGTTCAATTTTCATTGGATCCTTATAAAGGTTGGTGGAAATATTCTGGAATGAAGGCTATTATGTCAAACCTGAACAGTACTAGTGGCACCACCTGCAGGTGAATAGGAAATATGAGTTATTATTTGGTGCAATGTATGAAATTCATTATCTGGAGCAATTATCAGGCTAATTTCACCAAACGTACAACAAATGTTGGAAGTTGAATATTACATAGTGTGGGTGACCATGAGCTCCCTTGTCAAGGTCACCATTGCTGGAAAGGATTTCTTTTTGTGATGGTCACTACGTCTGAAGTTGTGGACATACATCCACAAGACATTACAGGAATATACAGGCAAAAGTCTATTTGGAGTCATGGTGGCAATTATTGGAACTAACATCATAGGTATCACAAACAGATCAAATGCATTATTATGCTGATAAATTGAGATGGAACTGCAAGCTTTACAGCAAATACGCATTAGTCCAATGGTCAAATGTATAATATGATGTGTTACCTTGACCTATTTCCAAGGTTATTAAGCACTTTAGAAAGGGCACTGGGTTCAATATATTGATAAAGAATAGGCTAATGATAACAAATGTACCACAAATGTGTATCGTGGAAGTTTGATGTTGTATAATATGGATCAGCTTGACTAATTTTTCAAGGTCATAGCGTGATTACATTTAAGGAAATGATTTTTGCTGATGGTCATCAGATTACATGTCAGCAGAGCATTAGGCTCATGGGCCTCTTGTTAAGCTCAGCTGGCTTGTCTGTCAGCTGGCTGATGTGAGGGGTCTTCATCCACTGGCCATTCATCCATCCAGTGGGTCTACAATTTACATTTTATGGCTGATTAGATTTGGTGACTTATTGTGTCATCAAGTGACCTATCTACGCTCATTTTGACTTGGTTACTGCTGTATCTCAAAGTGCCTGGAAGGATTTTGTTCAAATTTTGCTTGTCAGCGTTATCAGGAATAGACGACATTGTCAGAAGAATTTCATTTCAGTACGATATATTCATGGGTCATTTTGCAGTGAAGATGAATTTATCATATTTAGTGGGTGTTGTGGGGAATAAATTCATGGGTAAAGTAGGCAGCACAGGAGGCATCCCAGTGATTGCCTGCAATTACAGCTCTCTAATTAAATTTGAGTTTCTTGCTTTATCTAGATCCGAATACTCCCGGGTTCCATTTAAATGGGATTACTAAATTTGTACCATTTTCAAAGAATGCCTAATAAAGACCTCCCAGGAGCACCATCTCAGGAAGAACAGCAATCAAGCTGACATATAGGAGCAACCTGTCTGTCCAGTCCCGAAACAATCTGTCATCATTGTTTGCTGAAGTTCTGGAAACCCCTGTTGATATTTAAATAAATACTCTTAAACTGGCCAGGGTATGGAAAGAAACTGCTCCAGTATGAAACATGCTCATGAGTATATAAAAATTCCGGGGTGGGGGGTGGGGTGGGGGGTGGGTGGGGTCTTACCATGATTGAATGCAAAGACACCTCATACTGTCTGACTGGGATGTGCTGGTTATTCACTTATGTGGTGTGTTGACAACATGATAATTGGAAAGCTCAGTCCCTTGATTTTGCCAGGTGTTTACCTGTCCAAAGTAGAGAGATTTGTATTGAATGATGTAATATTTTTCCATGCAAGTGACTGGAGGGAAGGGGATGGGTGTACGGGGGTGGGGGTGGGGGAGTGAGGTGGTTGGGTGTTTGTGAGATGGTCCCTAAGAAGGCAGGTGGTGGGGGTCTTTCAGAAGTATCAGAAATGTTGACTGTGGTTATCTGGCGGGCCTGAACATGAGGCAGCACATCAGCCTTGCATAATAGTCTAGACCCACACTGATATGCCTAATTAACTTGATTAATCTGTGTAAATAAACCAACCACAAGCCACCTGGACCTTAGCCACAGGACCCATGCTAAGCTACCAACCAGTACCACTGCCAAGTACCCAACCCTCTGGTCCCCTATACTTGTTACCTTTCATTTATCTTGATCATATCTTCACTTACACAAACATGATGGGGCCAAATGTTATTCTGAGGGGATGGGAAACACCAGGATGGCTTTGCACAGGGCCAAGTAGACTATGCCAGGCCATTCAGTAGTGGAAAAGATCAGTAACATATCAGGGTTTTATCAGTAAGCAATAATATTTGGTGGATCTGGACAAGTGAGCCCCAACCGTTGTGACCAGTAGCCAGGCATTTAAGTAAATAAATAAGTGAGTGAATGAATGATAAGTGAGTAAATGAGTGAATGAATGAATGAATAAATAAACAAACAAACAAAAAATAAACAACAAAAAAATGAAATAAACAAATCTGTAAGTGTCTATCTCAGTCGGAAATGTTTGAATGAGAGTTGTAGAAAGGTACATGTAAGTATTATCACTGCCGGTTTTTGTGCTTGTCAGTGAAATTGCTCACCTGGAGTACCTGTGTACATCCTGAAACTACCACTCCTAACTGTTATAGAAGTGGTTGTCTCAGGTACACCCACATCATGAGCTGGCTGTGTTCTAAAACTGATTGGAAACCACAGGAACACGACCTTTATCATTGTTACTGATCCATGTTATACTTGTGTCTTTTTGTCAAGAACCACTTCTTAGTCATCATTAACCAATGCGGCAGTCTAAACTCTAATTATACCCCCCCCCGCCCCCCACAAGGATGGGTATCAGCATGTCTGTCTGTCCATCCGTGGAAGGGTGGGTATACTGGTTTCACCATGTCTGTCCGTCTGGAAAAGCCCTGTCTGGGCCATAACTCCTTTATTATTTCACAGATCTTCCTCCAACTGTACATTACTGCTGTTTATCACTTGATGTTGTGTCATGAAACATCATTGACCTTGAGGTTTATAGGTCAAGGTCACAGCTGGCATCTGTAGCCAAACCCTTGTCCAGACCATAACTTCTTCATTACTTATCACATCTTCTTAAGACTTTGTGTGCTTATTCTCCTTCACTACATGGTGTGTCATGAGGCAACCATGACCTTGAGCAATGTAGGTCAAGGTAACAGTGGCCGAGATGGGGATATCCAATCTTGTCTGTGCCGACTGTTCCAGTTTCAAGCCAAATAATTTTATCACTGTCCAGGGGTAAAAATTTATTTTCTTTGTACTAGCCCATACAAAGGGCTAGTACCCCAAAATTTGTATTGGCCCTGATTTGAATCTAACAGCAAGACACATTGTATTTTTATTTTAGTTTTGACCTGTTTGATAATTGACCAGTTGTGTAAAAAGCAAGCCTGTCTGAGCATAATCATTAGGACATAGAGACATGGTCTTTGACTTCTTTGATTTAAAGCTTCAATTAATACAAGTGCAGAACAAAAAATGCATACCGTATATATTTCATATCTGATTTTTATGATGAAGGAAATTCTGCAAAAGTAGAATTCTTAATGTCTATGTAACAAAATTGTACAGGCGAATCCAGCTTGAAGTAATTATGTTGGCAAGAGTTACATTGTCATAATATATATTATCCAATATAAGTGTTAAAAAAAAGCATTTTTGGCAGTAATCACTTGCTCCAGTTCATGTGTTGCCAGCTGCTCAACATGTAGTAAAAGTTAACCTAAAATAAATGCTTTGACTAAAAAAGACATGGTGATGGATGCCATTTTATGAGGGGCCAACAATCTCAAAAAAGCAAATGCCTAAAAAAGAGAAGTTTTTAAAAAATAAAATAAAAAAATCATTTACCCAAACCAGAAAGGTAGAAAATTTTTATGGAGGGGCAGGGCACTTTATACGCAGGTGCTCCCGTTACATATGTGACCACAGCAGTGAACATTAGTCATTCGGCAAAAACTCCCTGTCAAGCAAGTTGGTTTGCATTGCTTATCGCATGATAATTTTGCTGTTTAATACAAGTAAGATGCCAGTTTACTTCCAGGTGTTGAATTCCCTTGTGACACTACACTGTTCTGCCAGCAGGACTTGTTTATATAAGTGAAACGGTAAAGTGGGCCCTGTCTTGAGACTCTCCAATGAAAGACCACCTATCTTGAAAGACCACTTTGCTTTTTGATGGACTTTTCTTCTTATTCATGCCTCCTATGAAAGACCACCTGTCTTGAAAGGTCACAATCTGGTCACCCTAGGGGTGCTCCTGCAAGACAGGTTCACTGTGTAGAGTTTTTTTGGTTGTAGCAGAAAAATGCACAATATTTTCAGTTGAAAGAAAGACCAGAAAATGCTGATAGGTAACGGAGAAATGGAAATTAATGCTGTACATTTCGTTGTAGCAAAAAAGTGTGTTTTGTCAAAGTGTGTTTTCTGTTTTTCCTGAAATTCATTCTCTCTCTCTCTCTCTCTCTCTCTCTCTCTCTCTCTCTCTCTCTCTCTCTAAATTCTAAATCTTGAATAACTTCTAAGCTATAATCGATAGAGATGCCATACCAATATGCTTTGAAGACACACACTGACTTGCTATGCAGCAAATCATCTTTCCTAGTTAAAGTGTGTGTGTCAACACACACTTTTCTTTCTTTCTTTCTTTCTTTCTTTCTTTCTTTCTTTCTTTCTTTCTTTCTTTCTTTCTTTCTTTCTTTCTTTCTTTCTTTCTTTCTTTCTTTCTTTCTTTCTTTCTTTCTTTCTTTCTTTCTTTCTTTCTTTCTTTCTTTCTTTCTTTCTTTCTTTCCCAGCAAATTTGTCCCGACACTTTTCACAAACACTATAATACATAGAAACTCCAAACTTGGCATGATTGTGCCTCCATACAAGGAGTTTGACCATTTTATACAAAGGAATAAAGATGTTTAAAATTATGCAAATTAGGGGCATTTGAAATTTAAAAACTTGAATATCTTCAAAACTATTACAGATAGAGATGCCATTCCAACTTCTGCTGCTGTGTTATGGAATAGTTGTACATTGCCATACCAATATGCTTTTAAGACACACACACTGATTTGCTATGCAGCAAATCATCTTTCCTAGTTTTATTTTGTTTCATTTTCAATGAAGATACTGTGCATGCTTGTACAGGGAAAAGCTTGGCATAGGCGTATAAACTTGGAGGTTGGATGACTGTCTGTGGTTCTTTTCTATGGCCCCATGCTGGCATTACATTTTGCTGTTCAGGTGCAAAAACTCCACTTTGTAATGAGATGATGATGCCTCAGCACGCATTGACAGTCAGGTTCCAGTCATCTCAAAATGAACACCGAATGTCCACAACAAAATAAGCCAGTGTAACAGCAACTCTCACTTCAAAGGTCAGCTGGCTTCTGTGACCACGTTTTCAGCAGTCAGTGATATTCCTTAGTTAATTCCCCAGCTGTGAGACCACTTAAATGTGTGGCAGAAGAGAGGACTCTAAATAGCAGGCACACCTGTAACTATAGTTCAGAGCATTTGCAGACAGGTAATATGTGTAGAACTGACTACAGATAATGCATATGGAACTGACTGCAGATAACAAATGTAGAATCGACTGCATATAATAAATGTAAAACTGTAGATAATAAATGTAGAAGTGACTGCATATAATAAATGTAGAACTGACTGTAGATAATACATGTGGAACGGACAGCAGATGATACATGTAGAACTGACTGCAGACAATAAATCTAGAACTGACGGTAGATAATACATGTAGAACTGACTGTAGATAATACATGTAGAACTGACTGTAGATAATACATGTAGAACTGACTGTAGATAATACATGTAGAACTGACTGTAGATAATACATGTAGAACTGACTGTAGATAATACATGTAGAACTGACTGTAGATAATGAATGCAGAACTTGTTACAGATAATACATGTAGAACTGACTGAAGATAATATACAGTAAAACCTCTGTAACTGAACACCTCCGTATACCGAACACCTCTCTATACTGAACACCATTTCTTGGTCCCAAATATATACTTTCAAGGCTATCAAACCTCCCTATACTGAACACCTCACTATACTGAACACTTTTTTCTGGTCCCAAGGGTGTTCAGTATAGGGGGTTTCACTGTATGTAGGACTGACTGCAGGTAATGCATGTAGAATCAATATAGATGATACATGTAGAAAAGACTGCAGATAAGACATGTAGAACTCATGACAGATACTATATGTAGAACTAACTGAACAAATCTTGGGATGAAGCCGGGATCACATATTTCATAAAGACCACTGGATTTGTGTTCTGTATGTGTAATTGATGTTATACTCGAGTACTTTGAAGCCTCAGATTGAATGTGCTTCTTGAAAGCAAAGTGTGTGTGTGTGTGTGTTTTTTCCACTGCCAGGCATAATAAAGGGAACACTTCAGTGTTACTGCCCTGCCAAAAGTGTGTCCATGTCTGTGGCAGGAGCGTAGATGAAAAATCGTGTGTGACCATTGTGATCACAAAGGAACACAGCCTGGCACTGAGGCTACCATCAGACATGGCGGTTTTATGGAGGCCTGGTTTTAGTGTTCATTTGTCACACTCTGTAGTACATATCTAGAGGCAGTGGCAGGGAAGTAGTACATCCTGTCAGACCTATCAGCTTGGCCAGCTACAGTCATTGCTGACCGATCAAATCCTCAAATAATAGTTTTTCATTTCACTGCTTTTACTCCTGTGCACAGTGATTCAAAACATGTAGGATCGGCATGAAAGGCAGATGGGACGGAAGTAGTTTGACACACATCTGTATTGAGCTACAACTTACTGGAATGTGCACAGCACAGCAACAACTGAAGGAAAAAGATCTGCTGCAGATTATCATACTGCAGACTAGCGAACCAAGGAATAGAGACGAAGAAGATTGGGATGATTACCTTTTGTCTCATTGACAGCGCTATGATAGTGTATAAAATGACTGGCAATGCTTTTTAAGATGTGGATCAGGGCGGGTCCTGTGCTGTGGTCAGAGAGTGATGCATGTACTTTGACATTCTCACAAGGCACAATCTGAAATGGTCAGCAGTGTAGGTGTGTAGCTATAGTTGTAAGGTGTGACATTCTTACACCTGTGTATGTTGTAGCAACATGTTATTAAGGGATTGAAGCTTCCCCTTGGGGGTAGAAAGTAGAATACAATGTGTAGTGATTTTAGGTGAAAAGGTAAAGTGTTCAAATTATTCAACCAACCCAAACAAGAAATATAGCTTCCATATAACAGTTTGATGACTGGTGGCAAGATGAAAAATAGTCCCTTCCAATTTGATTGATTTTGGTTGAAGTCACCATACATTGGACTTAGTCATCAAATGCAACCAAATACTCTAACAGGCTAAATACTCTAACAGGCTATCTTCCCTGCACATAGAATGGCAGATATTGCATGTAATATACTGGTGACCACCTAGTAACATACAGTAAATGTAACAATTTTTTGTTGTTGGCATTTTAAGCATTTAACTGAAGTTTTAATTTCACAATTTTTAGATGTAGTTCCTATAAAATCTATGTGAACCCTTTAAGTGCTAATCACTGCGAAAGTCGTTTTCTCATTACCGTTAAGCATATAATGGTTAAAAGATTCAAATTCGTCATGAAGATACCTTTCATTCAAATAACAGCAAGCCTAGCCTAAAGCAAAAAGTAGTCTTAGTCAACAGCTTTCCTTGGGATACTTTGCGCCCATTTCTTTGGGCGCTAAGTGTCCCGAGGAAAGCTGTTGACTCAATCTTAAATCAGTGCTTTAAGGGTCAATGTAAAAATACAATTGCATTGTGGGTTTTTTTTTTGTTTTTATGGTTTTGTGCCATCAGCAAACTAAGCCAAAATAAAAATACAGTAAAAAATCCAATTACTTCACAAAATATTGCAGTAGTAACCCCTTTACTACTGGTAGCCTTGTTGACCATTGGTTGACAACTACACACATACCAGCAAAAACGGAAGATTCGGACAGAGAGTTGAGCAGGCAACCATCAAAGCAGTTCTAGTTTCGTTGCAGAGAATTGGATGGAAGTGACCTTCAATTGTTCATGTACAGTTTGATTTTTGTCACTGAATTAATATATGATGATCAAATAAAGAGTATTTAACAAAATGTTTCGTTGTCTTAGGAATCATAGAGTATAGAAAGGTGTTTTATTGAAATATGGGTACACCTGTCTTGAAAATACTGAATTTAGGCATTTCTTGACAAGTTTGGCTTCAGGTACTGTTACAGAAATACAAGTTTCCAGGCTATGTCAGACCCACTGATCAATGACTTTACCAATACATGTGGCAGTGAATACTGTTTTGTTTCATTAAATGCATAAAATATGTGTACATACATACTTTACAGTGTTTCACTGAATAAACAGCATGTGTTTGAAACACTAGAAAATGTAGTGCAAGTGTGTGTGTGTGTGCACACACATACACACTTGCACTGAGAGACACTCGCGAATAATTTGCATTAACTTATTTAGCCAGCAGGTACAAATAAATCACACTGGTGATCGGAAATGTCATCAATTTTGAATAATTTGTTTATCAGATGATGACACCTGGCTTAATCAGAAACTGAGAATTACCTGGCCCAGTGGCCCAGTGGCCTAGTGGCCCAGTGGCACAGTTGGAGTCCATAAACATATGGGAATAAAAATGTATTGGCAGCACAGGGGCAGATCAGGTTTTTAATAAAGATGTGTTGATATGAATGCTGATAAGCTGTATGTAATTACATAGTAATATCAAGAGTGACAAACTTCACAGTGGTGCGCCCACTGTGTCATACAATAATGCCTAACTCTTTCAGTGCCAAATTTGGGACTGAGTCAACAGCTTTTCTTGGCACATATGCACACAGAAAAAAGCTGTTGACCTGGGATATTCTCTCTGGAACTATAGGCATGCTGGTGCTTGAATAAAAGGTCTTTTTACGAGGAGTGTGAATCTGGGATGCATATGATCATTCAGACTAGTTTGATTCAAGTAGATCGGCTTGAGTCACGCTTGACACTGAAAGAGTTTAAGTAACATCTCTGTCACAGCCACACTACAGATAATCAACACCTGTACGCTTTGGCTTCTGTTACTGTTAGTCCCTCAGCAATCTCCTTTTGGACATAAATCATGCAATTTTAATGAGGAGCATTTTATTTTGCTTGGGAATGGCAAAAATATAACATGGATCACTTCTTTCGGTGCATAATAGCACAAATCATATTTTCCATTGTAGTTCAGCCTCCAGTAGAAGACCACCAGTATTATATGAACACTTTTGTCAAGTGCAAGGGGTGGTCTCAGACACCAGGTTCCACTGTAGTAACCAAAACTAAATGCAAGACTGTAGTCATAATTCTGGATCTGGAGCCAGGGTTTCTCTTTTGTTTTTTGAAGTTTTTTTTTTGGAGGACACTTTGTGCATTTTATAATAAAATACATTGTCTGTCTGTTAAGATGAAATATTCATGAGATAGTAGACCCTGGCGGGGGAGATTGTCACACGAAGTTGCCTCATGAGACAGCAGACTGTGGATTATATAATTTAGATTTAGCGGGCATTATGTCCAGATCTTAAACTTTACTTACTTGGTGCCTTTTGTTTGTTTATTGTTGAAATTCAAATTTCTTGGTGCCTTTTATTTGTTTATTGTTGAAAGTTAACCGACTAGGTGTTGGAATTTATATGATCTGTCATGTCCATCTGTCTGTTTGGATTTTTTTTCTATTTTGGTGAATACAATATGGTCCCCGGTTTTCAAGGTAACTCCACATAACTTTCAGGACCTCTAGATGGTATAAAAATCAAGGTTGAGCTTGATATTTATGGGGCCACCTGTAGTATTAAGTTACTGTGGTTTGTTTCTTTATCCCATCAAGTGTAATATGTCACTCAACAACATCTTTCATAGGTGAAATGTGGGTGAAATCATAGTGTTGGACAGGATTTGGGAATCTAATATGCAAATTCAATGACTCATAAGAATGGGTGGTCATCTGTCTACTCAATTATAAATGTGTTCCAGTCTGGGTACACATATTTTTGAGAAATATTGATGTACAAACCTGGGCTCGCGCTAGCCATTCGCCAATTCGCCACTGGCGAAAAAATAGTTGATCTGGCGAAAGAAAATTCGAATAAGTTCGCCAATTTGGCGAAGATAAAAGTTTCCAGGACAGGTTTTGTTCAGGGATATTCTGGTAAAAAAACGGGCGTGCATTGTCGAAATAACGGAAAGAAAACTTTATTCAACTTCAAAATGGACTTCAGAGAATAAGAAAATACATTCAGAGACATATTATATTACGTCTATTTGCGTTGCTCAGGCATAAATGAATCGATGTTCTTCTCTGTCAATCTCAAAATGTCTTTTTGACTGGGCACGCATAAACAAGCTGTCCAAAATACATACTTGATCAAGGTCATATCGTGATTTCCAGCTCCCAGTTTAGGTCTTCATATTATAGGATTCCTTGTCAAAACATTGTATCTATCCACTAATGACCACAGACAGAGTTGTCATGATTCATAAATGCCTTGTAGTGAAGAAATTCATTGAAATAAACAAGTGAAAAATTTGTGGGTGCATGCCATGCTCTTTTTGATTGACCTTGACATTGGCACATGTGTAGTAGTCCTGCCATCTATTGACAAAAATGAAAAACGCTTGTGTTCCTTCAGATATGGGCAGCAAATTTGGTACATGTATTTTTATCTTTTACAGATTTTTAATTGACTAGCATTTGTTTGTTTTTGTTTTTGCTTTAATCAGAAGTACACGTGATACTTGAAGTTTGTTTCTGTTAACATTGGCTTAAAGGAAGTAATAATATTGATTCAAGCAGCCAAGATTTTTAAAACTGTATAATATCTGCAGATTCTTAATAGATATTAGGCCTACCCATTGACAGGCCTGTTTAATGGTTTAGTACACCTACACACTATTTTGTCTGTTGTCAAGGTGAACATAATGCAAAATACACATATTTTGTTACTTTTTTATATCTAATGTTTTAACTTTGTTCATATTTTAATAACTCTTGACTACAAGCATTATTTACCACTGTCAACTCCAGTTATTTAAAAAAAGAAAGAAAAAAGGAAAGAAAGAAAAGAAAAAACTATTCTGGAATGAGCTGATCTGTTTGTTCCAAAAGAAAATTATTAAAAGTTATCTTGAAAATTAATGTTTCCTTGTAAAATTTTATCTCTAAATTTTGCTATGATAAATATACCAGCAGTGATTTAAATATCTTTCTGTTGATTTAATTACTGATGATAATCAAAGTATCATAACCATAATTATCTGAACAAATTTTCATAAAATTGGCTCAAAAAGTGCAATTTTTTTTGTAAAACTAGGATTATAAATTAAAATCATAAAATAATTAAGTTCTGACTTGTCTTGGTCACTGATCTTATCATATGTCCAAGTTTCATAACTTAAAACTTTATTTTAGAAAAAAAAATATAACTGAAGAAAAGAAAAGAAAATTTACTTCTTTTAATAACAATGTAAGTATGTATGGTTGTGTGTTTGACAAAATATTTTTAAGGTCTTATAGGAGGGCGGGCTGGGGGGGGGGTGTTTTGACTTAAAATGTGTCAGATTTATTGGACTAAAATTTGGCTAAAGAAGATTCCATTTGGCTAAAAGAAATTTGTAGTTTTAGCCAAATTGGCTAAAAGGTAAAAATTCCTAGCGCTAGCCCAGCAAACACCCAGGTGGACCTGGCTAGCGGATACAAGTGTGTACTATGTACCCAGAGTGTGTTGATCAAATCCGTCAACAAGGGTTGGAGAGGGTTAACTTTTTCAGTGCCAACTGCCACTTAAGTTGAACTACTTAAAACAAACTGCTCTGAATTATAACAATGATGCTCAATTTATGTTCCTCGTAAAAAGACCATTCATTCAAGTACAGGCATGTCTGTAGTTACATAGATTATAATAGTCTGGGTCCATAGGTTTCCTTGGCATGCGCCGGTGTAATGCACCCAAAGTATGCTGAGGAAAGCTGTTGACTCAGTCCACATTGTGGCACTGAAAGAGTTAAATAGTATCTAAAAATGGATAATGGAAGAAGATAGGACAGAACATGACACACAACAACCAGTTGTGGACCCGTTCAAAAACTTGCAACATTGTACAAAGTAGGAAAATAGTGTGTGTTACAGTTATAAGGAATCAAGATCATGTACACAGCACAGTCTTTCTAATGTTACGGTATCTGATAGGCTGGATCTGTCTGTGCTGACCACTTGTTCCTGTACAAGGTAGGCAGCACTGGTGATCACTGACTATAGTGCCAGCCTGCCTGCCTAGCTGGCAGGCATTAGGTGAGGTATGGCCTGACAGCGGCTTCCTGACCCAGGTAGACAAATCAGGTGAGCAAGAACATCAAATAAACATGGCTAGGGCCCCTAGGATCAAAATGAGAGAGAAACATACAGAATGTGATGAGTATATTATACACTAACATCTCAACCCTTGTCGCTCAATAAATATTGTGTTCAAACTTTTTTTTTAGCCAAAGATGTGAAGAGTATTTTGAGGGGGGAAAAAAAAAGATTTTGAAGCCAAACCCCTGGGGAGTGTGTTCAGGACTTGGACAGTGAAAAAGTGTTGGGCGGGTCAGAGGTCAGATGTGGGTCAGATGGGGTCAGCAGGCAGACAGGTGTGGCGTGCACTCCCTTGGACTGCAGTCAGTTCCATGCTGCTGACTTTTACCGTCATTTGGCTGTTTGCATGTTTTGCAGGTGGAAGAAAACTGTCTATATACAAATTCAGTGAAAAAGAAGTGTTTGGACAAAGGTGTAGTACAGTGGTTGTATCCAAAATAACAAACTGGAAGCTTTAGTAATATGTGTGAAGTGTAGAAACTGTCAAAATTTGTGGACTTAAAATTTAGTACATTCATAACTTTGTTTTCAGTTGAACACTCTGTTAACTCCTCCCAGTCTAAACATTGATATGAAGAAATTTTTTTGGGATGGATTTTGGTTTTGATGACTATAGTATTCTGATGAAAACTCAGTTGGTCATCAGTTCTTATCCGAAATTTTAGGAACAGGGGGAGGAGGGAGGAGGAGTGTGTCTGTATGAGATTGAGGTTTAAAGGGTGTAGGTACTGTTGAGCATTTTTGATGGGGGAAGGGTTAATGCACTTTGGTGAAACCTGTTTTAGGAGATAAGGCTTGAAAGAGGTCCATAAGTGTGTCTGCAGACAGGTGTGGTCTGTAACCAGAGCTTTGATAACATTGGAAAGATGCCATATGGATTGGGGAGTATATAGTGCCCACTTCTCAGAGGCCACTTGTTTTTCAGTCGTCTTTCAAATAACCGATTGTTTAGACAGGGTCGGCTGTACTTGCTTGCGTTTGGTCTTAATACCCAGCCTCGCAGAGAGAACCTAGTTGTATGGTGCCAAAGGGTGATCTTTCAAAAGAAGAACCTGCAGTCCCCACTGTAAACTCGAATATTTTCACATGTATAATTTTTGCACACTTAAAAATTTGATTCATAAAGTATTATATATGTATATGTACTTTCACTTTCTCTGATCCCAGTGAAGAGGGAGCCAGTGAGTGTTAGAGAATGAACACCTGGTGGGAAGTTTTACAGTGGATACATTTTTGCACCACAATTAGAACAAGTAGTGACTTTTTTGAGATACTTTGGAGTAACATGGATGCTTGATGTTCCACACAAATAATAAAGATGGTCTACAGTTATGCAATGCAGGGGAATTAGGCTTGGGTCATAGAGAATCTCACATGGCTGAGAGTGAGTTATTATTTTTCTCTCACCAGGGGTCATTGTTAAAATTGCTGGTGTGTGGTCACTCCTGATTTTCCCCCACCAACAATGATCCCTCGCGAGAGTAAAATTGTCACTCACTCTCGGCCATGTAAGATTCTCTATTTCATTGTTTTCGAAGAGTACACTGAGTCGTCTGTTCCAGTACCCAGTCCTTCACCAGGAAGAGTACTTTTGAACTTTTAACGATGACCACCTTCCAGATCAGTTGACTGTGTCAAACAAGGTCATCAAAACATGGCATACTTTTGGTTTTCCTTTTGAAATGGATCTTCATCCATGATTAAGGCATACTGAAATATGACGTGGACGTATTTTTGATCTTGCTTTTTCAGTGTTTATGGACAAATAAGAAAAAATAAGAAAAGACAACCTTGCCATCATCTTACTGCATCATTGAAAGTGTACACCATCATGTGCCCTCTCATCCCCAGTTAGACTGTTTCGTGCAGGTTTCTTATGAGAATGATGAACCGTCTCCTATTGCATGTTGTGTATGGTGTATACATGTCTTCATTTTTTCCATGGCAGATTTTCAAGGTGGCAGGCATGCAACTTTTGTGTATGTGTGTGTGTGTGTGTGTGTGTGTGTGTGTGTGAGAGAGAGAGAGAGAGAGAGAGAGAGAGAGAGAGAGAGAGAGAGAGAGAGAGAGAGAGAGAGAGAGAGAGAGAGAGAGAGAGAGAGAGAGAGAGAGAGAGAGAGAGAGAGAGAGAGAGAGAGAGAGAGAGAGGTGCTCACTGAAAAAAAAACCCAGGTGAATGGATGAAAATAAAATACCAGCTGAATATAGAACCATGTCTAGAGTGCAAACCTTTGAAGATTGAAAGAAGCTGGGGTGAATAAGGCATACACAGAGTAAGGCATGAGCCAGGAAAACAGCTTCATCAAGTGGATCAAGTAGCCCCTGTCTCTAGAGACCACTCCAATTATAAATGGGAACAAAAGGGCCACATCATCTGTGTAGTTCTGAACACCCCCCCCCCCCTTTTCCCGAAAAAAAAAAAAAAAAAGAAGATAATACAATCCAATTTTTTATGCTCTATATCCAATCCAGTCACTGTCTATGTCTGAGCGTGGTCCTTCATGAGTCACTATTACCATATTCAATTAAATTTTTTTAAAATTCAAGGCTTCAGCAGCCAAGTGAATTTATAAAAGGGTTACCAGCTGGAAACCATCATGCATGTTTTGCAGCCTTAAATTCCCAGACATGCTTTTTTTTGTGGTGACAGCCGCTTGCCTTTACCTTTTTACTTCATAAAGGCAACCCACTTGAATATTATAAAGAATGTAAAAACATGAAGTAATAGTAAACATATAGCAGAAAACAATTTCATGCGTAAACATGTAATGGCAAATGTGAACCAGTCTATCCATAAACATACAGAAAATGTAGCATATGAGAAACCACCTGTTTTGAAAGATCTCCTTTTTCTGGATATTTCATGTGGTACTTTTCATGTTCTTGATTTGTCCTATGAGAGACCACATGTCTTGAGAGATCACAATGTGGAAATCCAGTAGGTAACTTATCAAGACTCATTTTTTGGTTATGTCCAGTCAAACTTGCCATCATACTCACCTGTCTAAGGTATCCATAAGTGAATGTTAACGCTTATCATCTGTTGCCAGCATTTTCAGCTTTGTTGACCATAGGTTGCAGAAGGTATGCAACCACTCATGTCTGTCGGTCAATCTGGCTTTAAACTTTTGCGTATGGACCCGATACAGTTCGAAAGTTAATACTACAGTAGTCCCTCCTTTGAGAGACCGCCCCTAGTGCCACCCAAAAGGTGGTCACATAAAGCAGGTGGTCCCTCAAAGGAAGTATAAATAACATGAAAAGTACTACAGAAAGACCTGACAATTGTTGTCTCTCAAAGGAGGTGGTCTCCCAAACGAGTGGTCTTTCAAAGGAGGGACTACTGTATATAACTTTCAGGACTTATGGAGTGTATGAAAATCTAGGTCAAGTTTGATATTGGTGGCGCCATCTGTAGTATTACATAATATATGGGCCAAGAGGTGAAAATTTTCAGTACCACACATGTATTTTGTGAGGAGTTTAAATGAATCATCACAAAAAGGCTGACTGACATTCCTGCCCAGCTTTGTAATGATTCAAGATGGAACTTGTAAATTTAGACCAAATATGCATCAATTCAGTAATCACATTTTGTAATATTTTGGGTGACTACCTATTTTTCAAGGGCATTATGCCATTGTAAAAGACAGGAAATTTGAAATTTTTACAAATAAGAAGGCAAAAATACCAAATGTACCACAAATGTGTATCATATATAGAAGTTTGATATTGCATAATATAAGTGACTTTGACCTACTTTTTCAAGGTCATGGAGGGAATGTCTATCAGAAATTGATTTCATTGTGATGCCCATGACATAATAAATTGAGATGGAACTGTAAAACTGGCATACAAAATATTCATAAGGCCAATGATCAAATTCTGTAATATGCTGTGTGACCTTGACCTATTTGTCAAGATCGTTAAACACTTAAGAAAATGACACTAAAAATTTTTAAAAAAGTTAATAAAGAATAAGGGAAATGATACAAAATGTACCACAAATGTGTCTTCATATGGAAGTTTGATGTTGCATCGTATGGATGACCTTGACTAATTTCACAGGGTCATGGAGGGAATGCGTTTCGGGAAAGGAGTTTCTGATGATGGGCATCAGATTATATGTCAGCAGAGCATTAGGCCCATGGGCCTCTTGTTCAGTTATATTTTACACTAACTTTGTTTTCATCAGGTCTGCCTGACCAGTCTTGTCAGCAGCAGTAATGCATACATATATGACCTGTGCATTGTACTTGTGATAGGATGTTATCACAGGTTGCCCCAATGCATAGATACTGGAATACCCTTGGCCAGTACACAACATACTAAAACTAAAAAGATGAAATATGGGTCTCTTATTTATGGGAATATATTAACCCTTAAAGCACTGATTTAAAACTGAGTCAACAGCTTTCCTCAGGACGCTTTGCACCCATTGTGCGCAAAGTGTCCTGAGGAAAGCTGTTGATGAAGACTACTTTTTGCTTCAGACTAGGCTTGCTGGTATGTGAATGAAAGGTATCTTCATTATGAATTTGAATCTTTTAACCGTTATATGTGTAACAGTGATGAGAAAGTGACTATAGGTGTGATTAACACTTAAAGAGTTCAAATTGAGACTGTTAAATAGAACTGTTGCTGGCTGTACATGGGGCACGTGATTTTCAGGACAGGCTGATAGACATCAGATGTTGATACTCGGTGAAAGGCTTTGAGCGTAAGGGGCACCTGGCTATATCTCCACAGCTGTCTCTCAAATTGATATGTTCAGTTTTATGCTTATTTGAATGTTATGTGATTCTGTGAAGATACAGTGCTCTTGGTCATAAGACTCCTCATTACATTATAGTAGACTTTATTATAATGTGGTTCCTTGGCTCTCCTCAAAGCACTTTTGCCATCACTTCTGTGTGCAAGACTCGGATGTTGTAAGGTGATTATTGCGATAAAGTGGTCTACTTTATATACTCCACCATCAGCTGTAGAATGAGGGAGCGTTGTACATGTTTTTAATTTTGTCAATTTGTAACCACATATAGTACCTGCGAAACAGATCGATGTCTATGTTGGCTGTGCTCCACAAGTGCAGTAGTCACAAAGTGGTTCCCATCACCAGAGATCACACCCCACTGCAAAAGAAAAAGGAGGGCGAGGGGGGGGGGTCTTAAAAGACAGATGGTCTCTCATGACAGGTAGGTTCATGGGGAATATAGGACTTGGGAATACACGATGAGACTATGGCCTCCTACAGCAGTGGTCCACCCCAACAGGAACTGTTCATATGGAGTTCGGTCTGCTTTGCAGGCAACTTACTCTGGGCATAATTGTAGTTTTTCATTTCGTGTTCAAAGTTGATTGCGGCCACTCAAAATGAATTACCTGTACAGTATATTCTGCTTGAATACATGGTCTGGTAAGCTATCTTGTATCACGTTTACAACTTGCCAAGTTTACGTCATTATTTTACGGTATGTGGCTCATCACATCACATATGTATTGGTAAGATGAAATTCAAATTCTGCATGTGCATGCTACGCAGTGCAGTTCACCTTGTGATCGGTACTTGTTTTGTTGTCTTCATTTTATGCACGTGTACAGTATTAGTATTAGTCCTTGCCGGGTCATCCTGTCCAAAGGCAGCCCAGTGTGAAGCTTCGTCTGTTTCAGTGTCTGAAATATCTTGTGCAGTACAGAAATTTTGGAAGAGAATTACAGATTCAAGATTCAGGATTGTTTATGTGACCCATCCATCAGTCTTACAAAAATAAGCATACATGAATATAATCAGAAGGAAAAGTTCAAACAATGATGCAGATAGATAATACTGAGTAGGTCGGGGAGACACACATTAAGGCCTTTAACAGACGGCTATCATGTGGGCCGCCCTATATAAGAGTATGATAATAATTTAATATAATAATAACAAAGTGATCAAAGAGATGCTAATCGTCCCACAGCAAAAATTCATATGCTATACTAATTACGATTACAAATATAGCAGCTTAAAATTGTACACAATTCTTTTTAATTTTGTATCAATTTTTTTTTTTGATACAGAGTGAGAATCCAAAATAACTATGAGTATGTACCTTCTCCAAAATAAGTTCAGGTGTTGTATTCAAAATAGAAATAATTTCAAGTCGCAAACAATTTTTTGGTAAATGTATGAGAGGTATACGTTGTAAAGTAAAGTTGTTTCCTTCTAGTATAATGGTCTTGTACTTGTGGAGTTGTGTTGATGACAACCAGTGGGACTCACTGTCCTGTTATGCCAACAGGAGCAACAGTACCACATCTGCCATGTAGTTCTGAACCAAACACCCCCAAAATAACATTAAAAAAAAAAAAAAAATATCCAATCTCTCCATGCTCTGTAATCAGTCCAGTCACTGTCTGTCTAAACCTATACCTTAACTAATCACTATTACATGTATTGCGTTTGATGCAAAAATTTAGAGAATTCCAAGGCATGAGCAGCCATTTGAATTTATCAGTGGGTCATCAGCGGAAGCCATCAAGCGTATTTCACAGCTGTAACCCATTCCTGGTCAGAGTACAACTGGGTCAACAGCTTTCCTTGCAATGCACCCAACCCATGCCAAGGAAAGCTGATGACTTTGGGCATGCCATCATGAAATGGTCTCGCGTACGAGTCTCAGCAAAAATGTTTTCTGGTAAGGAGAAATTTTTATTAAAAATGTGAAGGCAGACAATTTACATCGGGCTCTTTTGCACAGTTTGAGCAGGAAGGAGTTGCAGTTCAAGGGGTTTCCTTGATGCTTCGCATGCTCGTTTACATCTAGGGAAGCTGTTGACGCAGTCTTCCTCTAACCCAGAAAGGTGAAACAATGTTGTTAATTTATTTTGCTTGAATATTGGGCATTCATGTTAGCTGTAGTGCTGCCTTCACCAGTGTCAGTTGTATGTATCTATACAGGCAGATCAGTATCAGACATGGTAAACTATGTTTTTGCTGTCAAACTAGCAGCTTGAATGATATAAACTGTTACAGAGAAAAGTCACAGGCATGTTCTCGTAACACACTGAGCTTGATGCAAGGAGAATCAGCGTTTAACAAATCTCATGCTGGATGCCAGGGGCTACCGAAAAATCTTGTCAGGCTTCATCTTTATTCAATTCATCACCATGTATAGATATCGGGGTGGTTGCCCGGTCAAAGCTTTGGGCTACCATGTTCTTAACAGATTTGTCAAGCCGGGAGAATTCATCATATACGTGTATTTGAAATAAGTTTCTGCATTATTCCCACATATGTTAGTAATACCTGTGTGTTTCTACCAGTGCACCCTTGTCTTGGCAGATGATTGCCAAAGTTCCCTAGCTTCAGTGTCGATCATTTTGCTCGGAAATTATTACGTATGTTCCATATTATAAGTGCACATTTAAATTGTAGCAAGTATGTCCATTCTCAAAGTTTCCAAATACTTTATTTTTTGCAATCGCTTTTCATGTCACACAGAGTTAAGGTCTCTGAAGGATGAACCAGCTTATTGTCGTTATTATTTTTTTGGAACTAAAGCTTTGATGCAAATTGGCATTATACAAAATATGTCAGTCTAGAATTATGTGACTTGAAATTAAAAAAAAAAAAACCTCATTCAAATCATGCCATATATGATCAAACCTTTGTGCTTATTTTGACTATAAAGGACGTAGCTGTCTGTAGTCGCTTGCCATTTGATTTATATATGTATATGTTGTGTACATTGTGTTGGCTGTAGTCTGTATATATGTACTTTGTATCATTGTAGACCTTGTTGGTGGCAACAGTTTGGGCCAGCTTGATCAGACGGAGTGGCAAGGTCAGAATCATTCACATTAGGCAATTATATCTAATGCACTGCACAAAAATGACACACCATAAATCACTTGTGTTACCGCTCTATTGATGTGTAGGCAAACAGAGATATTCGCTGCAGGCCTACGGCAACTTTTCTTAGTGGGGACTGTTTCATATGCATGGCAAATTAATTTGCAAAAAAAACAAAAAAAAACTGGGAGATACCTCTCTGGTAAATTTGAAATCTGATCATTACTGCATGGGGAATAGCTTTGTGCTCCTGCTTGCTATAATTCAGTTTGTGTGAATTACAATATATATACATGCACTCTCCACAGTTTGTATAGAGATAACATGCAAGCACTGTGGTGATGGGTTTGAGTTTCATGCAATATTAAAATGTCTGAGATTATACCTGCAGATGAAAAAGGAATTTCGAGAATTTTTCTGTATATCAGGAGCCACTTTCTTTTGAAGTCTGTCACAAATTCTTTATTCTTGCTGATTGTGGAATATCAATTTCTGCAGGCGAATGGTCACCGTAACCCCTTTTGTGCTTGAGTGAACTCTTCCCATGCCAACTGCGACTACAGTTGAACTACTAACAACAAAACTGCAAACTGCTCTGAAATATAATAAGGGTGCTAGATTCATGCTACTTGTAAAAAGACCTTTCATTCAAGTACCAGCGTGCCTGTAGTTACATTGAATATATGAGTCCAGGTCAACAGTTTTCCGCGGCATATGTTGGATGCCATGCACCCAAAGCAGGCTGATTAAAGCTGTAGACTGTCCAAAATGTGGGAGGTAGAGTTCAGGCTTGAGCCACAGCTTCCTTGGTGTGGGTTTAGTGCATGCTGCCTGACCCAGACAAAGGAAAGCTGTTGACCCGAGGCATGCTGTTATCTTGGATCACAATGTGCTTTTTAAGTGTTTTGTATGACCAGCAAGTACAAAGTAAAAACATCAAAGCAGGCCGCTTATATATATATATATATATATATATATATATATATATATATATATATATATATATATATATATATACATACATACATACATACATACATACATACATACATACATACATACATACATACAGCACTTCTAGAGTGTACACTGGTATATATTGCTGGTGGTGTGGAGTATTATGTAAGCAGTTCAGGTGGTATGTAAGTAATCAATGAAAAACCATCAATAACTTGGTCAGGCACAGTTACTGTAAATTGCTTTATTTTCACGTGTTTAAATTTTCACATTTTTTTGGGGGTATTTTTGACATTTCACCATTTTGGGCATAATTCCTATTCAAAGAACATGAAATTCTATTTCACTGTTTTTATTTTCACGCTTTGGTGCCATTAGCAAAGTAAGCTAAAATAAGAACACAGCAAAATTAAAGCAATTGACAGTATTTTTACATAATGTTCATATCATGTTGGCTGACGTAGCTGACACTGGTAACAGATGTAACATATACTCCTGGGGGGAAAAAAAGAGGCAACTTCATGCTGACGATTGTGCCCCTGTTGAATTTTGAGAGCTGTAAGTGACTCCATATGCCATGGCATGGTGGATCCACATTGATTCCTCTGCTGCCAGTGGCCCCTTATGAGGCCCAAAGGCACTCTGGTACCAGACACACTTTTTGCACCTTTCTGGCCATAATCTTCTGGAACATTTCCTTTTTGTGTGACACCCATATTTCCTATATGCTAACTAATATTTGGAGCAGCCCATGTAAAAAAGATGGGGGAACCTCTTTTTAAAAATTTTTTTTAGCTTTGCTGACCTAAGGTCGCACAACTTATGCGACCACTCATGTCTGTCTGTCTGTCCGCAAACTTTTGCTCGTTAGTGTGATACCGTCTACAGTTTTCAAGTTAGCACAATATAACTTTCAAGATTTGTAGGGTGTACGAAAATCTAGGTCCCTTACGATATTGGTGGCGCTACCTACAATATTATACAATATAGGGATCAAAATGTGAAAATCGTGAACATTGAGCATCTTTCATTTTTGACAGATCTTCGACGGAATTTGGTGGGATTGTGTGGATGTGTGTGTGTGTGTGGGTTGGGGGGGGGATCAAAGTCAAAGTTGCTAATGATACTAGTGGTACCACCTAAAATTTGATGGAAATTATGAACCAAAATGTGTTTTAAGATATAAAATTCCATATCTGGAAGATAAATGCACTACACTTGCCAAATTTATACGACATATAGACCATGTCAAATTCTGGAATGTTATTTAATATCAGGGACCTTGACCAATTTTTTGTGAGGTCAACATGCCTGTTAAGTCGAAAGAGGTGATTTTGTAGTGGCAGGGTGTAGCTTGGACATCAATGGCAAAGAGAATTGAACTTCCAGCTCAAAATTGCACTTCGTTACATTGTACTTAAAACTGTACTAAGTGACTACATTTTGGGTGACCATGACCCAGTAATTATGGAGTTTGGTGCTTGTCCAAATTTATTGTTTTTCTTCAATAACTCGAAAAGTTATTATCCGATTTTAACAAACAGACCATGTATGGAAAGCTGGATGTGGGGAGCATATTTTGAACATAGCAATTTTTTAATCCGAGTTGAAGATCAAGGTCAAATGGCCAGTTTGAATATAGGGGTCATCTTGTGAATGCTGTGCACCCCACAATTTCTGAGTTAGGCTCATATAACAGTTGTAAAGTGTATGAAAATCTTTGTGCACAATATTGTTGGTGATGACACCTATAGTATTATGTAATATACAGGTCAAAATGTGAAATCTTGTGACCAGTCCAGCATTCTAAATTTTTGATGGATCTTCATGAAATTTAGTGGAACTGTAGAAGCTGTCAAAATCTCCTTTGATTATGATAGTAGTGGCACCACCAATAATTTGATGGAAATTATGAGGTAAAATGCCTTGAAAGATACAATATTCCATACCACGAAAAATAATTGAATTAGATAAGCCAAATTTATAGAATATATAGATCATGGCCAGTGCTAATATATTATGTAAGATCAGTGACCTTGACCTATTTTTGTAAGGGCAGCAGATCTGTTAAGTTGGAAGAGGTGATGTTGTAATGGTAGGGTGTAGTTTGGACATCACTGGTAAGGAGAATTGAACCTCTAGATCCAAATTGCGGTTGAGCACATTGTATATAAAACTGTAGTTGGTGACCTACGTTATTGGTCACCATGATCTAATGATTGTGTGACCTTGACCTATATCTAAGGTCATTAAGCACTGCAGAAAAGGACATTTAATTCAATACCCTACAATTGTTTGGTGATGGTGGTCAGCAGAGCATTAGGCCCACGGGCCTCTTGTTTTTCCTCAAGAGTATACATGGACAGAATTACCTCTGCTCCTCGGGGGTTATATCCTATGCATTCTTGCTCTGTCAGGATTTGGGACTTAACATAGGGCATTACAGCAGAGGGCCTGCAGAGAAGGGAACTGGTTTGCAAGTACATTGGGACAACAGCACATTTTGTCAACATAGCTAGATCAGAACAAACTAGCAGTGAACATGTAACACATCTGTGGAGTAGCTTGCCTCACTGTTGCGAGTGGTGTTGTGCTCTTTACGTTAAGTTAATCCAGCTACGTTGTGAACATGGAAATACAACTTTAAACCTGCCCCTTATAAGATCATATTATATCTTGGTTTTGTGTAAATAGTCAGTCTACCCCTGACTAGCCTCCACAGTCTGTGATGTGCATGCCTACCTGTTGAGCCAGACCTTCATTTTGGTGAAAAGTAGTGCCCAGGCAATTTGATAAGAGACCTGTCTCAGCCATATTTACCTGGAGAATAGGTGCTGGGAATTCTTATTTGATTAAGGATGTGGGACTGTATGGCAGAAGGTTCAATGAAGTCCAAATGTGGTGACACAGCTTGACTGGACCAGGAGGGGGGTGGGAGGGTGGGAAAGGTGCGGTTCAGGGTGCGGCAGGTAACCATGTGGACTGGTCACAGGATGTGTATATATCGTTATGTAACGATGAATTGCTGTAAAATCAATTGCACAGTGCCACTGTCATCATTTCATAAAGCGGCACAGGTACATATGTTTGTGGGATAAGGTACAGGGGTCCCAGAAATCAAAAGGCTCTGCATAGCAAAGGTGGATGTTCACATGCAGAAAGTTTGCCGTTTCTGTTGATTTTGTTTGCTGGGAAGACCAGTTCTCTGATTTTGGTTAATTTTCTGTCATGTTTTGTTTGGATGGTTTTTGTTACACAGGGACCAGTATCCATTTGGGAGGAAATTATGTAACATGAAAAAAAAAAAAAAAAAAAAAAAAAAGAAAAGAAAGGCAAAACAAACATTATGAGTATACTCCCTGTGGCATTTGCAGCTTGGTTAAAACAGCTTCACAAAACAAGCAAACAAACAAAAATGTATGGGTTCAATTATGTTTGTTTTAGCTGGTCAGATATTTAAGACCAGGATGTGAGTATGAAGCAAGAGAATCTTTTGCATGAGGAGGAAGAAAAAAGATGGTTGGTAATGTCTCATAATAAAGGAAAACAAGATGAAAACTCAGTTTTAGGCCTCTATGACACGGGAAGTCACAAGCTTAGAGGCATTACCTATTTCTTTGGCACTAGATGGCGCTTCCACTTATCGGCTGGTTTCCTTGCAACCAGGTTTTGTATGTAAACTCATGTGTCCCAAATGAATATTTTTCTATTTCTTTATTTTGTTTTTATTTTATTATGATTATTTTTAATATTTATTTCTTGCAAAACTGCAGTTTTGAAATTCAACTGGATTCCCTTCTGCATCTCCAAAGACTACAAGATCTGTTGGTACCTACGTGAGGTCTTAGGCATACATTGTTGTACTGGTCATAAGTGATCAAAAGTAGAGCACCGCTTTCTATTTTAGAGCAGCAAAAAATTCAGAGAAAAGTCTTCAAAAGGGAGAATGAGGCAAAAATTGATTAGCTTGGACATGTTCCTCCTGTTTAAAGCTGAATGGTAGCCTGTGTTTTGAATTTTTCGTCATGCCTCAACACTTAAGTCGATAATTTTGGGGCTTAAAGGGTAACAGTTAACAACTGAGAGGGGCTACTGTGATACAATTGTAATATGAGCAAATACGACTAGGCAAGACAGAATGTGAACAATTCAATCTTCCAAAGGCGTGTTTGTCTGACCGGTTTCAATGCTAACGCATCTCATCAGAGACTGAAGTTAACAGCCCCCGATACGTGCTTATATAGAATTGTAATATGCCCTGCATCAGGAGCATGGAACATAATATTTAGGTCGGAGCTGAAGGTAATCGGATTCTACCTGTTGTATACATATTGACGTCTTTATATTCTTAAATGTGGTGTCTCATCCATAATTCACAAGGTGTAGCTTTGCCAATGTGTGTGCATTAGTTTGTGTCCTTCATTGTCAGTACGTGTACCTGATGAAGTGGGCAAGGTTGGCTAGACTTGCCATACGTATAGCTTTGAATTGCTTCTTATGCTTTTGTCAATTGTGGGAGAAAAATGGTTGAAGTTGTTATGACTTTTTAGGGTTTCATTGAAGTTAATAGGAATGCATTTCATTTCATGTCCCTTTGTGGTAGGTTATGGCAGGAATGTATGTGGGTATCAGCAAATTGTATTCTCATTTGTCATGCTAGATTGGAAAGGGGGTGGGGGTGAGGGTGAGGGTGAGAGTGACGGTGAGGGTGGGAGTAGGTGAGGTGAATGCAGGCAAAAAAAATCCTTGAAAGGGTCCAAATGTGTTTAGTGTTCCCAGTATTTGATGCCAAATTCCCCCCCCCCCCCGATAAAATGATAAATCTGCAAAGTCAAATACCCTTGCAGCAATGATGTCCGAAGAAAAGCTGACAAGAAAGCAATCATGAGCAGTTTTCAGGGCTTGAAATTAGCACCAGCCACCAGCCAAATGCTGTTTACAATTCCGTCTGGCTAGTGGAAATTTTACTTTAGAGAGAGTATTTTTTTTCTCAGTGTATATGTACTTTATTGTAAAACTGAAATATGCACACCAAATATTGGGGTCTGTAAGCACCTGGCTGGTGGCCGAAGATGTTAATTTCGAGGTTCGTTTTATTTATATGCTTGAGTTTATATACAAATAACACAGTTCAATGATATGAAATTTTCATGTTGACATCAGTTGTAGAATATTAAAATCTTCGCATGCAAAAAAGTTGGAAGTCTGACTTGAATTTGATGTGTATGTAAAAACTGGTGTGTGGAGTGGTTTTCAAGACATTGTGTATATTGCCTGGCCTCACCAACCGTAGAATCTACTCATATGTCAGTGGCCACCTCACTGATTTCGTTTTTATGTTTGTATTATTACTTCATTCAGGGATTTGTGTCAGCTTTTACAAACATTAGGGCAGAAAAGGGCTTTCGTAAATGATTTATGTGCTGTATACTGCACTTGTATATTAATATATTGCTCTTAAACTGACGCCAGAAGCTTTGAGTATCTTATTATTGTAGTTCTATTGTAACTCAGGGATCTCTGTTAGGGAAGACCAAACCAGGGGATAAGCGGATGGTGGCTCCTTAAAGCAGGTGGCCTTGTGCTGGAGGTACATGTAACATTAACACTACTAAGTGAAGAATCCTGAAAAAGGTGGTCTTTCAAGACAGGTGGTATCTCTCTGGGGACTGGTGTCACAAGGGGACAGGTTAGCTTATGGAGAGTAAAGACAGGGACAGGATGAGAGAGGGACAGGTTAGCTTATGGAGAGGAAAGAGTTTGGACTGCGGAATAGGGTAATGACTACTAAGAACTAAGAAGTGGTTCTGGGCAAAAAGACACAAATACAAGACAGGTACCACTGTGTACTGGAGGCAGATCGCAAGCAGTCTTTGTTCTCAAACTCGAGCAGAAGATCATATTGGTCAGTACAATATGAACAAACATAAGTGCAAAACCTCTGCGAAATAGGAAGCTTGTAGGACCGAAGTGCTGGGCTAACCAGTTCATCCTAATGGTCTGCCGTCTATGAATTGCAAATTACAACATGGAAGGGGCCAGCTGTGCAGTCAAATTGACTTGTCTGGCTGCACTGGCAGGTGATTACTTGGTCGCCATAATTTACTTCGGAATTCTCTATGGCTTCGTCCATATTGCACAACTCTGTGTCATGTGACCAGTCTGCAGGCAAGCTGCTGTTTGGGAGTCTCTGGGGGTCTTGTCGTCTTGCACAACACAGCGTCACGCTGATTACACTGTGACAAGTTTTGGGCTGTGTAGTTGCCAATCTTCACTTGTCAAGAATTACATCAGATTTCCCTCCGGCTTGAGTTACGCTGATGACTTGTCCATACAATAAACCATGCAAGAGAGAATTGCCATGAAAATGCTGACCAGTATCAGACTGGCCATAGCCATCTCGGTGAACCAGTCTGGTCCAACCTGATGCAAAACATGATGTTAGAAAAGTAATGAAAATACAAAAGTTACATTTTGTGAGAGAAATGGTGGTCCATTGGCCAGTTTGAATTACTAATACTCTTGCAAATCAATACATTTTCATCCAGTTTGAAATTAAAGCTAAATATGATCCTGACACTTAAGAACGGGTAATCAATATGGAAATCAACTATGCATCATCATGTGCTGTAGTTCTGTTTTAGCTGAACAAGATACACAGTTGTCAGGGGTTGTATTCATGAAACCTCAGGGTGCATGCTTCAACAAGCAAATGCAAACAATTGATCTCATTTTCTTAGGTATTTGTGTCTTTTTCGTCCACAACCACTTCTTGGAGTCATTACCATATCCCGCAGTCCGAACTTTGTGTAGTTTGGTACACAGTTATCAACTGTCTCACTGGCATATCTATAGGGATTACAGTTAATTGACTTTGTTTTGGTCCCTCTTTTTGTCCCCCACCACTGAAGGTGGCATAGGGAGACGTAGAGTTGGTGAGGATAGGGACAGTACTTAGGTCTGTCTGTCTGTCCGCCCTCTCTTCATCTGGCAGCATATCTCAAGACCATGTAAAACAGAATAATGAAATTTAAACCAGATGTGCATCATACTCAGGGGCACATGCAATGCTAATCGGTGCATTGTTTTTGACCTTGGTACATTTTGAAGGTCACAGGGCCTAAGAACATGTCTATTTTGGGGCATTTTGATTTATGTATCTCCTGCCATTAAAGCTTTGCCTTTGGTATTTTCAACAAAGGAACAATGTTGGAGGATGTTGAGTGTAAGTTAGTTTGGATGAACTTGACCTATTTTCAAGGTCAAGGGGTCCAAGAACATGTCCATTTTGGGACATTTTTATTTCTGTATCTAGTACCATTGAAGCTTTGCAGTTTGCATTTGTGAGAAAGAGCCTGTGTAGAAAGATGTTGAGAATAAGATATTTTGAATGACCCTCGCCTGTTTTCAGTGTCACATGAACCTGTGCGAAAGAAGCATACATGCAATGCAGGTGTGTAACTTACCTTCAGATGATCACGACATTAATATTAGAATTATGAGTAAAATTTGGTCTGCATCAATAGAAAACAGAAGCAACGCACGCCAGAGGATACACACTAGATCTTGACTTCACAACATCATGCTGCAACTACATCTGTGCTGGTGTTTTCCCATTACCATATATACAGACCATTTCTTTACTTTTGTAACTTTGCATTAAATGGCAGGTATGTATTATAGCACAAGTGTTTTTTACACATAACGGTGCCTACTGTTAACACTTTGCATTCCTAACACCCAACCCATATCAGCAGCTCTTTGAAAATCAAGCGCTCCATTTTTACAGAAAAACTACTTTGTCATCAACATTAACACTGTGCATTCAGGCTTTATTATGCATAAGACAATCAATACCAAGTACCATTGTATTGCCACAATAAATTATTTTGAGTGCTAATGTGCACAAAATCCTACTTTCAATGTAACTATCACTTTGTATGCCATGTTATATTTTTCATGTTCCAATACTATATTGTTATGTCATTTTTCTCCAGATTGTTTGTCCACATATCATGTAGTATTAAGGAACAAACCGAGGATATGATCGAATACATAAGTATTATGTCCAGCCGATGCATCCTAACAAATTCAACATTTGACTGTTTGTCCCTCTTGATATTATATTGTAAAGGTTCTCTATGTGGCAGTTCAAAAATATTGTGGTGGGGGCATAGATCCTTTGGATCATCGTTCACTTGTCCCCCTTCGTTTCCTGATGGCATAAAGCAGAACTTTAATTGCAGGGAAAATTGATGCCAACTTGGATAATTGGTACTGTGTTCAACATCCATGAAATACCTGAAATGAAATGTTCATGCAATTGAAAGTACAAATATTTTGGGTACAGTGGTCCCCCTCTTCTAAGGCCCCTCTCACCAGAGGCCACCCCTCTTGAAAGGCCAGCATTTCCGTGCAGAAAGTACAGTATTTCCATTATATTCTCCCCCTCAAGAGAGGCCACCTCTCTTATAAGGCCACTTTTGGGCTGCATTTGGGGTGGCCTTATAAGAGGGGGACCACTGTATTTATTTATTCATTCATTTATTCATTTATTTGTGAATGATTTGTTTTTATTTGTACATCCTGGCATGGCGTGTGTAGAATTCTTTTATGTTTGTCTGTTCTTCCGGCCATTCATTTCACTGAACTTGTTTTTGCAGCGTCTTTCACACATCTTTTGTCAGATTAATTTCAAACTTTGCATGGTTCATGGACGTGATATAATGAGGACCAATGCATATTGCATGGCCTCGGTGCTGCTCACATTTCCTGATTTTAATGATTTTTTTTTTTTTTTTTGATTACCAAAATTTAAAAAGTGTTATTATCTCATGTTTGTGTGGATTTAAGTAGCATAAAAGGCTTTGATATACACCAGGCCTGGGCCTCGGCAAAACACAGGAAGGGTGCTGTCTGCACAATGTTATAAAACTCTTCTGGGAGTACCGATGAACAGAAGACTTCTATAACAAGATCAGAAATGATGTAGGCCTAGTTCAAAATGCAGCGTCTGTTAGGTGCAGGCTATGTGCAGTATATGGACTGACTACCACGGTGTTATTGGAACTTATTCGACACCAACATGAGATAAATAAACCATAGCATGCTTTGTTGGGGATATGAAGTGTATGGACTCACACAGGATACTATATAGCAGAACTTGTTCGCTTTGCTTACTCGTTCTGCTATATGGCATGCAGTGCTCGGCCGTATGCTTCGCATTGTCAACAAAGTATATTCTAGACATATCAGCATTAATTCCTGTATGCATAAAGATATAGTATTCTAAAAAATTCTTGGCCAGATCTGCTTCAAACTTGGCAGGAATGGAATTTTAGAAAACTAGGTCACTAGGTTAAATCTGGTCACAGTGATAAAATCATGTACAGTAGGTCACAAGGCCATAACATCTTTCTTGTTTTGCAAAAATTCCTTCAGCCACATATGAAGACAAAAATATGTGCCATGAAGTAAAACCAGATCACTAGCCTCGTCACTAGCCTAGGTCAAGTACTTGAGTGACAACCACATCCAAAATGTGTGAAGGCATGAAAAAAATTTTCATCATGCATATACAGTGTGCTGATTGTCATTTCCATGTAGATCAATCCTTTCCCATCTATACATGCTCTCCAAGCTAAGTGAGACCCTCCATGCCTGATACAGGTGCACGTGCAATTGCACATCAATAATTGCAAACCATATATGTGTGCATGTGTACGGGCTTCTTTGGGTGTTCTTACAATGGACCTTTAGCCCTTAAAGTGCTGATTTAAGACGGAATTTTCCTCGGGGCACTTTGCACGCAATGCATGCAAAGTGCCTCGAGGAAAGCTGTTGACTAAGGCTACTTTTTTTGCTTTAGACGAAGCTTGCTGTTATTTGAATGAAAGATATCTTCATGAGGAATTTGAATCTTTTAACTTTTATACGTTTAAGGGTAATGAGAAAACAACCATAGCCGTGATTAGCACTTTAAGGGTTAGTGAGTAATTACATTTTCATTTCAAATTGTTCTTCATTAGCAGACGCTCAGAATAGTTGTAGGTGTCCGGGTATATTTTTGTGTCATCTGTAGAGGTCACCTCACTCAGGTATGTCACTAAAACAAAAAAAGACATCAATTTATAAACAGACAATTTTATCAAGTCTGTGTTGTGACATAAATTGTGTGTTTCTTTTGGCTTTATGACATCCATGAAATGAATTAATAGCAGAATGCTGCAAAATTTAGTACATTGTGTACACTAAAAGCAACATGCATGAACATGAAAGTGGACAATTGTCGCTGAAAATTCATTGCATGTGTCATGATCGACACATCGATAAAGAGTTCACGTACCTCTATGTTGATATCTTGGTAGGAAAACACCAAGATGAAGGACCATCTAAGAGCAATGAAATATCATGGCGTGTAGAGCTATTTCACCTGCATGTATGGGGAAGGGCCCAAGACATGTCCACAGAGGCTCGAAATTGCATAATACAGAAAATGGGAGGATTTGCTGTGGTGAAAAAAGAAGGAGTCCTGTTTGTTAAACATGGGGAGTGCTGTCTAAAAAGCTGGAGACAGGAAAATCGAGTTATTTTTATGCCCCCCCCCCCCCAAAAAGAAGCAGAAATGTGCTTTGCCTGGAGGCTGGAGCCTCTGGGTCCAGCTGGACCATGTGCGACAGTTGAGCTCAATGAAGGAGTGCGGTTCACTGTTCACCCTGTCGTGTGGGGTCATTAAGAGGGGGCGTGAATGACATCTCCATTATAAGGGGAGCAGGGTAATATAATTTCTGCACCCCTTTCTTTCTACAGATGCCACAGAGAGCTAATAAAGAGGTTCATTTGAAGGTGGCCAGGTTTAGAGCTCAATGCATTGACGGTAATGAAGGGGAAGATCCCTCAAGAAGTTCAAAGTAAATGTTTTAATTAGTCATGAGGGATGCCTGCAGATGCGTTCAACTCTCGTTTATTTATATGCATGAAGGTCACGCAGGGTTCAAATACAAGTAAATATTTTAAGACCGTTACCAATAATGGACCTGATGTGGCCAGTTTCCACATAGGCTGCGGTTTGCTTGTTTGTGGCTGGCCTGTCCATTTCTTTTACGACCACTGTGAATATTCCCTTAATTTGTGGACAAGGGTGCATGCAAAATTTGATATGGCCACTCAGGTTGTCAGAGCGTACAATAGTTTTTGAGAGCTTTTCAGATGCAAGGTTACTACGTGGGACCCATGCAAGCGTGTGTGTATATGGTCCTCAATAGGCTCTCTCCTAGTTGCAAAACAATATGCTTTCTTCAGAGGATGTGTGTTTGACGTCCTTGAGTATGTTTGCTTTGATGGACTATTTGTACTAATAATGTGTATATCTGTGCGCTTTTGAGTGGCCCAAGTATGGCGCCATTTGATATCAAGGCTGAAAATGTAATCATGGGGTGTGTGTGTATGTGTGGAGAAAATATCTTATTGGCCACTGAAGTGCTTTTATCCTGTGGAAACAAATGTTTGTTGTTAAAAAGAAAATATCAATTATTAATCAGGATTTGTACACAGATTTTCTGGTCTGTGTACCTGAAGTGCCTGTAAATAAACATTGATGAATTTAATGAATAGGGAGCATATGTTTACAATTTGTGAAAAGCCAACTACATCAACGCATAAGGGCACTTTAATTACACATGAAGCAGGCAGCCCTGACCACTCTACTGATACTGCCATAAAGAATGGAAATACTGAAGTTGAACACGCAGGTATTGAGGGAAGTGTAAAGATGATCAGGCTATGGTATGCGTTTGTAAGGGTAGTGTGGTGACAATTGATCTGGCTTAGGTGTCAGTTGCCAGAGTCTTGTATTGTCTTTTACACAGTGGAACAGGAAAGTACGATGCATACAATTGCAGGGGTAGAATTACTTCCATCATCTACTGAGACTCCTCTTACACTAAGTTTAAAGAGACGTTCAGCCAACCACGGGAGACTGATACAGCTGTGAGATACAAATGATGCAATGCAATCTCCAATAACTGGGTTGGGAACAGATTTTATAAAACACCAGAAAGGCCATGCACATGTTACAGTCGTCCCCACAGATAATTCCCAAGCTGATGTAAACCCATTTTCCCCTGCTGGAGGCAGATATAAGGAAAGTAATTGAATTTACAACATGCAGGCAAATGAGGTACTTGTAGAAATAAAACTGGGTTATGTTTGTTTTTTCATTACTGACTTGTCAGTCCGCTGAGCTTATAGGATGTCAGGTGTCCATCATCTGTGTGTCTGTCCGCATTTCAATTTTTTTTGTTTGAATTTTTGTGTTTATGCTATTCACGACTTTTTTCCCCCAAAAGCCGTACTCAGATTGTTCTGGTACTTGGCAGTAGAAGTGTTCCTTATGGAAGGGTCAAACAAAGTTGGCAACTAGGTGTTGGTATTCTGAATCTGCAATTTTTAAGAGCTTTTTCAATACAGGTACATGTACTCCCATTGATTACCATGAAATCCTGGATCCTGTCACTTTTCATTTCAAAATGGCGACTCCTGAATTATGTGGGTAAAGATTGCTATCACAAACAGTGATGATGGTCTTAAACAAGGGTGATCCTGATATTATTCCAAAGGCTCATAGGACCATTTCTATCTATGCATCCAGGGTCAGCTGAGCACAGGACTGTAACAGTCTTCTTGTTCTTTCTTCCTTCTTCTCTCTCTCACTCCCGTGATGATACAGGTAGTCAGTAAACAGCTCTCCTCAGTGAGCTCTGGACTTGATGCACCCACAGTGGGCCAAATGGGCTTAACTTGGTATGCATAGGGTTAAACCGAGGATTTAGACACAGATCTTGGTGGTCCAAGCTGGTCCTAACTGTGAAGTACTGATAATTAATTTGTGTACAAACACAAAGGAATTAGTGAGTGAATGTGGATTTGAACAGTTTCAGCTACTTCTCTACTTCTAGAAAAGGGCATGAACAGAATGTTTTGGCGATCTGAATCACAAAGAATTTTTAGGAGCACCCTAAGCTGTAGTGATTTGCTAAAACAGTAGATGCGGAATCTCAGTAAATTTCTCTCATCACATGGAAACAATATCTGTTGGCTGAGTGTCTTGTCTTTAAATACAAACTACATATTTTTTTCTTCTTTTTGAATCAAAACTTGACACCAATACAGTTGCAATGTGAGCCTAAGTGGCAAGAGATTGATAAAACTGTGGCATAAGGAACAAGCTTAAAGAGTATATTTTGTGCCAGGAAGATTATTTCTAGGCGTGTGTACCTGCTTATTGTTCAGGGTGATTGCCAATTTGCCATTGATTTGCAATAAGCTCATGACTTTTGAACAGTGTTTTTCTATTCAGTGTATTATTAATTCAAAAGTTGGGATGAAGTGGATTGATATGCAGTAAGTGGCAGCTTGTTCAGGCTGGCTTGGCGTGTGACTGACAGGCTCTGAATAATTTCTCATGCGAGTCCCAGCAGCATGCCATATTTCAATTTAGGGTTGATTGTGTAAACTTTTAGAGAAAAATATATATATATATATTGTGTTTGTGTCTTTTTGTCCAGAACCACTTCCTGGCAGTCATTACCCCAGTCTGCAGTCCGAACTCTTGACTCTCCGTAAGCTCACCTATCACTGTCTAATGTATATACATATGGAATTACAATGTACTATTGTCCATATTGCACACATTCTTCTGTAGAATGTTCACATAGGCTGTATTAGCCCAAATAAATTGAAGGGTCTTCAACAGGTAACTTCTCAGAACATGTTTCGGAGCCTGTCCCTGTACGTCTCTCTGAGTAGCAGCTTCTTGTATAAGCTAAATATTCAGCAAAGACAACCCACATGATAATGAATAAATGTGAACATGGCAAATGATGAATTAGGTAAATAAGTAAAGTTTTGCTTACAAATGCATAGCTTTTCATTAATAAAGAATACCTGTCAAACCACACACACACACACACACACACACACACACATTTATATATATTAAACATAAATTTATGATTCTGCTGACCTGATGTTTCACAAGTGTGTAAGGAGACCTATGTGACCTGTAATTTTGCTCACTACAGAATTTTGTGCAGTAATAATTTCTAGGAGAGGCTAATTTGGGGTTTTTCAATCAGGGTTTCATGACATTGAATGGATGTGTTAAGTAGGAGGCACATTAAGCAGATAGAATATTAGATGAGCCTACACATTTAGCAGATTAATGTATACATTCCTATTGATAACTATGCAAGTCAATGGGGAGTGAAGTGGTAATACATTTTTCAGCTTCTCCAAAACTTCGCCAACTTCACTTCAAACTTTTTTGGGGGATGGGGGGTGGGGATGTACTTTGGGTGGGTCTCTGTCAGATTATAAAAATGGTCTTGCTTCATTGATATTTTTATTTTTTCAATGAAATCTTTTGTTCACTTTGAGCGGACAAATCTAAAAAAAAGCCCCTAAACCGGTGAACCAGTTGTTTGAAATTACATAGGAATATTTATACAGACCTTAGATCTCAATTTGTTCAGCAGGTGTCACTGCAATCTTTTTTTTATTTTTTCATGAATTTTGTTTGTTTTGACTATTTTTGACTTCCTGTCCAAAGCCATCATTCCATGAAGATTATGCTAAACTTGGTGGATAAGTCAAATAAAATTGTTCACTGGTTAGTGGTCCTGATTTTTAATAAATTTTTCATTTTGGGCACATATTCAATAATACATCTATTCTGATTGATGACTGTAAGTCAACGGAGATTGCAATGTAATTAGGGGACTGCTGAAGGCGAGTCCCTTATAGTGATTGCAGGTTCCGTGCGTCTGTCCGTCTGGATTGCTTCCACATGATAGCTTGAGAAGTTTTTGAGCTAGGGCTTTCATATTGCACAGGATTTTTAGTCCTCTATAAGGGCTAGGACAAGTTCAAAGATGGGTGACCTTGACCCGATTCCTAAGGTCACAGAGCCACATTAGTGAATTTGGTGTCAGCTAGTAGCTTAAGTTTTTCAGCTAGGGTTTTCATATTGCACAGGATTATTGTCCCTTCTAAGGGCTAGGTCAAGTACAAAGTTGGGTGACTTTGACCCAATTTCCAAGGTCACAGAGCCACATTAGTGAATTTGGTGTCGGTATGATAACTTGAGAAGCTTGTGAGGTAGGCCATATTGCATAAGATTATAGACCCCTGTAAGGGCTAAGTCAAGTTCAAAGATGGGTGACCTTGACCCGATTCCTAAGGTCACAGAGCCACATTAGTGAATTTGGTGTCAGCTAGTAGCTTAAGTTTTTCAGCTAGGGTTTTCATATTGCACAGGATTATTGTCCCTTCTAAGGGCTAGGTCAAGTACAAAGTTGGGTGACTTTGACCCAATTTCCAAGGTCACAGAGCCACATTAGTGAATTTGGTGTCGGTATGATAACTTGAGAAGCTTGTGAGGTAGGCCATATTGCATAAGATTATAGACCCCTGTAAGGGCTAAGTCAAGTTCGAAGATGGGTGACCTTGACCCAATTCTGAAGGGCAAAGAGCCACATTAGTAAATATGGTGTCGGCGTGATTTCCCCATGATAACTTGAGAAGTTTTTGAGCTAGGGCTTTCATAGTGCACATCATTATAGTTTTCTATTGGACCAAGGCGAATTTTAAACATGAGTAACCTTGACCCAATTCCCAATGTCATACAGCCACTTTTGTGAAATTCAGTGTCCGCACAATAATTTACAAACTTTTTCATTTATGAGTTTTATGTTGTACATGATTATAGTCCTCTATAGGACCAAGGTATGTTTGAACATGTGTGACCTTGACCCATTTCTCAAGGTGACACAGCCACTTGTGTAAAATTCAGTGTGTCCACAATCGCTGAATTTTTTAAGCTTATTTGCTTCTGGATGCTGGATTTTAAGTGATTCTCCTTCCAATGAGGCCACCCAAATGTACTGGAAATGTGACCTTATTAGAGGGGTAAACTTAAAGCATGCAGCAATAGTTGCTGCCTATTAAACTGTACCATGTTTGTATACAGTAGTCCCCTCAGTGGTGCAAGCACCACTATTACATCTAGTTCACATTTTTTACCTTTTCCCCAAAAACGTCTATCAGATTAACTTTAAATTTGGTGGGGTTGTATTTTGAGTGGATGTCCACTAGATTTGTTGAAATGGTCACACTCCAGAGACTTTTGAATTTTTGGGTGGGTTTTTTGAACATTTTTTGGGAAAATCTAAAAAAAATCTCCCCCCCCCCCAAAACCAGTTGACCAATTGCTTTTACCTAGGAACACTTCTCGGAACCTACAAACCTTAATTTGTTCAACAGGTGGTGCTGCAGCTTCTTCCTATTTTTAAACATTTTTGTGTGTGTTTAGTATTTTCAAATCTTCTCCAAAACCATGTTGCAGATTGTGCGTGAAGCTTGGGTGGACCTTTACCAAATTTGTACAGTGGTTTTGCTCCATTGATTTTTCAATTTTGAAAGATTTTGCTTTTGTGACTTGTTTCAAATGGTAAGTTACACTGTCTTGAAATTTAGAAGTCCTGAATGTACGTGGATTTGATCATCATCAATTTTTTTTTCACTACACTGTGGTGCTGTCATTTTCTTATAACAAATTATCAACATTAGGACAATCAGTAAGGGTATATATATATGTGTGTGTGTGTGTGTGTGTGTGTGTGTGTATATATATATATATATATATATATATATATATATATATATATATATATATATATATATATATATATATATATATATATAATATATATATATATATATTAGCATTGTTACTATATGACAGTGATAGCAGCACAAACTAACATATTAGCTTATACCTTCTTAGGTCAACAGAGCATAGGTCTGTCACAGTTTTGTTTTTTTTCAAAGTCTCAATGTTTTTCTGTGGAATGGCAAGGCCAATTGCTTTGATATTGTACAGGGACAATTCTGTTTATGAGCATGAGGCTTACACAATGCATGGGTGACCTTGACCTCATTCCCAAGATCACAAGGTCAGTTACTGCGTTTTACTGTTCACTTGATAATTTGAGAACTATTTGAGTTCAGACTTTGATGTAAGTGGTACTCCATGTTGACCAGATTTACACAATACATGAGTGCCCTTGACTTCATAGCCAATGTCACAGGGTCACTTTCATGACTTTTACTGTTCATGTAATAACTTTAAAACTATTTTAGCTGCAACCTTGATGATTGGGCCAGTACTTTGATATTTGTGCATGACAGTCTTCAAGAGAGCCACCCAGACCAAAATTCAAAGTTCTCATAACTGCATCATATTGTGCATGCAAGGTCAGCCAAGCGTATGATTGTCACAATGCTCCCCCCCCCCCCCCCCCCCAGTATATACGGTCAACTCTTTCAGAAATTTTGATTTCTTGTATAAGAAAGCACTCCTGCTTGCCCTTTGGGCAGAGTTCATTATTCTACTCATGACTTCATCAATACATCAAGTGAACAAGAAATTTTCCTTTTTCTTTGAAGACAAAAGAGTATGATAATATGTTGCTTTCATAATATAGATGATCAGGCCCTCACTTTAAAATTTTGGTGACGGATGGAGCAACATTTTCTCTTGATATGAGCGGGGATGTGCGAACTGATTTCTTCCAGGATACTGCATTTATAGATATAAGTATATAGTTGCAAATATGATTAGTTCACCATTTCTCTGACATGCACTGCTTGGGGCTCATAGCGTGACATATGTTTATGTGGTGTTGGGCAATTTTGAACATGTGGTTGAATGAAGATTAAGACATGATTGTAGCTTTGTCTGGGGGGTGGGGGGATGTCACCAGGAAGCAGGTGTACAAGTCAAGGTAGCGGGAGAACTGCGTGTCGACAGTAACTGATCCCGGGGAATGCACAACCCATGCATGCATGTGCAGGTATCTGTGGCAAGGATCTGAAACCATTTGGTGGGAGCAGGAAGGAATTTGGGAGCTAGCCAGAGGCTTATGTAGCCAAACGCTGGGTCTTCAGCAGAAAGTGGCGCACAATTTGCGTTGGGGATGGCTTCACCTGGCTGTTGGCAGCAGTGGCATCAGGAATCCATGCTGCACACCTTGCAAAGCCGACCTGACAGCCGACTAATTCATCATGGTTCCGATTTGCTTCCTAAAGCTCCCAGGCATCTAAGATCCATCATGTGGGGACAAGTTATGTAAAAGTTTGGGAGAAGCTGTGGTAAGTGGGTGATGGGCAGGTGTGCAGCAGATTATAGGTGGTTTAGGCCATTATTGTGGTGAATATTAAGCCTCCCAGGATGATGCAGAGATAAGGCTTTATGATGGGATTGTATTGATCACTTGACATTCTGCGGGTAGTTCTCAATAGCTCTTTTCATGATGTGAGGATGACACACCTCAAACCAATTTGCCGACGTGGTATGCTATTATATATTATAATACTTACAGTGTGGTCTTTGTCCTAAATGGAGTCAGCTGTTGTATAATATAAGGCCACAGAAAGACTCTACCTGGACTAATTAAAAGTAAAACTCTGGGTCATCACAATGGTGGATCAGCAAAGTGCTGGGCAAGGGATGCTGGTTCTAGCCATGAAATTGCATTAACCTTCTTTTATCTTTATAATTTCATGTCATGATAAATTATAAGCTGCAGTTGACAAGAGTCAGAGTAAACATGAGAAACAGAATATTTTTGTAGTTCTGCTGAGTCAGCTGAGCTTATCGTACTTGTCATTCATCAGTCATGGCCCTTTTCCATCATCTGTCACATTTAGACTTCTCCACAACCATTACCCAGATTTACTGCAAACTTGGTTGGATTATACCATGGGTTGGTCTCTGCCAAGCCAGTTCAAATGGTCATGCTCCATTGATTTTTAAATTTCTTTCTTCTTCTTCTTTTTTTTTTTTTTTTTTTTTTAAGGAATTTGAAGCTACAGTGGTCCCCTCTTATAATGCCCCCCTGAACAGAGATCACCCTCTCTATAAAGGCCATTTCTCCATGCAGCAAGTATCGGATTCCCATAATATATTCCTCCCTCAAGAGAGACCACCTCTCTTATAAGGCCACATTTCTGGTGCATTTGGGGTGGCCTTATAGGAGGGGGATGGGACCACTGTATTTTTATTTTTTATTTTTTGCAAAATCTTTAAAAAAATCTCCAAAACCACTTTGCCAATTGCTTTAGAATTATAAAGGGACACTTCTGGGGACCTATATACATGCATTTGTTCAACAGGCTCTTATTTTTTCTTCTTTTTTTACACTTTGTATTGTGTGTGTTCACTTTTTTTACGTCTCCTAAATTCCAAGTTAAATTCTTTCTGAACACAGCAGAAATGTACCTGGACTTGAATCTTCCACATAGTTGGTCACTACATGGTGATGCTGTCATTTTCTAATTTTTAAAATTAAAAAAAAAAAAAAAAAAATTCTGATTTTTAGCAAATTAACTTTAGATAAATGGGTAAGGGGATAGCTACATGTTAGCACTGTTTACTGTGCTATTGGGATAGCAGTAAATGTGGCATATTGACATATAACATGGCCATTTTGGATACAGTGCCCAGGGTTATTCTTAAAGACAAACAGGAAAGTACCTGTGGGTTTTCTTTTGGTGTTGTTAATTTTTACGTTAAGTTACTTTGAAAGGTCAAATTACATAGTGGCTAACATCTGGCTAATGGTGCATCGTAGGGCCATGGTTACCATTAAACACAAAGGAAACTAAGTATGGGGTTTCTTTTGGTGTTGTTAATTTTGACATTGAGTGACCTTGAAAGGTCAGAGCGACATGTTGGCTTTTATCTTGGTAACAGTGGATCATTGGCCCGTGGTTACTATTAACATAAATAGGAAAGCACCTATGTTGTTGTTTTTTTTAATTAATTAATTTTGATTTTGAGTCATCTTTAAAGCTGGAACTTTTGCCTTATAATAGTGAATTCAGTCACTTTTCATTTTAAAAATGACTCATGAACTGTATCAGTGAATACTAATATAATTACAAACAGTGATGGTGGTCTTAAACAAAGGTAGTCCTGACATTTACTACCTCTTCACATATGTATCAAGTCTCAAGATTTTGGCAATTTGGAGACTCCTTAAGTTGTTAGAATTAAGGTGTTTTTAACAGAAAAGGGCCCATTTTCTTTCTTTTCATGCGCTTTTCACTTGAGTCTGCCAATTAAAAACATTTGGGGTTTACACTTGTGCTTCCGTCTGTGCATGTAAGGTCAGCAGAGCAAATGACTGTCACAGTCCTTTTGATTGTTTAGTTTGTCTTTAATTGATCAGTTTGGCAAGAAAAATGGCAAGCCAATAGCTTCAAAACATCCCAGGAATGCATGAAGGGGCCTGTAATTCTTAATTGTTTACATGCATGACCTTCCTAACATCAGCACAACAGTTAGGTGTATGCTTTTTGTTTTCTGTGATATCTCAAGACATATTTTTTGGTGGCTCATTGAAACTGGGTAGGGTGCTGGTCCTGTATAAGGACCAGGTTGATCTTGCACTGGGATTATCTTGACATATTCCTCAATGTTATGGGAACTTTTATGCATTACATGTTTATATGATGATAATGAGGGAACAATATGAGCTTGGATTTTGATACAGTGGTCCCTGTCACCAGAGACCACCCCTACAGCAACAAAAAAGTGGTCTTATGAGACAGGTGGTCTTTCATGACAGGTATATTAACATTGGAAGTATAGGACTTGGGATTTTGAAAAGTGGTCTGTCATGAGAGGGTGGTCTCTCACGACAGGGGTCTCTCGTGACAGGGACTACTGTATTGTGTAGGATGATGGTACCCTCTAAAACCAAGTTGTGACAGTACACGGGTGACTGATGACCTAAATTCTGAGGTCACTGGGCAACTGTAGTGTGTTTGGATGACATCTCAAGAACTATTCGAGCTAGTACTTTGGTATTGCGCATGGTGAGAGCCCTTGGAATTATCTCAGGGTCATCTATCAACTGTTTCATTAACTTTAAGGTTATAGTAACAAGAAAAGTGGCTGCCATTCAAAGCCAAATATCTTTGCTGCACTTTTAATAAAGACACATGTAATAGATATGTATACATGTATATGTACATAATCCCAAGTGTCTGTAAGAATGCATGGATAACAACAGATACAGTTGTGCGGTGATAACTGTCCTGTTAACATAGATAGTGGAGATACGGGTCTGATCCATTATTTTGCCATGTAAGTTTGAAACTGTATGATAAATAACATTCATTCTTGAAATATTAGTCATTATGTGTTGAACTTGAAAGCAAGTCAGTTATGTTTGTTTAATGTCTCCTTTCTCCTGTGATAAGGGAGCAAAGTTGAAGATTGGACAACACCTTTTTTTTAAACAGGCAAAACAAATTTTATGAAACAGGGTAAGTAGACAACGTTTGTGTGTGGATATATGTATATATATATATATATATATATATATATATATATATACATACATACATATGTATATATATGTATATATATAGATATATATATGTATATGTATGTGTGTGTGTATATATATATATATATATATATATATATATATATATATATATATATATATACACACACACACACACACATACATACATACATGTATATATATGTATATATGAAGGTGGCTTGGTTAGGGAAATACAAGTTTATGCCCCTAATCTTCCCCAAGGCCGTCCAAGATTCAAGGTATATATTTATACACAATGACAACATAAAATCATACATTCATAATAGGCCTACAGTCTTGAATACATACAGATACAGTGTGGTGGCATTGTCCATAATATACATTGAGATTTTGTTACATCTGGGCACTAATGGGGATTTTGAGCTGCAAAGGGTCACATTCCTTGTGCGTTATAGGTATGCCAGTATGCAGGCAAGATGGCAACTCACAATGATAATTGTAAAGGTAGATTGAATATTGCTGGAAACAGAGCATGGCCACAGTGGGATGTGGTAGCTGTTCATGGGGTTCTGTGCTGTAACACGTTTACTGTTCTGCTGTAGGCAGTGACTAAGACTGGTGTTCATCTGTGGTATTTACCGCAGAATATGTATTACACGTACTCGCTTGTATCATAATTATATATAGGAAAGCACATCTTGGGGGGGGGGGGGGGGAACAAGGCAGACATTGGGCAGGCAAAACTAGTGGAACAGGGATCCAGTGATGTGCACGGTGCTTTTAGTACCTGCGCTATGTGGTGTGGATTTTGTATAAGAAAAGTATTGATGTCTAACATACAAATGTCTGTTGATAAACTTGCACAAGTTGGAGGTACACACAATCCAACCCTGTTCCAAGTATGCAGGGCTGGTGCTGAATCATTACTGTGCCACCAAGGAAGCCTCAGGCATTCCAGTTTCCGCATTGTGATTATTGATTTACAGCAAGGATCTGCACCACTTTTATACAATTAAACCTCCTAATGCGGTTTGCATGAAAGGAATCCGGTTGGGGTAGAGTGGTTGACGTAACTGCGGTGTGATGTAATCCTGACCGTGTTGCCGTGAAGTATTGTTGTCGGGCCTATAATGAGGGAACCAGTGAAGCAGTGCCTTCATGGCCTGGGATTCACCAACAATGCCAACGATACCCATCATAAGTTTCCTCTCATTACCATACAGGAAATTGCATCCCATGAATTGGCCACTCTCGGAAAATTCAGCCAATGTACATGACAGCTTTCTGTTTTCTTGGGCATCCTGTCAATTTGCAGAGTTGAGCAGTTGGAGATTAGCAAGACTTGTAAGATTTGATTTGTGGCTGGAATTAATTTGGCTTTATGACCACACTTACTGCAGTTGCTGCTACAGTTATGTAATATGGGTGGATACCGTCATAAGTGGGTTATATGTGAATCAGGTGTCCTGCATTTGCAGTCTTTATCACTGACAGCATGAGAGATTGAACATGCGCAGGCCACTTGCCGATTGCGATTAATTTTGCGCAAACGTCAAAAACAAAATTCAAATCATTGGGTTGGTTGAATTTCCTGTGAACATTGCTGTCTAATGTCATTTAATCTGCACGTGAGGAAGCCGTAACATCCTGTGTTGGGGCCGTGCAATTTTAGATGCAGACTGGAAGAAACATACACAGTTGTTGTAAAACTGTACAACCGTGATTGACTCCAGGAGTTTAAATTGAAGCTTGTGCATATCATGCCACCTTGCCATGTGGCTGGTGGTTAAAAGTTCTGATTGGTTTGAACCTCCCAATACAAGTTCACTTTCACACGCACCTTTGGCAGATTACCTGTGCCTTGTGTATATATTTATACCTGTAGGTGTCCCCAGTTTGACCTGGGCAGCCACCAAGTAGATAAACAAAGTCTTTACGGACAGCTAGGTGATCTGTGAAGACCAGACAAAGATGAGTCCAGCAACATACTTGAAGAGTATGTAAGGGAATTCCACAGAGTCATTGGTGAGGCCTTTGTGGAGGCTGGCTTTGTGCTGTAGCACTAGCTCATTGTGGGAGTCTCCTATTGCATGACCACAGAGGGAAATGTCTGGGAGCACATTAGGGTTGCTACTTCAGGTGTAATGAAGCTCTCTTACGGTGCTGATGCACCAGCACGAACACCAGGGGGAAGATCGTGCAACAGTACAAAAGAGAGTGTGGCAGAGACTTACAGCCGGTGACTTACGTATTTGGGCTCATCATGCGCCTTCACGTACATGATGTTTAAAGGTGCAAAATAATTAGATCTTATTACAGGGAATTACATTTATGTGTATGTAGACAGTGACTCCTCTCTTTGATAGGTCCTGTTGGGGAAAAAAATTGCTCTTATATAAAGCAGCAATACTTTGGTTCACACTGATTTCTACGCCTGTGCTGTGCATGTTTAACACAGGCATCATTGATGAGTGCCTCATTTGCCTCATTGGTGAGTGCCTTATTTGCCTCATTGGGAAGTACAATGGCTCTGGTACCTGAAACTAAAAAAATGTTACGTGGATATCAAAAAAGTTGTCATAGATACATCTCTACAGTGGTCCCCCTCTCATAAGGCCACCCCAAGTGCATTAGAAATCTGGCTTTATGAGAGGTCGGGTGGCCTCTCATATGGGGGGGGGGGGGGGGGGGATAAAATGAAAATACCAAACTTGATGCATGGAGCATCAGCCTCTGTAGAGGGGATGGCCTCCTGGTCAGGGGGGCCTTACAAGAGGGGGATCACTGTATTTCATTCCACTCATAAGTTTGGCCTCGCTTGTATCTGATAGTGACAATATATTTCAGAACCTACACTTGTTGAGGATAACATAAACATTTGCTACTCCACACTGGGGAATCCTATTGACCAGGGCAGCAGGCCTACCAGTCACATGCCACACACCTTTCTAGGCAGAAAACAGACTGGAAAATGCCAATCACTTCCGGTAAAATCAAAACTTGAGGCACAAAAGCTCAGCAGCTTTTCCCTAACAAAATAACATTTTTGTCTGGAAGTGTGAGAACATTGCTTGCCCTCGTGCATTCTGTATGTTGCCTGATAAGCCAAATCAGTGTGTCAGTTGAGCATGCTCAGTGAGGTTTGTCTTCTGTTCAGGTCACAGGTCACTTGATATAACTTTCCTTTACTTATACCATAAAAAGTGGTTGCCAAAGCCAATTTTTTTTGCAATATTCGTTATAAGTATAATAAACATGTATGTGTGTGTGTACATATGTACATAACCTGAAGATTCTTTAGAATGCATGGATACCAACAGATACAACCACACATGGATAAGCACTGTGTAAACAAAGAAATAGTAGAGATATGTTTATGTTCCATGATTTTGCAATGTACATGTATCTGGAAAACTGTACCATAAGAAAAACTTTCCTTCGTAAAATACATATTGATCATTGTATATTACACTTGAAAAATGACCCATCGATTTTTAATTAATGTGTCTATTCTTCCATGACAGGAGAGCAAAGTTCTACATTGGTCCATGTTTTGATGGTGCCAATAGAAAGGGACCTATATTTTATAAAAGTAGTTTTTGTTTAATTTTAGTTACAGTAATGTGGGCTACATTCATAAGTGGGCCTTATCAACAAAGGAACTTGTATCATGTTCGCTTATTTCTCTAGGACATCAGCTTGGGATGTTTGTACTAAAATTTTTGAACATGGTGCCACCAGTTAGCAGAATGACTTGTCTGCCGGGGATTAATGGCACCGAAACAAGCTTTGCGCTAATTCCCATCTGATGTCCCAATTTTATATAAAGGCTAATATAACCTAAAACTTTCTTCTGAATTTCAAATTTAATGAATATGATTTGTCAGTATACAAAATGAATTGTTAGAATGATTTAGAGCTCTACAGTTTTTCATTGAGTGGTACAGAATAGGACTTTGCTCTTTGAATATTGGACTTGATAATGTCCAAACGGTATGTGGGCTTACAGATTTGGGTTTAAGTTTCTCTTTATATTGGACAACATAAGTCCCGGCTGACATTGTAAACACAAAAAACCCACAACATTAACAGGAGACAGCAAGCTCCCAAATTGATCAGTTTCACATTGGAGGTAGGGCTGTGTACTGCGAAAGATGATGAATCCATTTTGGTCATGATCAGGCAGATAGATGTACATTGACCAGCACAGTTTGTAATTTATTCAGAATACATGAAAAATGTAGCAAGTCAAAGATGTCAATGTAAGCAAGTGATTAAGTGCAGTGTCTGGGCGAAGATAATACACTTGTTAATGACAACTAGCTTTTGACAGCCTTGCAATCTGCTTCTGCCATCACGTTCCATTTCAGTTTCACTTTTGTTCCTCAGCCAAGCAAGCATATAAATACACCAGTTTTTGACTGGAATTACCCAATATCAATCAAAATAATTACTTGTTATCACACCTGGTAAAAAAAATATTCATTATTTAACAGCTAATTTGAGATGTTTGGGTGAATTGAAGAGACATCTGTGGCTAACTGGGCAGACAATTCTGTGCCCTGTACATCCCAAAGTGCTTAAGGGCAAAGGAGTGGATGCTTTAGAGCCATTGGAAAAAAAATGAAGTGCACAGAGCATTTATCAAAATGATTATGGTTTGCAGCGGGGTTTTAGCTGTTAATGAAACTGATCCAGGGTGAGGATGGTGTAAAAAGAAGAAAGGTGATTCTGGGTTTAATGATAACTTAAGCTCAATGGGGAAACAATCACAAAATATGTTGACCTCTGACCTTTATTTGTCTGTGAATAGCTGTGTACTGTTTCGATAGTTAAGTGCCTTATTGCCAGAGCTCAGACAGTCCAGCTTTGGTCTGCCTGTAGCCCTGGGGTCCTGTGGACACAGCTTTGATTCTCTGAGAATAGTCGAATACTTCTGGGAGCAGTATTTGGGTGCATTACATATTCTGACTAGCTGGGATAGGCTGTCAAATGAGGACTTTGGGCCTGATTGTCTCATAACATAAGGTACTCAGACAGACACACACCTGTAAATTGGACCTTTGAGACATGAATAATGAGACATCACTAAATATCTGCTCCGTAAAGCCTTTTTAATAGGAAAACAGATTAAATACACATGATGCCAGGGATTACCTGTGGCCCTGTCCAGTTGTTACAGGCAGGCAGTCTGCAGTACAAAAACTATGGTCTTGTGAGATTATGCAAATGTCGATAGTTCATGGGAATCAACTGGAAAAAGGTAAAAACAACACCCCCCCCTCCCCCCCAAAGAAAAAAAGTTTCAAAAAACCCCAACAATCAAGCAAGCATGGATGAATCAGTTTGTGGGTGACCACCTAGAGCCTTTGATAATGATGGGCATTTCATTCTTATGATTCATGGAACATCTTGTAAGTTTTATCTCTGACATCGGCATTGTTACTGGTGAGTTTTCGAGAAAAACATCAGATTTTGACAAGTGAAGAAGACAAACTTTGAGCAGAAAGGTACTGATAGCCCAACTTACTGTGATTGAAGTCCATCAAACTTGGTCATTATTTAACTTGCCTTAAATTTGCTCAGTGCTGACTTTGAGGTCAAAGGTCAAGGTCATAAAGCCCTTCAATGAAAATCAAGTTTAAAGTTCCCCAGCAGTACCCACAAAGATGTACATGTAGCCGGGGTTTTGACTGAGATGTAGTTCAGTTTGTATGCAGTTAATACTTTGCAAAGCATTGGTTATGAGTGACCTTGATGTCAAAGATGAAGGTCACAGGGCTGCTCGGGGGATGCATAATGTTTCTCACACAAAAAACTCGCTCTTGGTTGATTTGAGTTTTTGGTAGACACTGAAGGATTGTTTTTGGCTAGAAAGGTATGCTTCAGGGACACATGTTCCTCTGTTTTTTTTTTTTTGCAAAGTGTGATTGTGGACTTGTTTCAAATGTCAACTGCTGCTGGCTTATGATCAGCATAAATTTTAATGGATTTTTTTTTATCAAATTTGGCTAAAAGAAAGATTGGGCCTGATATGAAGCAAAACAGAACCAGAAAGGTAACTGCAGACTGTATATAACAATAACACAGATTTGACTATGGTAGTGCTCCCATACCCCTCCTCTCTCCCCCCCCCCCCCCCCCCCCCAATCTGTCATTGCGGTGTCTATTATTACACTCAGATACCATAAAATACAGGGACCCATTTCATAAGGTGCCGACAGGGTTTAGTGTCCAGGGTAAGTATCCGACACCAATGAAGTCTCCATTAAAAGAAGGGGAAAAACGTTAAAGATACCCATTTACATTCAACTGGGAGTTACCAGCCAGCATCACTGTGTGTGCCAGAGCCAGGAATGATTAGAATGAGGATATGAGGAGGAAGATATAATAAGGGGGAGTGTCAATTGCTCCATTTCATGCTATCTTGTCCCATCAGGGGAGGGATGTCTATTAAAGCGATGCAGCTAAGGCTTGCCACCACACAACATAATTTTTTTTATTGCATAGTAAATCGCATTTTTACTAAACCAGCAATTGCAACCAACTGATATTAGGACTACAAATGTCATTACTGAAAATTGCGGGTTTAGTAATCAGATTACAAAATGTGTTGGCAGATATGTATGTAAATTATCATTAACCCAGCATATTGTCAATAAAGTTTATTTTGTGGCTTCATAAGATAATTAATTATTATGACTGTTGTATTCATTGGGTGACTCCAATGTCCATGTTGCTGTTCAACAAAAGAAGGCAGCCATTGAAAGCTGCTACACACATGTATTATCTTACATATTAAATCCATTTAAATCAATGAGATGTAAATTACATTTACTGCAGATGTTTTTTTCTGCTGCCGGGTTGCCATGGTAACACGTTGGCAATGGCGTCGGTGTGAAAGGTAGCCATAGTGTCTTGCTAGTCTTTGTGAGCACCTGTTGAACACTCTCCCAGTCAACCTGAGTGATGAATGGCACTTCAAGGTTCAAAAGTTGAAGCTTTGTTTTGGGCGGGCAGCCACAGCTAGGAAAAGGGATATATATCTAACTTGGAGTTAACCCTGGTCTGCCGGCAATATAGAGTAAACAGCTTTCTTCAGGGTGGGTTGGACACAGTGCAAACAGGGCCCAAGGGAAGCTGTTGACCAGGGACATGCTACATTGAGGCGGTTTGTCTACAATTTGCAATTTTTAGCTCTGATGACTTGTCAGCAGAGCTTACAAAATTAGTTTGCATCCATCATCCATCTGTCTTGTTTTTCCACCCAATCCACGGTGTCCGTTTTCAACGTCCAAAAATGTTAGCCAGATTGACTCAAACTTGGTTGTGTCTACCTTGGTTGGGTCGCTGCCAAGTTTGTTCAAATCATGCTCCAGTGATTTTTAGCTCTGCTGACCCAATGTTGCAGAGCTTATAGCATCACTCATGTCCGTCCTTCTGTCCTTCCATCCGTAAACTTTTTGGTTGTGAGTGTGATAACTTTAAAAGTTTGATGATAGCCCAATACAACTTTCAGAACTTACAGGGTCAATGGGAGTCTAGGTTCCTTTTGATATTGGTGGTGCCATCTACAATATTATGTAAAATTGGGGTAAAAATGTGAAAATCTTGTGAACACTCTAGCCTCTTTAATTTTTGATGGATATTCACCAAATTTGGTGGGAGTGTGTGTGTGTGTGTCGGGGGGGGGGGGGGGTCCAAAGTCTAACTTGCTAATGATACAAGTGGCACCGCCTATAATTTGACAAATCATTATCCAAAATATGTTTTAAGATATAAAATTTCATTATTGGAAAAGTGATTGGATTAGACCTACCGAATTGATAATATATATATATACCATGTCCAATGCTAGAATGTTATAAATATGAGTGACGTTGAGGTATTTTTGTGAGGTCACCATGCCTGTCAAGTTGAAAGAGATGACTTTGTAATGGCAGGGTGTAGCTTGGACATCAATGGCAATGTGAGGACAGCACGGGGACCATGGGCCTCTTGTATTACATAATCTTGGTGACGTTGATCTTCTTCCCAAGGTCACTTAGGACATAAAATAAAGGACTCACTGATTGTTGTCTTGGCACATGCAACAATATCCATCACAGGAATTGCAGAAATAAGCTATGATTACATGTGGAGTGAAGTGCCATCTGGTGGACAGTTTATACACTGAATGTACATGAGCTTTATATGTTCAGAGGCCACTTGAGGATTCGCAACTGTGAAATGAAGATGCAGGTATAATGTAGCCATGGTGCCCACAGAGCATTAAACTCATGGGCCACTTGTTGGAATTTTTAATGAATTTTTTAAAGTGTATTTTTTTGGTAAAATTTTAAAAAACTTCTTAGTCTGAAATTGCTAGGGCAATTACTTCGGGTTACTTCTGAGGACCCCTAGATGTAATTTGTTCAATGGGTGGTACTGTGGTTCTTTTTATTTTATTTTTGAATGTTTTTGCTTTTGTCGACTTCCTCTCTCAAACTGCGTGTTGGAACATCTTCAAACTTTGTGGGAATGTACCTGGACTTGATGTCCATCAGATTTGTTCACTACATGGTGCTGCTGTCAATTTCTGATTTTCAACGGATTATCAAAATTAGAGAAAATGGTGATGGGTTATGTATGTTTAATAGCATTGTTACTGTACAGCAGCGAGTGTAGCAAAACTGACATATTGGCTTATATCTGGGCAAAACTGACATATTGGGTTATATCTGGGCAAAACTGACATATTGGGTTATATCTGGGCAAAACTGACATATTGGGTTATATCTGGGTAAGCTTGGATGAGGCTTATTTGGTTTCTTTTTGTGTTATTAATTTTGTCCCTTTTCATTTAAAAATGACTTGTGAAATGTACGATTGAAGATTGATATTACAAACAGTGATAATTATTTTTTTAATGAAAAGTGACTTGGGTACTATTCTGACGATCACAGTACCACTTTAGCTGGGCGGGTGCTAGCCATTAACCAGGCTAATGGTTGTGGAATTTGGCTGAATGAATTTACAACCTTTCAGCCAAATTGGCTAAAAAATTTTGTTACTTTGTAGCTTCAAAATCAGTTAATTGTTTTATCATTGACTGCCGCCTACTAGAAATAAAATGTTTGAAAATGTGGGCTGATTTTGGCTAAGGAAATAAAAGTTTGGCTAACAGATTTAGGTGACATTAGCCAAGTTGGCTAAGAAAATAAAATGCCTGGTGCAACCCCAGTTTAGTGTGTGCATGGAAGGTCAGCTAAGCGCAGGCTTGTTACAGGTCCTCTTGTCATGACTTTTGCATGAGGTGCACAATAAAATGGGCTTCATCACACACTGACTGGCAGTGTCTGCTTCTTCATCTAATCCGGAGGAAAAAAGAAAATGGAGAAAGGCACTTGCCAGGAGTCGTTATCATTTGACTTGAGTGGCAGTGACCTTGTCTGTTTACCTGTCCTGCTCAGCAGAGTGATGGTTACGGACATGACACAATGTTGCACAATGTTTCACAAGGTAATTCAATGCTGGCTGAATGGGGGGACTCTGTCAGAAGCCTGTGGGTTTGTGGTCAGGTTGCAGACCTGCCATGCCCCCAACTCCCTGTTATTTACCAGCTCTGGTAATTGAACCACCTGTCTGTAACACTAGTAACCAGATTTGATTGATTTACTCGGGATGCAATATGGCAGTCAATTCAGTGGTTAACTGTGGTGTTGAAAGAAAAAAAAAAAAGGTGAATATTTAAATAAAAAAAAGAGAGATAGTGACTTTGCAGCCATTTTTATTTTTCACTTACATTTACCAGCATTGTTTCCATTTGTGCTAAGATGCATGTTTTCATGCAAACTTTTCTGTCTGTACAGACCTGATATAAATGAGGGGTGAAGAGTTCCTGTTGTACAAATGTACATATTATCAGTTTGCTTTTTTTCCCCCACCCATTTTGCACCAAAAAGAGGGTGCTTCTCTGTTATGATTGTACAAAAAAAAAAAAAAAAAAAAAAAAGGAGAAGAAAAAAAGTAATTTGATTTCTAAATCTTATAAAAGTATTGGATAAACAAATTCCAGTGTCGTGAAAATACCAGTCATCCCCTCACCCAGGCATGGTTTCAGAGGTAGATCGAAAAACCATCCAATATTGCAGGGGGAGAAAAAGCATGAATCACTGGAGGTAATTATCTGGATGGCACTGTCATGTAGTGTGTCTAACCTTTCAGACCTTGCAGCCAGTGTTAAGAGTCCATGCAGCTTGACATGTCAGAGGTTGGCAAGTGCTGGACCATTGAGGAAAGCACATGTATTGCCTTCCACACAATTGGTAGTGTAACCATTGCATCTTTGTCCATGTTTTGACAAGTCAATTACTGTGCGTTTCTGTTCGTGTCGTGTACATCAGGCATGCCAACATTCAAAATGTCATTTCAGGGACAAGTAGTCCAAGACCATCAGGGACACGCTATAATTAACTGAGAATAAAGCAGCAAATATACTCAATTTTGATGACGGAGACACACCATAAAGTTGGCAAATTTTCAGCTAATATCATGGATTGTCCCTGATGATGAGGGACAGTTGGCATCTTTGGTACATGTGCAGATGGATAAGTGAGAACCTTTATCTCCACAAGAGGTACACTTTTATTGTGACCCATGGCGTCCCAAAATTGTTCTAAATTGCACCTTCTGACCACTGATTTCAGATAAACCTACAGCACCTGACCAGTCCATGGCAGTGCAGGCAGGAATTTGACCAAATATTTCCTTCAAGAAGTCCTAGAATGAGTTTTTGCTGCAGATGTTATTGCTGTCCAGCGGAAATCCTGGGGCCAATGATTTTCCATTTTTTCTGAGAACAAAGTGGAATTGTGCATTTTTTCACCCATGAAACGGAATATGATATTTTTTCTTCTATGAATAATATATAGATATATAGCAGTGAAGCAATGAAACGGAATTTGAAAATTTTTGCTGATAAAATGGAATTCCCTTTTTTTTTTGAAATGGAAAATCATTTTATTGTCTCGCCAGCATAAGCTGTTGGCAAGACTAAGCAGTCCCTTTCCGTCCGTCCGTCAACAAAAAACTTCGGAGTGGCTTGAATTACGCTGGCGAGACATTCATGCCCCCGGGCATCACTCTGGTCTAAAGTCCACCCCCTTTTTTTTGCAGTGTGAGGTTTTCTGAAGATAAAGTCTCTCAAAGATATACATGCATAGTAACCCTTTTGAGAAACGTACTGTATATGTGTACTATGTGTATTGTTTTAAAATTATACCAGTGCGTGAATCCTTTTAAGATATATAACATGTGTATTAACCCTTTTAGAAAATGCAAGTGCATTGACTCTTCCAGTGCTTGGTTTTGGTGATCATAAGTGATAAAAAACTCTGTGAAACTTGGTAGGATTAGGTATCTGGGTAAGACCCAGGTTGGGATTGTATCTGGGTCTACTGGGCCTAATTTTTGAGGTCACTGGGTCACAGATTTGAAATCAGTGTCTGTGGGATAACTGTGGAAGAAGTAAATCAAAGGTGATGAAACTTGGTAGGATGATGTTATCTTGGCAAAACCTCGATTAGGACTGTATCCAGGTCACCCTGAACAAACTCTCAAAGTCATAGGCTACCTTATGTGAATTTGAATTCCATGCAATGGTATTATGATTTATCTCCTTAAGAGACAACATGTTTTAATGGGGGACATTTGTCTCTGTCTTGTTAAATCAGTAACTTCCAAGTTTTGTCCTGATTGGTCCTTTTGCTGGTAGATTTATACCTGCACTTCTTGTGCGTGTATCTTCAAGTCAGTCCAGAGACATTTCTGTAATGGTGAAAGCTAATGGTTTCTGGTGAGTGCCTTGATCTTGGGGACAAGTCAGACGGTGCAGACATTTTGAAAAAGATACTCAGCATATTTGTCTGTAACTGCAGTATCAAAAAGCAGACTGACGAAGCACAAACTATCAGGACATAATTGTGAGAAGCGAATGTCAGTCATTCCATTGTTGCTGTGTCCAGTTTGTGTTTTGGAAAAGGTCCGCTCTTCACCAATGTCAGATTTACTCGAGAATGACCAAAGTCTCTTGTTCTTGTTATGCCGTTGAAGTGTGTAATTTGAATCATGTAGCCAAATTTATACCAAGTTCGCAATCCATTTTCCATGACCATATACAATATATTCATCAAGTGTCGTAACTACCTAGCCAGTCGCCTAATTAAGCGGAAGTTTTCTTTCACTGTGGCTATCCAAAGTACCAGTACCCCAATCAGAACTCTATGAGTTAAAACATGACTGTTGCAGGTAAGTATGCAAGTCTACTGGATACCTTTCCTTGTCCCTGCCTGGTATATCGCAGGGAACCAGTCTCTACTTCATCCACTCGCTAGCTCCTTTCACATACTGGCTCCTTTCACCTGCTCTATTTTTTTCCAATTCAGGAGATGTTTCTGATTTATCAGTAGGAATTTAGGAGATTGCGTGGACAATGGGGGGGGGGGGGGAAGGGCTCTCAGGAAGGGTGCGTGCCTCCTTCCTGATGCGAGCCGTTTTTGTAAATATGGAGTTAAATGGTGCATTTTGGTGGTTTAACATAAAAAAAAAATCAGCTGTAAGAAAGGAAATGGGTAAATCCATTTAAAATGCCATTAAGCACAGTCAGTTTGCTGTAAATACACAAAAACACAACACAAACAATTTATACCAAATGTCAACTCTTTTTAACGGAAAAAAATTGATAATTTGGGAGCTTTTTTTTGTAAGATTTGGGAGTACGGGAGACTTTAAAGAAATGAGTTAAATTTTGGGAGATCTCCCGTAAATTCGGGAGTTTCGGAACCTCTGCATGCTCGCCCCTTTGGCTGTACTTTCTCAGCTTGCATGTTCTAGCACTGTGTTTTACAGTTTTCACATAAATGTGTTTTTAAAAAAAGGATACTTGTATCCCACAGATGTCTTAAATCATTGTACTAAAATAACATCAATTGCTGATCAGCTGTAATCCACTAATGTGTTTAATTCATGACTGCACAAAATTGTTTTGGAGGTGTCCACTTGCTACTTACTGTCAAACAGCTCTTTGTTTGCGCTACCACTACAAACAATGGTCGGTTACAGTTCTTGTCTTGCCACACAGGTTGATAAGAAACGGTTGACAACTGTGGCATGTTTGTTGTTATCATCCGTTGGTACATCACAACATCCAAAGACAAGAAATCTAAAAACTATTGCTACTTCAATCTATAATCCGGCCCCTTTGAAAATTCCTTATTTTTAAAATAGATTGATATACAAATGTTTGACTTGCATTATTATTATCATAATTTTTCTTGTACATTTTTTTTTCCAACTCAGAATATGTGGGAGTGCACATTTCTTTGTTGGAGATCAAATACACCTGGCTAGGTAACAGGCATTCAAATGGATGTATAGCTTCACAGAAGAAAGGTGAGGGATAAGGATGTAAAGATAATACGATAATGAAAACTTGTCAGCAGAACAGTTTGCCTCATAGCGCCAGGAAAGGGCAGATAGGTCAACCTGTGGTTAAGCTATCATGCAGGTGAAAACTGATACAGGGTAGCGGAAAAGCCCTTGTGTTAAAGACAATGCTGTCAGGTTTCCCATGGCGTACACATGGTGGGTACCTGGCCACAGGTAGACTGCGGCAGACAACAACCTGCATCACCGGGGCTGGCTCACTGATGCCATGTGACGGTTACATCTGTGTGGGCTTATTATTATCCTACATATTTGATAGAACTGGGGCAAATCGATATGATTGGTGCACATAAACACCTTTGTTCTACTTTAGGTGCATAGCATCAAACCCAGATGAAAGTGATAGGCAAGGTATTCCAGGTGCAGGTAAATCCGTGCACTGCCAGGGCTTCAGCAGCAGACAAGTGGAGATGGCCTGCTTTCATTGATGCTGGCTGGTCAGATTCACTGGGGCAAATGGCGCCCAAGATCTTTGGCAGGAAGTGCTCACAAAACGAACCCTATATGACGATTTTCTGAAAGTGGAAATGTAACTGAAATAGTATTTTTGTACACTTTTTAGTTTTGTATTCTTTGAAAAATATATTTAAATTTTTATTTTTTTGGGGGGGGGGAGGAGAGAGGGAGGGCTGTCGGATGTTGATGAAGAGGAGGGAACTTTAACTGTTTTTTCCTGTCTGTTAGTTGTGTAATCTCATAATTGTATGACATCTGTGTAGCAGTGCAGGTATACACCCAAACTTCTTGTCACTCAGTATTTTCAATTGAATACAGGTGGATGCCATTTGGATCCTGTCTGATAAAGCTAGCATTGAAGAGTTTAGGAATGCATGATTGTACGTACTCACTTGATTAAAAATTCAGTTACAACCTCTTCTTTTGAGATATTAAGGAAGAGATCACTGAGAAATGGAAAAGAAGGCCTTCATTTTGCCAACATTCGTTCATTGTCAGTTGCCCATGTGTATTTTTATTAGAGCGATCCATTTCGTTTTGCTCACAGGAGGGAGTACACAGTTAAATCTTTCGATATTTTATCTTGTACCTTGAGTACATATTTTGGGAGTATAGATTTCATATAAGGAAGAGTCCACTTATTTTTTTTCTTAGTTTCAGGGTAAGTGAGCATAAATATACACGATTTGTATGCACACACACAGACTGTAGATGCAAGTGTATAAACTTCTTTATTCAGTGTAAGATGACAGTAACCGCCATTATATCAGACCACACCATCAGTGTGAAAATGTTCAACAGAATGTGCAAGAGTGACAGCGATACCTTCTGAGTGTTTTGGCCGTCCCCCTGGTGGGGTGGATGCAGTCCGGCACAGAGGTGGGTTCATGGTGCGGTCAGGGGCAGGGGACAGGTGTGTAATCTTTCAATAATAGGGTGACCAGCTCACATTGAGAGTTCTCTTTGTGGCGTGGCCATTCAAATGCGTTGCAGTCGCTTCAAGACCGGTGGTTTGTGCCTCAGCATGCGAGGCAGGCTATTACGTGATGGGGGCCCCCACTTGAAGCCTTGTGGCTCTCTGTCTTGAGTATCTGCCACTGAAGGACCGATGCTTTTATGTACACAGGTACCCTATCGCATTCAGAATCAAAGGAAGAGAATACTGATTAACTGAACCTCAAGTTGTAGCTTTGCAAGCCAATAAAAGGTAGGACATGCATGTTGAGGTTTGCATGGTGTATTTAGTATTTGTTGAATGACTCTTGTCTCAGTCTTGGGGTAGGTGCCAGTCATTGGCCAATTAGCCATGGATAGGTCAACATAAGTGGAATTTTGGCCAAAGATATTCACTGTCTTTTAGCCAAATTGGGCAAAATTTTTTTTAGATTTCTTTAGTTATATCCCAACAAACAGAGTTTATGCGTGATGTACTGTTTTTTACGTGTCTGTTTGTCCATCTGTAGATCAACCCTTGTGAGCAAAATAACTCGTGATTGATGGGCCACATCAAATTCAAATTTACCTCTATTGTACCTTGGCATATATTATGCTGATGGCATAAAATTGAAAATAGAAACGAAATAAAATAGTATTTAACATAGTTTTAATTGGAACTGTGTCCAAAATAGTGAAATTAACAGTTCAGTTAAATGGCTGAAATTCAAAAAAAAAAAAAACAAACAATACAAAACCCCCCTAAATTTATGTGCGTGAAAGCATATTGACAGTATTTAAGATACACACTAGCATCGTCATCAAAGAGGGTGTACGGTGTACCTGCCATTGCTGTGAGCATTGTGCTCATCTGGTACAGATGCTAGAGCAGTCCCTTAATCAGGAAAATATGGATATAAAGCCAGGGAACTGTAGTGTAATATGGTAATATCACTTCATTATCTGAGATGAAAAGGCACAGCCGTGTAGAGGAGTACACCTGACATAGCCTCGTGAGCACCAGGGAAGGCAGGACTCAAATGGCTGTCAAAGTGTCTTCTTATTAGGTACATTGGTGACTCATGTAATTGGGTCAAGCAACTTCACCAGATTTGTAAATTGCTGCATGCCAAGGCTGTATGTGCTGTCAGTACTTACATGGCATGTAAAACAATATTTTGGCATGGGCATAGTTCACCATCGTGCTGTACACATGTTCACTTTCGCTAGTCATGGCAGCTAAAAGAATTCAAAGTGATGTGATTTTTTTTTTTACTTTGACATGTGGAAAAGAGGCCCAGTAGTTTAAATCTGTAAATTCCGTATCCTTTGAAGACAGCGAAAATAAATTTTGCAGGTCAGAAAACGACTAGAATATTCTATCATGAAAATATAAAAGCTAGCACATCCTTAGTTATTTTTTTCTCAGCTGACTTGTCAGTAAGCTGAGCTTTTATGATGGGTCATTGTCGATCCGTCATTTGGCTGTCACCAGTTCACAATTGACATTTTTGACTTTTCCAAAACCAATGACCACATTCTATGCACACACACATGCACACGCACACGCACACACGTACGTGACCACATTCTATGCACACACACACACACACACACACACACACACACACACACACACACACGATTTCAGAACAATTGGCCATGCTGTTAGAATAAAAGATTATTTGTGAATGCCAATTGCTTTGAATAGAGACACTTCTGGGTATGAAGGTGAGCCGTACACAGTTCGTGAGTGATCTTGATCTCATCCTGAAGACCACAGGACCACTTACTGAATTTTACTTTTCGCCATGTAGCTCTGCTGACCAAAGGTTGCGGAGCTCATGCGATCACTTATGTCTGTCTGACTGTCGGTCCATCCGTAAACATTTGCTTGTGGACACAATACAGGCCACAGTTTTCAAGCTAGCCCTTGGAACTGTCAGGACTTATCAAGTGTATGAAAACATAGGTCTAGTTCGATATTGGTGGGGCCACCTACAGTATATGTAATGTAATATGTGGGTCAAAATGGGAACATCTTGTGAGCACTTTAGCATCCTAAATGTTAGATAGATATTCATAAAATTTAGTGTGATTGTGGAGGAAGTCAAAATCTCTGTTCCTTATAATACTAGTGGCACCTGCTATCACTTGACGGCAATAATAAGTCAAAATGTGGCAAAAAATGTTAGATTCCATGTCTGGGAAATAATTGAATTAGACATGCCAAATCTGTAGGATATATAGATCATGTCCAATGCTAATGTTACATAATATCAGTGACCTTGACCTATTTTTGGTTGGTGACCAGTTCTGTTAAGCTGAAAGAGGTGACTTTGTAATAGCAAGGTGTAGCTTGGACATTGATGGCAAAGAGAATTGAGTCTCCAGATCAAAATTGTATCTAAGAACATTGTACGTAAATCTGTACTTGGTGACCTGCTTTTTGGTCACCTTCGTCCACAGATTGTGAAGTTTGGCATTTCGTGTAAGTTTACTGTTTTTCTTCAATAACCGAAAAAGTTATTACTTGATTTGAACAAACATACTATGAATACAAAGCTGGAAGTGAAGTGGGGTGCACACTTTCAATGTGACAATTTCTTAATCAGTTAAAGGTCAAGGTCAAATGGCCAGTTGGAATATATTGGTCATCTTGTGAATGCTCTGCACTGCACAGGTTTTGATTTGGGCCCATGTCACTTTAAGGACTTATTAAGTGTATGGAAATCTACATAGTCTTTAATGTTGGTTGCACCACCCAACATTATTATGTAACATATGGGTCAAAATGTGAAAATCTTGTGACCAGTCCAGCATCCTTAATTTTGTATGGATGTTCATAAAATGTTGGGAGATTGTGGAAGAGGTCAGAATCTCGGTTGTGTGTGATACTGGTGGCGCCACCTATAGTTCAACAGAACTTACGAGTAAAAACTTCTTGTAAGTTATAAAATTCCATATCTTGAAAAATAATTGAACTAGAAATGCCAAATTTATTGGATACATAGATCATGTCCAGTACTAATATTAGTGACTTTGACCTTTTTTTCGTAGGTCACCAGGCCTGCAAAGTTGAAAGAGATGATTTTGTAATAGCAGGGTGTAGCTTGCACATCAATGGCAATAATTTTTTTTTTTTTTGGTGATGGTCATCAGATTATATGTCAGCAGAGCATTAGACCCATGGGCCTCTTGTTACTTTGAGAACCATTCTAGATATGAATTTGATGCTGATGGTTCTCTATTTGGGGCCAATTGACACAGTAGATGAGTGACCTTGACTTTAGGTACAGAATTACTGTCATGAATTTTACTGTTCATTCAATAACTGGAAAACTATGTGAGCTAGGACTCTGATTTATGGGAGAATAATGTGGTGTTGTTGCATGGAAGTCTTCAAGAAAAGTGACCTTTACCAAATTCCAAAGGTCACAGAACCGCTTCATTTTGTGCATGCAAGGTCAGCTGAGCACAGGACTATCACAGTCCTCTTGTTTATTAATTTTAATATTATTTAATTATTTTTTATTTTTGAAACTAATGTACTGTGACTTATTCTTCCCCCTCCCCATCCAGAAAGGACCAGAGTACATCTGACATTTATGTCAAGTTTTGTGTAATGCATGGGTCAGTCATAGTTCACGCCCGCAGATTGCATTTGTGTTTTACAGACACAAAATGCCCAACACAAAAGGCAGTAGCTTTGCTGATAGCTACCACTTGGTGAGATCTATTGCAGCAGAATGAGCATAAGTGGAGTTTGTGAAGCCGTGTTGAATGGAAGATGATGTGAAGTAAAGGAGAAAGGGAGAAATGTAGGCAGATGAAGCTGCAACCAGGGAGCTTGCTGTTTACGGATGTAAGGCTCCGAGTGCTTGGGGGCATGAACAAGATATTCTAGGATGGACCATTTACTGGGCTCAATGGTCTGCTATCAGCTCTAATTGGTAGTGTTCCCTGCACATTAAAGGCACATAACAATACACAGGGTGGTTTAACCATATTCCCTCATATGTGGTACAACCATATTCCTTCTGAGGGACGCTTCATTTCCTGTTTCTGTTCTTAATTTGGATTTTTACGAGTGTAGAAACTGCACCATCTTAGTAACCTAGATGGAAAAGCGAGGTCCTGTGAAGTTGTAACATTATACAGACTTTGAGACTGTACAATGTCAAGAAATGTCTATTGTTCCTTAAAATGGACGTACATTGGCAGACAATATTGTATGCAAAGGGAGATAAGTTTATTGTGACATCCTTTTTGTGGTGCTCTCAAGTGAAGATTATTTGATGGCAGGACTGTTTCACAAAGTGAACAGTAGCTCTTGACTGTCTGTCACTAAAATGATGGCACTAACTCTTTCAGTGCCAACTGTGACTTAAGTCAAATAACTAAAGATGAACTGTTCTGAATTATAATAAGGGCACTACATTCATATTCCTTGTAGAAAGATTGTTTATTCAAGTACCAGTATGCCTGAAGTTATATAGAATGTAATGGTCCAGGTCAACAGCTTTCCTCGCCATGTTTTGGGTGCCAAGGAAAACTGTTGATTTGGTTGAAAATGTTGGACTGAAAGAGTTAAAATGGCCAAGAAGAAGATTTGATGACATCATCCATGTTGTTAATAATCAGTCAACAAGTACAAAGACCAAAAAATGATAGCAAGTTTCTGAATTGACTGTGACCAATTATAAAGTCTAATGAAAATGGATCCAGACCAAGACTTTTTTGAGGGGGCACAGTTCATTCGTTCAAGTGTCGGATGACAAAAGAAACTTTTTTTGCCAGGCCTGTTTCAAGTACATCATCAGCAGTAAACACTTGTGCAAGGGTTAAAACTTCTGAGGGAGGAAAGTGACTCTCATTGTTAATTTACATCATAAAGCCTGGATTACGGTGAGATGAGCAGCGTTTTGTCTCTCTGCCAGGACCAGGAGTGCTGGCATGGCTGGGGCCACCTTACCCAGCCTGCTGCTTGGCAGTCGCCAGGTGACGTCTACGCCAGAGACCCATCAGGCTGATGGCAGTGAGGAGCTGATAATATTGGCTGCAGTTTAGTTGTGCCCAGGGAGAGATTTATTTTGTTATCTTGTCAAGTATTTTAAATATTATGTCCATAACATATTCCATGCAGGATTGTCCTTTGAGTGTGTGTATTGTGTGTGAGAGAGAATGACTGAATACTTGCAAGCTGCACAGCAATGTTCAGCAGGGTATTAGACAGACAGACAGACAGACAGACAGACAGACAGAGAGAGAGAGAGAGAGAGAGAGAGAGAGAGAGAGAGAGAGAGAGAGAGAGAGAGAGAGAGAGAGAGCGTAAATCAAATGCATTATATACACCACGGGCATCATGTGCTTGGTGTTACGGGAAGGAGAGCTCAGAGAGTCCTTTGAAGTGTTCACTGACGGGGAGAATTCCTGAGAATGACATCAACTTATAAGAAATGTATAATTCCCCAGGGCAGGCACACCATTTGAGCTGAGAAGAGAGAATTTGTACCCATGTATTTGGGCATTAAATTCTTGATCATGCATCAGATAATATGTTGCTGGCAGTGGACCATGTGGCACCAGAGAGCCACTTTGTTGCCAGTTTGCTTTTACAGGCACAAAGAGGTGTGCCCAGACATGTATTTGGAAACTTGGGTTGACCGATTGCGTGGCCTCTTGCTTGTAATAAATGTCTGATACAACCACAGAGTGACATGTACATGAATTCATATCCATTGTGGTGAGGGGGATACAGTTGTATGTTATAGTCTCAATGAACAAGGTATAAAACTTTAACACAGGGCAGAACCTGGTGAATAAATGAACAACCTGGAGCCTCCCTTGACAAGTTTCCCCTAGTGGGTGGGTGGGGGGGGGGAGAGGATAAAGAAAGCTCTGTTTAGGACTTGACTCAGTTCAATTCATATATACAAAAAAAGTTGCATTGAGTTTCCACTTTACATTATGATGTCATTTACATGTGAAACACGATGTCATGCTGTTGCTATTTTAAGTGACCAAAAATGAAGATTTTGTGAGATCGGTTCAAGAGACACATTATCACTGACAGTGAAGCCAAAGAGAGAAATGAAGGCGTAACTGTAAAAGATAGTCTGTGTTGCACCAGAAATTATTCAGTCACTTGAATATGAAATAAATTGGTCATCTCACATAATAAATGTAGATAGTGTTTATCACATGGTGATCTCCTTCTGCCATGTATGATGCTGAGGGTTTCATATCACTGTCATCTGTACATGATGCCATATATGTTATCTTAGTTCATAGCTGTACAGTGATGCATTGCATGATGTTCTCATTCTACCATATGTGAATATGAATATAGTTTATTGAAGTCTCACCAGCATATAAATATAAAAGAGCTGGTTCACACAGTAGAACATACATGTAGCAGCCCCTACATACAGAGTTATGAGGGGCAAAAAAAGGTAGGTTTTAGACATACAGAGACTCAAAGGCTCAACATAAAGCAGGAAATCTTGCTCTTTTATTACATATTACACATATGTATGTAAAAACTTGGCATTATTTGTGGGTCTGATCCATTATCAGGGCTGTCATCTTGACTGGCCAGTCTTTGCAGCACTGCTGGACATATTTTTCTACTCACCTTTTGGAGAATCATGCCCTCAAGGCAATTTCTTTGCGAGTTACCACATTCAATTGTCTTGGTGCGGGGTTGCTTTCAATAGATACTTCAAGGCAGTTTATTTAGCTGACAATAGGAAATCCCATTATATTGTACACCACATTTATTCACTAAATAAACCTTCACTGAACACTAGTTATGCATATATTTTGCATTCTACCCTTCTAAAGTATTTAGTCTTAAAATTGTATGTGAACATGGCTGCCATATTGATTATTGTGAATTCCTTACCCAATGGTTTGTGAACAAGAACAGTAGTTTCATTTTTTTTCCCGGTCCATGAAATATTAAACCATAAAAAAAAAAAAAAATTAAATACTCTAAATTATCAAAAGTGGTATGATATAATGCTTTCATGCAGTAAACTTTATGGGAACTATTATTACCACACCATACCAGCAGTGACTGGAGTGATGCGCTCCCCTTTGACAAAGAGGCGCGACACTGAAGTAGAGTCAAGTTGAACCTGGTTGTCCAACCTGGGTCCCTTCCCCACTCTTATTTAGCACGCTTGGCCAAGAAAATATTCAGTGATTTGGCTCAGTCCATGTTTCCTGAGAGGTACCAGGGAGAAAAGATGCCTTGCTTGATATGTTATGGTCCACCTGGTAATGTCATATTACATGGGAATGAAGAAGGAAGAAACATGACGGAAGGTCTGTGGTAAAGTGATTATCACCTCATGCAGATAAGCATCGGAAAAGGGCTGGGTTTGGCGGATGCAGTAGGAGTAACAGCAGTCTGTTTAGTTGTACGTCCTGGAACTTTTGGTGGGTGTCTGCTCTGGGTCTAATTATAGAGTTCATATTCAATTTTTCGATAAAGAAACCTTCTAGGCTTTCTAGTGCTGTTTTTCAAAATTTATGTATATCAATTCTGATGAAAATGCAGTGGAAATAAAGAACAGGAAGTGATTGAAGGCGATGCACAATGTCCTTGACTTCATCAGAGAGCTGACAAGTTGAACAAGTCTACTGCAGAATGGATTGGAAGCTGCATGAGCAGTTGCCTTTTTTTATCAGTAAATCAGTTGTTAATACAACATGAGATGAAAGGGTCCTGGTGCAAAGCGCTTGTTGGTCATAAACTTTGCTTGGATTTTTCTGTCTCCTCCTTTTCAGACAACTCCCATTTTGTCAGTTCTCCTGTTTTCTGTGTTTTGCTACTTCAGAGCCTCGTGTGTTAAAATATAGCTGCCATTCCTTTAAAACGCATAGTAGAGTGTAGGTGTTACGTGTTGCACATACTGGAATCTCACTTTCAACTCTGTGATGCTATGTTGTAATCTTAGTTTACAAGTGTACACGGGAATAGATCACATGGTGATGATCTTGTTCTGCCATGTGATGTACATGCTTAATTCTCCTTTTCAGATGCGTCAGATGCATCTACTATGTAAGTGTCCACCCATCTATGTTGCAAAACACAGTGTTAGATTGACAGTGATATCCTTGTCCGAAAACACCCTGCGGTTTGGCTGTGCGTGTATCAGGTATTCATATCATGTCCCATTGTCCAGACACTGTGATATGACTTTGTTCACTGTACACCTTGACATGTTACACTCGACACCCATCATCTGATCTGTTTGTTCAGCATCACATTGCATCAGATGTGTTTCAAAATACACGGCGGCTCGTCGTGCTGTCACATGATCTCATGGTCTGGTGCTGTTACACCTGCAGACATTTTTTCACAGATCATAGAAATTTCAAGCTGCTGATTTATGGCTAATTTTTTTTTTTTTTTTTTCTTGGTTGTTTTCAGATGCCACTTTTCAAGCGGCTGACTCCAACAGCCCAAAGCAGACTTTTGTGCCATGTAAAGTGTGTGGAGACAAGGCTTCCGGTTATCACTATGGAGTCACCTCCTGTGAAGGCTGTAAGGTATGTACCTGCCAACTGGAAGGTGGCAAACAATCAACCCTGTACCTAGTACCCCACCTCTCTTAGTACCCCCCCCCCCAATTATTGTTTTCAATTTAATGGAATTTACCTTCACAGCTTTTGCAACTGGGTCATTTGACGGCCCTTGACAATTTCAAAACTCAGATGAAAAGTGAAATATGTCCACTTTAGATTACTTAAGTATTTTTCTCATGTATAAATTTTTGCTATTTTTATTCAAAAGTTGACAAATTCACAAAGTGTGAACTTTATAATTTTTTGCCTCAAAAGGTAGGATGTTTCAGAAAACAGAACCCGCTGCATTTAAGGTTCATGCAAAAAGCCTTTGTGTGCAGATAATAAAACTCATTGTCCAGGAAGTTTGCAGTACTTGTATTTTTAAATGGGTAAAATAATTTAAGTGTGAAAAACATGAAAATAGCAGAATTGACAGTGGTTGTGTGTGACTTTGTATAACCATCCTAAGTTGAGGTGGGGACACAAGGTGGCCGTTGTGCACACTTTTCTCTGCCGTAGTTACCAAGGGAGAGAGATTTAACTGTGAAATTTGTAATGGAAATTTTTTTTACAGGTTTCAGAAATATCCTTGAAAGGTATTTGTATAAAGATGGCAGACTTGTTTTCAGTTTTGTATTTTGTTTGGAGGTTTTTGTAATTTTACATAAAAGTTTGTTGACAACAAGGTCATGTGTTGTTTGGCACTATTAACAGAACCTGCGTGTTTTACACTGGTCTACGTCAGGTATTTGTTGCTCTTCCTCTGGGCGTGTTAAAAATCAACAAAAAATACAACATCTCTAAGACACTCAAAATTTGTAACATGAAGCAAAGGTTTGGATCCTTCTATCATGCCCTGTGTAGTGCGACCAGTTTCGCCAGTACATGTAGTGTGGGTCATCAGGGACTGAAAATTTCAATGGCTGCAGCGTGGTACCGTTAAAAACGTAACGTACGTTTGTTATGTGATAATACAGTACATTGGCAACAATAGATGTTGCTAACTCCGAGTCAAGCTTAATGTCTAGGGTGAGCATTGGTGTTTGCTCAGACTATTAATAGTCACCCCTCCATTGTCCATTGACATAGTGTGGCAACCTAAATGCAAATTGCATGTAGTTTTTGGGTGCTTTTGTCTCCCAAATGTGTGTATGGGAGGAGGCATCCTTGGTAGTATCATAGCATATCCTAGTGACCAGCCTCTGCCCACTTCATAAAGGAGTAAAGCTGGGGCAGAGAGGGGGTATTGACTCAAATATGTATCGAGATGTACAATAAAGACAAATTTCTTGAATAATTATAAAAATATAGGGATATTAATTGAGTATCTCTTAAAGATGTGAAGCAGCTGTGAAATGGGAGAGATTGAGTTGTCCCCCCCCCCCCCGAAAGAAAAAAAAAAATCACTAGGACACTCCCCTAGATTGAAGAATGCTGCCAGTAAAATTTGATATGCCAGATCATAAAAAAAAAAAAAAAAAAAAAAAAAAACTTGGAAGTCTGCTGTTGCAAACTTGACATTGGGGTTCTTATGGTATTTGATGCAAAATTGTGTTGATGCATTTATATTTGGTACAAAAGAACAGACGTTAAACCAAGAACATTTATTTGGTAAATTTCACTGCCAGGGTAAATGGAGCCAGACGGCACCAAGTACCAGTGGGCAGACTTAACCATCAACCCAACAGATGAAACGGAAAAACAGTCATCTGCCAGATGAAAGAAAATAAAAACCAAAGTCAAGTTATTCCACATAAAAAAAAAAAAAAAAAAAAAAAAAAAAAATAAAAAACCAGAAAGAAAAAAAAAATTGCCTTTAACAAGCAGGTGGGTGAGAGGGCAATCTGACTTACCAAGGGATTGAGTTAATATGCCATAGCATTCACAGCCTCCAGTGGCTTCCATGTCTGTTGTGTCAGTTTTGATGCGATGGATCAACACAAGTGAGGAGGATTGTAAGAGAGAGTCTCATAGCTGGGTCAAGGAGGGTGTGATTGCATCAAAATGACAGAAACATCAAAGCCGATTCCATACAGTGACATGGTTCTTAGTGCAGGCTCAGGATGGCTAACCAATAGTCATTATTAACCCTTTCCCCCTTGAATTAAGACTGAGTCAACAGCTTTCCTTGGCATGGCTTGGCCAATAAGTGCCCAACACATGCCAAGGAAAGCTGTTGACCTGGGACATGTGATCTTGATCTACAACTCGCGGTGAAATTGTTTTTTGTTACTGTTGAAACTAAATGAAAACACTGAAGCTGAGGACGTTTGACCACCAGCCGGTTTTGGCTGGTTTGAGGGGGGAAAGGGTTAAATGTTGGATCTTGCATGCAGAAATTAGAGGAAACATTGTGGAGGGAATTAGGTATCAGGGTGAACGGTGTATCCTGCCGTACAGTTCTTCCTCTGCTTCATGTGCCCAGGACGGATCTATTGGATATTGGCTGCCTGAAAATAGATTGACAGGGACGACGTAGACATGTAAAGATAGCCTGATGCCTCTAATAAAGTCTGATAAGCTAATTAAGCCCAAGATGTATGCAGATAAGGCATTGGGATATAATACCTGGCCGATGATGCATACAGATCATGGAAAGAGAAACCGTAAATGGAGAAGAGGGTGGCTTCATCATGCTGCCATAATAAAGCATAGCGCAGCTTCCCTTCACATTCAAATTGAAGAAAATTGGATTCAAACTGTCAGCGTAATGCAGCCGTGGCAGGCAGGCATTCAGCTTGTTCCCAGTTCACTGCTGCAAACAAAGGGACTCTCTGAACTATACATTGCAGGGATTATGATCAATTCATGTTCCCAGGTTTCAAAGAGTAGATATATCTATAGAGGAATGAAGATTTAATGACGATATGCATATGATATTGCTATTGTGCATGGTATTGAAAGGGCATTGTAAATATTTATTAAAGGTAATGTCAGGCCTTCTTTTTAAAAATTGATGATTTACATGTTGTTATCAACTGTTACTTGGTTCCTTGTGTCAGTTTTAGGTGCCTGTGGTAACAGCAACCTGTCTTAATGCATTTCCTCAGCTCACAGAGAGGGGGTCATCAAAAGACGGTTGATTTTCTCACCACAGTTAAACTAAAATGGACATGTGCAAAAATTGAGACTGGCTCCAGTTCACTGGTCTGTCATGGCGGGGGTGGGGTGGGTGGGTGGAGGGTGGTGTTATGTCCTTCATTGGCAATTTTGACTGAAGTGACATGCTCTGAATTAGGGTGCTGAAGCTAAATTAATTTTCTTTGAAAACTGTACTTTCATCTTGTTGCCATCATGTCTACAGTCACAGAGACTGTCTTAATGGTCCAGGTCAACAGCTTTCCTCAGCGTGCTACGCTGAGGAAAGCTGTTGACTCATTCAAGGCTTTCCACTGAAAGAGTTACTGCCGGCATCGCTTTAGACAAAACAAAAGGGTTAATGCAGGCATCACTTTATATGAAACAAAAGGGTTAATGCAGGCATCACTTTATACCGTAAATTACTTTATTTTTGTGTGTATAAATTTTCGTGGCTTTTATATTTCTGACATTTCATGTTTTGGACATAATTCCTATTCAGACAATGTTAAAATACTATTTCACTGTGTTTTTATTTTCACGTTTTTTTTGGTGCTGTCATCGAAATAAGCAAAAATAAGAGTACAGTGAAACTAAAGCAATTTACACTACAAAGCATTAAAAGAGTTAATATGGGAATCTTTTTATACACAGCATTGTTCCTGATTTTGTTGAATATAACATGAGATAAACTCTCTCCATCCCACAAATAATACATTTGAAAGATGCAAAGATTATTTGGATTGAAGGAAGAATGCATGATTGGAAAGACCTAAGCAATGCTACTTTATATTCGGTGTCTGGTTTGAAGGTTTTGGGTTATGGGATTAAAATGACACGCGTCCACCCATGTGGTTTTTATGATCTGGTCAGTCGTGTCTACAGTGTTTCTATGGAATATTTGTGCTGAAGTTGGGCCTTTAAAGACAACGCTCATGTAAAGCTGGTGGATGGAGCACAGATGCCTGCGAACATGCGGAGATGGAATATTAAGTAAGAGGGCCCAGTCAGTGTTATGATGCAGTTGATAAAACTCTTTTGTTCGTTCACAGAAACCCATCGGATATTAGTGTCCAGTGGTTTAAAAAACAGAAAGGTATGTGCCATCAAGGACAGGGAGTCCAGCAGCTTAGGTCCAATTGAATGATGGTACATTTATGAATCTGTTCAGCGTTTTACTGTTGAGGCTAGCGACAAGGATAAACAGCTTGATGGCTTCAGCTGCTATTGTGTCAGATGTATCTAGTTTTCTAGATGCATCATTTAGAGATGTATACTTTGTTGCCATGACTATCATGAAGTCTTTGTGTGGGAAAATTAGGCATTTTTGGAAGGTGGACACAGGAAGGGATGTTTTCATGAATAGATTGAAACTGCTAATAATGGTTGTCACATGATATCAATCAGATGGGGTGGGTGGGTGGGACGTGCACACAGGTACCTTGTCCGCTAAGATGCAGAAAAACAGCGTTACACAGCAAATTGTGTAAAGCCTGTTTATACATCTTTAATTGTGTTACGTGAACCAATAAGGCTGGATTGATGAATCATTGTTGCTGAATAACTAATTGATGTACACATGCAGAAAGCTTGAGAGAAAGATGGATCGTGTTTCTGGGGGATGGCAGGCTGTTATCACAATGCACTCCACTAATGAGCCAACCTGTGTGTGTTTCCTTGTTTGAACAATGGTCACAGATAGCTGCCAGCCTCGTTAAAAGCCGTAAGCGTAATCAATAATTGTATTTTAGAGGAGTGTTTGATGTAGAATGTGCATTCAGCAACAAGAAGCACATGTGTATTGTGTTGTGACAGCCATCAACGCATGTAATATCCAATTTAAAAAAGAAGAAAAAAAAAAAAGGAATGAGAGAGAAAAAAAGTCTTGACTTAATTATTCTGCTCTACCCTTCACTTTATATGGACTCTTCCACTCGCATTGTTGTATGGATCAAAGTATTGCCCCTGGGATCCGCAGGTTGAGATGTGTGCTTTGTACAAAAGAAATGAGGAAAACTAATCAGATGATGCAAATTGGATTCTTTTGGCTGACTCTACATGTATATTGTTACTGATGGATTTATTGGGTGTACCTTTGGATGGAAAGTAGTGGGATTATGGTGGCCAGTATGACTCATTTGGAGTTTAAAAAAAGGAAAAAAAAAAAGGAACAAAATTAAAAAACAATAAAACCCCCAACAACAAAAGCATTAATCTCATCAAAGGCACTTTGCAGACTGTCCAATTTTGGTTTTTCGGTGAGGTGATTGGTGCTGTAGGTTGACGGTTCGAGATCCAGCTATTCTGTGGTCCAAAAACAAATATATTGGTGGTGCTTCTTTGATGCTGGTGGACTTACATATGTAGGAGCCTCCAGTCTGGGAGAACTCTGAACACAGTAATTGTACTGGATTAAATACAATGAACTGGGCCGTGTCAAGTGATAATCACACATAGCTGCTTCCAATTGACCGTTCTTTTTAGCTCTGCTGACCAAAAGATGCAGAACTTGTTTGATCACTCATGTCTGTCTGTCATTCCATCTGTCTCTCCGTAAACTTTTTCTTGTGGATGTGATACTCTCCACAATTTCCAAGTTAACCCTCTATGACTTTCATCACTTTTCAAGTGCATGAAAATGTAGATTCATTTCAATATTGGTGGTGCAGTATTATGTAATAATATGGGTCAAAGTGTGAAACTTGTGTGAACCTTTCCACATCTGTAATTTTTGTATGGATTTTCAGGAAATTAAGTGGGAATGTTGAGGAGGTTAAAATATCAGTGACATATAGTACTATTGGTGCCACCTACTGTTTGACCGAAATTACAGGCCCATAATGTGTTCCACAAAGTAAAATTCAATCCCTCGAGAAAAATTATTAAGCTACATTTTCAAAATTTAAAGGATATGTAGATTATGCCTAATGCTTAATATATTGTATAATATGGTTGACCTTGACCTATTTTTGTGGGTCACCATGCCCACAAAGTTGACAAAAGTGATTTGGTGGTGACAGGGCATAGCTTGGACATCAACCAAGAAGAGGGTTAATCTTCCAGATCAACAATTTGTTTGAATGCCAGTTATATAAAACTCCACATTTTGACGTACTTTTGGGGTCACTGTGACCAAATAGATATGAATGGGGCACTTAAGCAACAGTATTGTTATTCATGTAAGAACTTAAAAAGCTGTTATCTGATTTGGAAAAACAGATATCAATAGAAAGCTTGACTCAGGGTACAAAGTTTGAACAGTAGAATTTTTTTTTCAAATAAGAGATGAAGGTGAAAGTCATAGGACCTCTAGGAATATGGGTCCAAATGTGAAAATATATAACCCCGGGTGATCGCTAGATGCCAACATGACACATTTATATTGGAGCACTCAACTAAATTTTATAGAAAAAAAGAGAGATTTTTTTCAGAATAAGAATATTTTTGGGCTTAGTTGCCTTAATTTTCACAGAGTACACAAATGAAGAGACAGAAATAGGGGTCTTTTGACAGTAGAATTTTTAGGGTGTTTGCTTGTAGTTTGCAGGAAATAATATATAATTTTCACATTTGGTCCCAGTTCCAATTGCAGAAGCTGGTCTACAAGTCAATTGAAAATTTGATACGAGATGATACATGAATACTGAATTAAATTTGGAATGAATTAATAGGAAAAGAATGTGTAATAGGTACTTAGGCCCTATATATTCCTTATACATGAGTTATAAAATGCCACTTCCTTAATATCAGAAAACACTGAGTAAAAATCCTTTTTTTTTTTTGCAAAATACAACACACGGACTCCAAAATACAAACTGCATATTGACTTGTATTAATCCTTGGTATTGAACATTGATTACCATAAAGAGGTCCGTTTGGCACTTATTTTTATACACTTACATTCCAAATAAACTTCTGACAATAAATCTACCGAACAAATATAGTTTTCAGGTTATAATATTGCAACAGGAAAGCACGGCTCACCTTGTTTGGTTTCAAATTGTTTGTAAATTTGTCTGCAATTTCAAATTTTCCACCACGCACAACTATCTTCTGTTGAATTCGAAAAAACCTGCCCGTGCATTTGCAAAGGTTTTTACTTCGGGAAAGCATGTTTCCAGGGGTGTTGCTAAGTGTGGATGGCGGTGTGGGCCAGGCACACACCAGTGAACACTTGTGTACTGCAAAGAGGATCGACTGGCCGCTGGTAGTGATCTCGGTAATTAACTCGACTCATCAAGAAAGATCAAAGCAAAAACACCAATTAATTGGATTATGACACATTTATTCCAGACAAAGTTGTTTGAAGCCCAGAGACTTCGCTTTTCTCTCTCTCCACTCTCCTTGTTTACACCAAGGGTGTGTTAGGCCAAGGGTCAAATTTGGTGATATGTTGTGTGGCCTTGACCTATTTTTAAAGTCACTAAGCACTTAGGTAGAGAACACTAAGTTCAGTGTGCTGCTAATAAGGCTAACAATGCCAAGTGCACCGCAAATGTGTATCATGGTGAAGTCTGTATAATGTAGATGGCCTCGACCTTCCTTCTCAAGGTCATAAAGGTACATATGTATCATGTGTATGTCTATCAAGTTTATAAGAATGTTGCATGGAAAGATATTTGACTTTGAATTGCAGCCACTTGCCCGTGTTACAACTGCCTTAAAAAGTCATACAAATTTGTACCATAAAAATCACAGGGTTGGAGTGTGACTGTCAGCACTTCTACATCTACAATCTTTCAGGGATAATTTGCAGACTAGCCAGTTCAGCGATAAATGGAGATTCTGTCTGTCCAACTGAGGAGTACCAAAAAAGAAGTGGGAAAAATGGAATGACTGAAGAAGTGCATGAAATGAAACTAGAGAGGACTTTCCGTCCCATTCCATTTGCACAGCAAAACCAAGAATTTTGTTTTTTGGGGGAAAGCATGGTTCAGCCTAGGGTGTCCGAAATGGCAATGTTACTCATTCAGTTGGCTCCTAAAGTGCCTCATATCACCCCAAGGGGGAACATAAAGATGAAAAACACAGATGGAAATATAACTGACATGCTGTGGTTCCTCTCTTCACAGGGTTTCTTTCGCAGGAGTATACAGAAGCAAATAGAGTACCGCTGCCTCCGTGATGGCAAGTGCCTCGTCATCCGACTGAACCGAAATCGCTGCCAATATTGCCGCTTCAAGAAATGTTTAGCGGTGGGCATGTCCAGGGATTGTAAGTATCTAAGCTTCGGTGAAACCAAAGGACACAGGTCAGATCCAGGCGGGGGTTCAGTGGATGAGAAGGGGGTGGGACAGGGGTGTTTCGTGTTCTGGCCTGAGTTACTTGAATACAATGTCTGTTCTGTTGATACCGTATTCATTCCAATAGTGGCATGCTGTGCTTATGCGAAGATTTCCTGGAGCAGACATGGTTGATGCCATATTCATTCCAATAGTAGCATGCTGTGCTAATGTAAAGATTTCCTTTAGCAGAAATGTTTTTTGTGGAGTTTTGTGATAATAATAAGTCTTAATTTACAATACCACAAGCAGTTACACTTATAGAATCCATATAGCAATAAAATAACAATGAACCCTCTTCTTTTATCAGAAGCAGTTAATTTTTAAAAAATTATTGAACAATACTGAATTATTAATAGAACACGCAAGCTTAAAAAGTAGGTAATGTGCCTCTATTAGGACATAGCTACAATTGGAATGAATATGGTATCACTTTAAAACATGTAGCAATGAAAATATCATTAAATGATTTGTTTTTATACCTTATCTTGGTACTTTTGTATCCTGTAAATTTCTGTGAAATAGGACCTTATCTTTAAAATAATGACAATCTTCTTTGTATATTTTATTCTGAGGAGAGATGTTCATGAAATGTAGTCCTCAGTAATTGCCAGCATATTTTAAGGTGGGTACAGCTTTATTCAGTGATGCAAGTCCAAGTTCAAGGATTAGACCGCAACATAAATATTATCATACTAAAACAATAGGCTACATGGTTATTACGTTGAAGGTCTCATGAAAAGTTTATAAAAAGAAAAAGCCATATTTTTCTTCTAAATTGAACTTTTAAAGATAGCAGATCAACATATAGTGGCAGTTACTGACATCCCCTAGTGTGCAGGACGTGAAACGGACATAAAATCCGAGTGCACAGTTCACCCAGTTAAGTTCAGCAAGGTTAAATAAAAAAGATTTCTCTCAAAGCCATCAGTGTATTACCATCTAACATGAAGTCCAACAATTGTCCCTTGCTTCTGTAATTCAGAATAAATTGCACATTGTAAATCTGCTGGCCTTTATAGTGTGGCCTTATTTATCATTTTCAGCTCAGCTGACTTATCAGTGAGCTGAGTTCATAGGATGATCAGTCGTTGGGTATCCAACGTCCATGCATGGTCCTTTAATTATTCATCACTGGAGTCAATTTACATTTCTCTTTTTTCATTTCTCTGAAATCGTCTACCAGATACCTCTTTGAACTTGATGGGGATCTCTCTTGGGTGGGTCTCTAGTAGTTTGAGCAAATTGTCATGCTCCCGTGATTTTTTGGGGGGGGGGGGAATCTGGAAATATCTTCTCCGAAACTGCTTGGATAATTGCATCAAATTGCTTCAAATTACATAGGACTGCTTCTTGGGACCCTTAGACCATAATTTGTTCAAAAGGTGGTCTGCAAATCTCCCCCCCCCACCCCACCCCACCCCCCACCCCCACCACCACCACCAATTTATGTTTGTTAAAGCTATTTTTTACATCTCCAGAACCACCCAACAGATTGTGGTGAAATTCCTTGTTGAAAAAAGTCGAGTAAAATATTTCGCTTGGTGGTGATGCCGCAGAACCCTGATTTTTTTTTTTTCAAATTTTTCAATTAGGGTACTTGTCAGTTGATGCATACATTCCTGTTGATTACAATGCAAGTCAATGGGGATCGCAATGATAATTCACATTTTTTGCTTTTTCTCCGAACCATCAGTCAGATTCTCTTTAAACTTGGTGGAGATGTACTGTAGGCGGGTGTCTGTTGAGTGTTGGGGAGTTGTTACTCTTCACAAAGGTAATATCTTGGTAATGTTGGCTCTTTGGCTCATGGTTACTTTTAAACACTAATAGGAAGGTACCTCTGGAGTTTCATTATGGCTGTTCGTTTTGACCCTGAGTGACTTTGAAAGGTGAAAATGACATAGTGGCTTATATCTTGGTAATAGAGAATCCTGTCCCTTTCATTTAAAAAGTGATGACTCCAGAGCTGTAGAGTGAACACTGTGATGGTGCAAACAGTGATGATGTTGCTGTAGAAAGGCGACTTTGATATTATTTGGAAGTCATGGGACCATTCAGCTTGTGAATGTTAGGTTGGCTAAGCACAGGACTGTCACAGACCTCTATTTTTCAATATCACGAAAGATAAATTTTTTCCAAGTCGTGCAAAAGCGCGAGTTACGATAATAAAGATAAGCCCCGGTAAAACATCATACAAATTTGCATACACAGTATATTATTAGAATGTTCAAAGACTAATACCGAGAAAAAAGGCCCCCAGAATGTTAACTCCATTTCAGCTACCACCTGGTGGCAGAAATAGGGAACATAATAGAGCTTGGTGGCTTTGCATATGTAATGATGCTGGTCTCTCGGTTGAGACCAGACAAAGTCTACTGGTGACTTGCCTGGAAGGATGAGGTGGTGTGACATGAAGATAACACGTAACAGGGAAAGTGAGCTCACCACAGCTCATCCTTGCTGTAGGGTGTACTCTTGGAATCCAGAGAGGCTGATGTCAGAATGAAACTTGACACGTGATTAACTTGCGTACATGCACATACACATGAGAATCTCATTGCATCCCACTGAGTAATCTTCAGTAACATTGGAGTACCACATGCGTTGCAATAAATAGCTAAAAAAAAAAAAAGAAAAAAAGAAAAAAAAAAAAGAAAAAAAAGATAGTTGAAAAGACATTCAACCATCACTTGCTAAAATGCGTGCAGGTGTCTAGGTGTGTAGCTCTCTGAGCAGCTGTGAAAGCTGTTTGTCAAATTTAACTGATGCAAGGAGAAGATTCCAATTTTGCAGTTTGAAGAGCACCTGGTAATAACCATTTTATTCAGCAATACTGTTGTGTTTCTGATATGCCACAGCTTTAAAATAACACACTACTGGGAAAGTTGGTGGTTTGGCCTGTTCTGAGTGAAAAAAAAAAAAAAAAAAAGAATTCATGTAATGTAGATTTCACAGTGAATTCTTGCACCTTGGCAGAGACTTTTGTTCCCATGTGTGCGAAAATATATCCAGCAGAACTGATGACATACCGCCATAGTGGCACTGAAACAAATCTTGTACTGGTTCCATGCTGATGACCTGTTTTTATATAAGGGCAAGTGAAGCATAAAACTTCCTCCTAAATTTTAAATATTATGAACATGGTTGTTCCTTATACAAAATAAATTGTTGATCAAAGTATTCATTTAGAACTCTACCTACAGTTTCTCAATGAGTGATATGGAGTAGGACTTTGCTCTTTGATGATCAGACTTGTCATTGTTCAACTGGTACTTGGGCTCACAGGTTTGTTTTGATAAGTTTCTCTTCATATTATATGGAGTCAGAAGGAAGTGCACATTTCTTCACTTTTAAATACATGTAGGTAACAATTTTCAAACTTAATGTTCTGCCTCACGGTGTCAAATTCTGTCACATGGACCACCATATTATCTACGTGTGATGTAGACTTGAGTCGGGTGTGAGCCCATCTGGTGTGGGGCATGTTCTTCTGGATGAAGATGCAGGTGGAGACCCCTGGGGGACAAACAACCTAGACTCTCCTTATTAGCCAGCGGTTGTTAGGAGGAAATGGTGTACAGTGTATTAAATGAAAATATTGCCTCTGAAGTAGTGCTGTCACCCACGAGAACATCCTCCATTGTAATTTGTACCATGGCTGGTCATTGTTCCCAGGGATGGCTGCTATTGCTTAAGTAATGTGCTCCTGGTCGCATTCCTCCATTGGCTGCCCTACAAGGAGCTTGCTACTGTTCAGTTTACCTGTGTAGCAAGCCCATGAGTTCAGGCTTTGTGGGTAGGAAATCATTCTTCAGTTTGTTGGGAATATGGCATACCAACTGATGGGCCATTAGGGCTCACGATTACAGGGTCTGTGAGAGGGAAACCTTCAAAGTCAAGTTTGTAAGCAAACAAAGTAAAGCATGGTGTGCTCTCTTTTTGGCTTGAAGGTGACTTGTCAGTGAGGAAATTTTATGAAATCTAAATGCATCCCTTGGTCCATCAGAATTTTTACAATTTAAACTTCTCAAAAAATGCTATATGGGATGTTTTGATTTTGCATATGGGTGTTCCCCAAGTGGTCCTCTACTAAATTTATAATGGAGATCATGATGCAATAGTTTTTCTATTTTTAAAGTTATTTTTTTTTTTAATTTTATTTTTCTAACAAATTCAACATTTAATCCTATTAAGAACTGTTTGGCCAGTTGCTTTGATGTTTCATACAGGGTCATCCAGGTTCCCACAGTTTACCTCTGGCCACCAGGTGCACTACAGTTTGTTCTTTCTATTTTATACATTTTTGTTAGTGAAGGTTTTTTTTTTTAACTTCTGCAGAACACCCAAACAGGATTGTTTGAAATTTTATCAGAATAAATGAAGTTGATGGAGAAGTGCAAAAATAATGAGGATATGTTAAGTTTTGACAAAGTTACGGAATTGCCGCTTTTAAAATTTTTGCTGGGTCAGAAAATCTGACATATTGACTTATATCTTGGTGATGGTGGATCCTGTGCCCATGGTTAAGATGAAAGATTAGTAGGAAGGTACACATGCCAAATTCAAACGGGTATCCCATCCTGAATCAAGTTTGTTCCATAGCATTAGTCTTATGACATCTGTCCTCCATTGCCAGTCAGACTGTGTTCTTTGATCCACTCATGTTTTTATCCTTTTTTCATTTCCACAAATCATAAAACCTCACCAAATTTGATTCCGATAGTGCTTGTCATATCCATCGAAGTTTTTTGGGGGCCATGATTTTGACCAGACATGGACTACACAAACTTTCAGCCAATGAGAGAGCAGCTGGGAATTCAGTCCGTTTTTTGGCACTGGAACGTCGGACTTTTTTTCTGAAATGGTTTTTGTGGGACATTTGCGACAATTTGAGGCATGTTGCCATGGATACATGTGGATTAGAATGGATGATCTTTGTGATATACGTGTAAAAAATAGTTTTGGAATAAAATGGCGAGTTGCAGTTTGTTGGTGTGAAAAGAAATGGAGAAATCATGTCAAACCTGAAGTGCGATGGTGGTCAAAATGTGAGCCTCCTTTCAAAGCTTTCTGTGCAGAAGCTCCATCTGACTATGAAGTGATTCTAGGTCCACCCATCTTATTAGCACAGAAGATTGACTGCACAGATGAACACACAATACTTTATTGTAGATAAGGCCCTATGTGGGACATTGCATGTACAGATGTTCTAAATTCACCCACTCCCTCCCCCCCCCCCCTTACTGTATTAGCATGAATGCTTGACTGACAACATTACAAGCCGCTGTGCATATTCCAGTTGGCAGAGCATAGGGTCATGATCTGCTTTCTTTCTTTCTTTCTTTCTTTCTTTCTTTCTTTCTTTCTTTCTTTCTTTCTTTCTTTCTTTCTTTCTTTCTTTCTTTCTTTCTCTCTTTCTCTCTCTCTCTCTCTCTCTCTCTCTCTCTCTCTCTCTCTCTCTCTCTCTCTCTCTCTCTCTCCCTCCCTGCCTCCCCTCTATTTTTAAAGTTTAGACATGTTTTGTAAAAAAAGTTGCTTGAGGAAGAAATCAACAGAGGAGCTATAACACTGTGTGAAGAAAGGACCTGTCATGCATTGAGGTGTGAAAAATGTGATTGTCTCAGAGAACTCTGTGCCATGGGAAGTCCATTAGAGGCATTATCCAGAGATTAGCTGCCGCTTCAATCATTAATCTGTGCTCATATTCTCCCTGTGGCTCTGGTTTGTAACAGGTACAAGGAGAAATGTGCCTGCCGTCCTTTATGAATAAATGGTACGTACTGCAGTATGATGGCTTTGGTTGTGTAAGAGCTTGGCTAGAGTCCAGGGCCCATTGTGATGACAGTGTTGATTGAAATCCTGCACAGTGGACTGTCTACCAGTGTCATAATTAGTTGCAGTGATCTATGGTATCCAGAGTGGGCCTAATCTGTGCTGTAACGCAACCTGGCCCGGTTACCTCACATTGACACAGCCCTGTGACAGCATCTCCCTTTGTTGTGCTGCCATCTCAGCTTGGCTGGCCCATTTTTGGCATGGGTCTTTCATTGGGCGCAGAGCGGCTAATAGTGTTTCCTCAGGTTTGATAATATTCTCTCATTGTGAACACTGGCCAGATCCTGTTACATGTTGTCAGCCTGGTGACAATGAAGTCTTGTTATTGGCTGCTGTCCCTTGGTAGTTGTACATGTCAGTAAATGATTGTGACACCACCATACACATGTTGACACAGATGACAGGAGAGTCCTGTGAAACATGCTTATCTTTGCAGTCAAGTGTCCCACAGCACTTCGAGAATCTCCTGTGTTCACTGTCACTGTTTTTTTTTGTTTGTTTTGTTTTTTAAACATATAAACACAGAAGCTTCAGAGAGTTTTATTTATACTGAAGGCAAGTTTTATTTGTTTTTGAAGAACACTGACTAGATCAGGCTGAGTACAAAACAGGTCATCAGATGGGAACTCTCTGAGCATGCATCAGAATCTGGAATACCCAGACATGTATCTTCTGGAACACCCAGACATGTATCTTCTAGAATACCTAGACATGTACATGTATCTCTGATAGCATATCCTTGCCTTGACTAGAGTAATCTTAAAGTGAGACAACCCAATTGATAAATTAAAGAATAATAAAATTGAAAATGGTAACTAAGTACATTTAATTAATTAAAAAGAACTCTGTCTGCTTCTAAATGAAAGATCTCTAAAATGAAGAACCTATGTACATTTGAGACATAGAAAAAAGCATATACACTAAGAAATATGAGTTTTGCTAATGCTTCCAGCTCTTAGATTCCCTGTCTAATGCAAGCACATGTCGACTGAAGGATCCTGAGCTCAGCTGTCAACACGAGGCAAAACAAAACCAAAACCAAAAACCAAAAAAAAACCCCTGTGTAATCTTTTTGTGCTTAGTTTTGCAAACTGGGGACTTCCATCAAATGGAACATGTGAACTTTGATAACTGGGGAATGTAATGAGGATAATCCGGGTGAAACTTAATGAATGTCAAACTCAACTGTAATTTGACAACATTTGAAGGAATTACTTGTACTTTATGATTACATATTTATTTTCATTAGTCTGTAGTATAAATCATCACATAATTGATACACTTTTCACATTTCTCTTGGGTATGTATGTATATATGTATGTATGTATGTATATGTATATGTATATGTATATGTGCGTGTGTATATATATATATATATATATATATATATATATATATATATATATATACATATATATATATATATATATATATATATATATATATATATATTAAAGAGTAGAAACTGTTTAACTCTTTCAGTGCCAGTCACATCTAAAGTCGATCTACTTGATTCTGACAAGTCTGAATTATCATTAGGATCCCAGATTCCTATTCCTTATAGAAAGACCTTTCATTCCAGTGCCAGTTTGCCTATAGTTCCAGAGAGAATACCTCAGGTCAACAGCTTTTCTCAGCATGCAGTGGGTGCAATGTGGTCAATGCGTACCAAGGAAAGCTGTTGACTCAGTCCAAAATTTGGCACTGAAAGGGTTAATAAATAGTTAAAAGCCATTCAAAGTAAGAAAGAGAAGATTAAAGGTTAACGTTTATATGTACAAATTCATGTCATGTCTCTGATGTGATCGACAAACATTATTTTGCCATTTCTTTGGGATTTACACCTGATTTCTTCCACTGGTCATTACATTATTAGCTCACAGATTTAGCTTTTACCAGTATAATTAGTCACTTTTGTGGATGAGTGAGCAATTATGACTTAAAATAAAAAATCAGTGACTCTTTGTCTTGTGCCTCTGAAGTTCAATATTGCTCCCCTTCCCTCTGTGTTCCTTGAGAGACTATTGTAGTACACAACGCAGTTGACATTGTAACATTTGGGGGGCGGGCTTGGCTTGGTTTGAAGAGAAAAGTCGTGAACCGACTGTGTTGCAAAGGAATGTCCATTTTGTTGCAGCTGTAAGGTACGGGCGGGTTCCTAAACGATCCAAAAGTACAGATGAACAGCGAGTGACAACGACGGACTCTTCTCAGGAGCAGACAGCATTGGAGAGTAAGCAGCTGGCCATATACGACATCATCCTAACAATATCACAAGCGCACCATGCCAACAGTGTCTTTACTGAAGACAAAATCAAATCCTTAAACAGAAAATCATATTCTCTGGTAAGTGGTAGTTTCTCTGCACTTGAATGTACATGCGCATTGTCAACTGTCCTGCCTTGTCAGGGAGATTCCCGAAAATTTGCCAAAAATTTGATCATTTCCAGCAATTGTCATGCATCAGAATTTTGAATTTTCTCACTGTTTGTGTGTTGTTTATTTTCTGTCCATCAAGATCTGGACTAGCTGCACAAGAAACAGATTTTTAAATGTAAGCATCTGTGCACAGATGTGTGGTTTGTAGATCAGTTCGCTATCACATGGTGGGTATTTCATGATGGAAGTTTAACGGTTCGTCTATAAGAATCTATCACAAGATGGCAGCACTGTCCATAGCAGATATTCAATTTTTGCATGCCAAGCAGGGGTGTGTACACCAATGTAACAAGTCACATGTTTTGTAGTGGTATGTTATAATAATGTCACGTCTGAAAACAAATCAGCAACTTGTCCTTAATAGAGAACTAAACAACATGGAAATTCTAGTTATGGCCATAGTTGTAGGCATGGTGATGATTTTTTTACAACTGTGGAAGTTCAGATATTTTAAACTTGTCACATCCATGCTTTAATTTGTGATGTCTTGTGTGTGGAAGCCGAGTACAGTGGCCCCCCTCTAATACCCCCCCCAAAAAGAGACCAGCCTCTCTACAAAGGCCACTTCTCCACACCACAAAGTGGTATTTCCATTGTGTTGTCCCTGTCAAGAAAGGCCACTCCTCTAATGTGTGGCCCCTTTTTGGTTGCATGTGGGGTGGCCTTATGGAGGGGGTGGGGGGCAGTGTACCAACATTTTTCATATGATTGTTTTTTCTGAATTTCAACAGGTGCCAAAGACTGAGCCTGGTCTGTCGGCCACATGTACTGAGGACACTCTAGAGATGCAGCGACTCCTCACCTTTCAAAATTTGGCCGTCCTAATCACTCCCACAATCCAACGGGTCGTAGAATTCGCCAAGCGTGTTCCAGGTATTTTGATTCCCTTTTGAAAGGTTGATCGGTTCCAGACGAGGGTGAAAAATGGCACATAGGTCTGAAAAGAATGAGTGTGTCCTGCTATAAAGCCCGCGTCAAAGTAATTTGAGACATTTATGGTGCTTTTATGGCATGATAGTTGTGCTCAGTATTATTTAAATGACGTCCAAAAATAATTCAGCTGGTGTATCATGACTGTTGTCGATTCTGTCATGTTGTTGTCTGTAATCTAGAGTGTGAGATGACAAGATGGGGAATGAAAAATACTGATAAGTTTGAGAGGGTGACATGCCTAAATTGATTCTGATGTGCTTGCATGCCTACTACGTAAAGAAGTAATTTTTGGCTGTCTTCTGTATTTCAGGATTTCACGATTTATCTCAGGATGATCAATTAATACTGATCAAAGCTGGGTTCTTTGAGATCTGGCTCACCCGCATCACACGGATGTTTAACATGCAAGAGAGTACGCTTACATTTGGTGATGGTAGTGTTATATCCAAGGAACACCTTGAAGTAGTCTATCCAGTGAGTAGCACAGTCAAGTTACTGTAAACAAATATTTGTACACAACGCTGTTCATAGCTTTCAGCAAAAACTGCCACATAATCTAAAAAAATAAGTAATTGACTGGTGTTAGGCAATCGCCGCAGTTACGCCGTAGTACAAAAAAAAACAGGAAAAAAATTGGGAAGCCCAAAGATTTTATTTAATGTTCGCAGCATGGCAGTTTTGATTGTGAGTAATGAGAGAAAGAGGTTTGAGATTTTATTCCTTGATGCCAGAGTATCTTCCCACCTCAACTTTGTGAACTGCCTGTTGCCTATGGATACGTAGCGTGCATACATATTGTATATATATGCTGTCTATCTTATGTATCTGTGAGTGAAAGTAATGCAACTTTCCTGTTTTGTGACAGTTGGAGCTTGTGTCGGCCATGTTTGACTTTGCCAGTAGCTTTGCTCAACTTCATTTAAACGACACAGAGGTCGGGCTCTTCACGGCGGTCGTGCTGGCTGCTGCAGGTAAGAAACACACTGCAGACTGGCCCTCACTGCCACACCCATCCGCCAAAGTGTAAAGCATGGTTTGTAAATACTTGTAATGTGTACAAACCTGTTGTTGAACTTTTCAATTCTAAATTGATGGTGGGGGTGGGGTGGGGGTGCGGATGAGATATCATCATTTTTAGCTCAGCTGACTTGCCGGTCAGGTCACAAGTGAGCTGAGCTTATCTCATGCCACATTTTGCACAGTAACTCAAAACACAAGAAATTTCTGTTTATATGGGCAACAAAGTTGCATGCTGAGATGACCAAGCCAAAGAAAGCTGTTGATCTAGGCTGTGTAGTTTTGAAGGGTCAACACTGCAATTGCCCTTAAAATTGCTTATCACTGATGCTGAGGTGACGAGGGCAGTATTCTGTGTTTGTAACACGCCTTATTATGTCTCCCGGTGGAAGCCGGGGGACATATTGGTTTAGTGCCCGTTTCTTCCGCTTCTTGTTGTTGTTGTTGTTGTTGTTCAGGTTCTTCAACACTTGGTTTCTGTGCGATTAGTCTTGAAGGACTTCACAGAATTTGATGAAACTTGGTAGGATTATGTATCTAGGCAAGACCTAGGTTGGGATTGTATTTGGATGACCTTGACCTAATTTTCAAGGTCACAGGGTCACTTATGTGAAATTGGTTTCCGTGCGATAAGTCTTGAAGAACTTGATGGAATTTGATGAAACTTGATAGGATTATGTATCTAGGCAAGACCTAGGTTGGGATTGTATTTGGGTGACCTTGACCTAATTTTCAAGGTCACAGGGTCACTTATGTGAAATTGGTTTCCGTGCGATAAGTCATGAAGAACTTTATGGAATTTGATGAAACTTGGTAGGATTATGTATCTAGGCAAGACCTAGGTTGGGATTGTATTTGGATGACCTTGAGCGAATTCTCAAGGTCACAGGGTCACTTATGTGAAATTGGTTTCCGTGCGATAAGTCTTGAAGAACTTGATGGAATTTGATGAAACTTGGTAGGATTATGTATCTGGGTAAGACCTAAGTTAGGATTGTATTTGGATGACCTTGAGCGAATTCTCAAGGTCACAGGGTCACTTATGTGAAATTGGTTTCCTTTCCATAAGTCATGAAGAACTTTATGGAATTTGATGAAACTTGGTAGGATTATGTATCTAGGCAAGACCTAGGTTGGGATTGTATTTGGGTGACCTTGACCTGATTTTCAAGGTCACAGGGTCACTTATGTGAAATTGGTTTCCGTGCGATAAGTCATGAAGAACTTGATGGAATTTGATGAAACTTGGTAGGATTATGTATTTAGGCAAGACCTACATTGGGATTGTATTTTGGTGACCTTGATTGAATTCTCAAGGTCACAGGGTCACTTATGTGAAATTGGTTTCCTTTCCATAAGTCATGAAGAACTTTATGGAATTTAATGAAACTTGGTGGGATTATGTATCTAGGCAGGACCTAGGTTGGGATTGTATTTGGGTGACCTTGACCTACTTCTCAAGGTCACAGGGTCACTTATGTGAAATTGGTTTCCGTGCGATAAGTCATGAAGAACTAGATGGAATTTGATGAAACTTGGTAGGATTATGTATTTAGGCAAGACCTACATTGGGATTGTATTTTGGTGACCTTGATTGAATTCTCAAGGTCACAGGGTCACTTATGTGAAATTGGTTTCCTTTCCATAAGTCATGAAGAACTAGATGGAATTTAATGAAACTTGGTGGGATTATGTATCTAGGCAGGACCTAGGTTGGGATTGTATTTGGGTGACCTTGACCTAATTCTCAAGGTCACAGGGTCACTTATGTGAAATTGGTTTCCGTGCGATAAGTCATGAAGAACTTGATGGAATTTGATGAAACTTGGTAGGATTATGTATCTTGGCAAGACATAGGTTGGGATTGTATTTGGATGACCTTGAGCGAATTCTCAAGGTCACAGGGTCATTTATATGAAATTGGTTTCTCTGCAATAAGTCTTGAAGAACTTGATGAAAATTGCTAGAGTAATGTATCTAGGTGAGAGCTAAAATAGGATTGTAATTTTCAAGCAAACTTGGTCATTTGTAATTTGTTATCACCTGTAGCTTATTCAGAGACGTAAGTGTTCCACCGGGAGACATTTGATTTTCTGTTGGAAAACCAGTCTGTTCTAGTTAGAAGATGGTTTTGGATATAAAAGCAGCTAGTCCCTGGACTCTATCAGAAGCACTTCTCCCATTACAGTGATCCGTCCCTCTGACAGGCCACCCCAATTGAAGACCACCTCAGGGTGTGAGCCAGGAATTGAAAGCTGGTGTCCCAAATGCTAAATTTATCCCGACTTCATAATGTTAAGTTGTCCACTTCCTATTTAATCCATTGCAAACTTCATGATTTCAGGGTGTCCAAATTTAAAAAGAAAAAACAAAACAAAAAAAGAAAAACCACAAGGACACACATCAGGCTAACATTTTGGACCAAAGCCTTTCGAGGCCACATTTTCCAGGTCCATAGTGTTATCTTCCATGTAGTTTGACCTACCTGGACAGACCACATGCTTTATGTGACAACTTGTGGATCTGCCCAAAGGCTGGTCTCCCAGACTTGAAGGAAGGACTACTGTATATCTTTGTGAAAAGTTTCCTCGTCATAAGGCAGCACTTACTACAACATGGTCTTGGTTGTGGATCACATGACCAGCATTATAAAGCGAGAGTACTGTAGCAAACAAAATTACTGAAGCAGACGACATTTCACCACCATCCAGTTTCAGTTGCATCAGGTGGAAAGGGCAAAAGCTTGAAAATCATGAAAATAGAGAATGGAATGTCTCTGTTCAAGTCCTGTCAGTTGCTTCATGCTGCTCAGGTGGAAGGTTAGAACTTAAGGAAGTATAATTTACATAAGTATGGCACCCCAGTTGCTGGTGCAGTAAGAAATTTCTATCAACAGATTTAAATTTTTAGCTCAGTTAAAATCATTTTTAAATTTAAAAAAAAAAATACCTGGAGGGTGGCCATTGGAACCAACTTATTAGACACCCACCTGAGGTATATCCTCATAAAATTTGATACAAATCTGGTTGGCAGTTTTGGAGAGGAAGTCAAAAAATAATTTGTGACAGATGATGGATGGACAGACAAGACACAGGCCCATCCTATTAGCTCAGCTGAGCTAAAAGTTCAAATATGTGGAGAGAAATATCCCCATAGACTTAGTGAGCAGTAGGAATGACTACATTAAATCAATAGTATCCCCTGTGCACAACTTGGTTTGACCCTTCCGGGTTTGACCCTTCCGCAAAGTACATTTCCACCGAGCTTCAGGATATTCTCAGTGGAAGTTTTGGAAAAGTCAAAAATGGCAAAATCACACAAAAATTCATTTAAACAATGAAGAATAATCACAACACCACCTGTTACACAAATTGAGGTCTGGGGTGTCTGAGAAGTGATCCTATGCAATTCGAGGCATGCATATTAATTTCCGGCCACAACTGTGTAAGTGGTTGTCTTAGTAACCGTAGTGTCATTTGGCGAGATATGCACCACTGCCTGTGTGGGCAAGTGAGATATGACTAATAAATTGGAAATAAAGAATGCTAAGTGCTGGTAGATCAAAATGTATTCTTGCAATCAGTTTAGGAAGTACTAAATGAATATGACTTTGGTATTTGTAAACTTAAATTTCATCTTTTGAAAGTCTGCTTCTATCAATCTGAATTTTACACACAAGAAGCATCATGGAGTCACTCAAAAGCCTTTTAGAGTCAAGGTTATACCTCTTTATTTGACCTAGTTTTGAAGGTCAAGAGTACACAATGGTAGTACTGCTGTAACTAAAAAGGTTTTTGAGATCTGACTTTGAAATTGCTCGGGGATATGCACCATTATAAAACCTAACTTTCAAACAGGGCATATCTTGCAGAATTTGGTTGCATCTGGTGATAATCAAAACATTTCAAGAAAGGGCATCTCGAACCATCACGTGCCTGTACAGTACTAAAAGGTCCCAAAAGCCAAAAGATTTATTTTTGTTCAAAGTGAAGGACATACGTGTGTTATAGCACTTTTGTGAAGAAAATTTGCCATATTCCCACAGGAAAATAACTTTATTTGCAAAAGAATTTTGTTGCCCATAACGGGCCTAAAGTTGACAAGTTCGCACCTTTTCGGCTGTCAAGAGGGCTTTGGGTCGTGATGTCATGGAAGGGAGTCAACGTGATACCATGGTGGATAGCGATAGAGAAAGCATGAACAGTAGCAGCACAGAGAATAAGCTGGATCTCAGTTTTAGCTTTTCCGGTTCCGAAGAGGACCTCACTGAATATGAGGGGGAAGATGTAGGGTCAGGAAGGGAGAAGGACAGAGAAATTCAGCCTTACTGGAAGGAGCCACAGGCTACGACAAAGCCAGTCAAATTTGCCAGTGCAACTGGTGCTGAGTCTGTGCCCAGCACTGACCATGCCTTAGACATGTATTGGTAAGGCATGCTTTCAAAAGTCACTGTGCGGAAATTCCCATATAATTGACTGGTTGAAGTTTACGGCAGACCATCTTGTGCAGTTGCCAGTAGCCAATACCAGCAGTGTACGCTGCACGCTGAGACACTGTAAATGTAAACTCAAAACCAGTTGAATTTGAAATGATCGGCCAGCCTGCAGGAGGCTTTTAGTTTTATTCTGTTTAGTGATTTATAACAAGGGTTTGGGATACGTGAAGAGAAAGAGTTGCATTGAAAAGCATCGTTGATTGCGGTGCATGCCTTAACGGATTAATAATGACTACTGTAGCATGCCGCAAACTTCAAAAGTGGGCAATACGCAAGCGCTTGACCACAGCTTGAATATACATGAGGCACACAGCGGGAGATGCTACTGTTTTGCCAGTCTTTGCGTGCAGCTTATACTGCCGGTATTGGCAAACGCGCAAGATGGCCTGCCTTCATGGTTTAAATATATTTAAAAAAAAAAAAAAAGGAAAAAAAAAAAGCGAAAAACATCAGGAACAAATAAATCCCTTTCACATAAAAAATAGGAGAAAGTGAAGCACTGTGCGGCAAAAAGAGTGTATATGTCACTGAACTAAGACAATTGCACACAAGAGAGCAAATCACCGATACAATATGTGGCCTGCTTTCTTCAACCAGTCACTGAAAAAGTAATTATCGCACAATGACTTTTGGAAAGCATCCTCTACCATCTGAACTTCCCAAGCGCCAGCTTTAGTCACCTTCCAGGGCACTGTAGCTGTGGCATGATCAGTGTGTTAACAGGCTCGATCTGTCCCAGTTGCACTAGCAAAGACCGGCTTTATCATAGTCTGTGGCTCCCTTTAACATCGGTTCACCATGGTGGATGAATCCAGACTGGACAATCAGGAACAGTTTCTTTTTTTGCACCTTCTCCATTTTAATCCAATAAGCCATGAGCACACTGACATTCACTGCTGCAAGTCAATGCTTACAATAGGAGTTGGTGTAGATGCTCCCTTCCGTGACGTCATAAACCCCAGTGGTCAAGCTATGACGGAAAGCAGTGATGTTTGAGGAGTGCAGCCACCAAATGAGATGCAATTCCGCATGATAAAATTGTGAATAAAATGTATACAGTCAAATCTGTCAAGGCAGAGAACCCGTTGGACCCAGCTAAAGTGTTTGTGTATCACAGGTGTTCAGCTAATACAGGGTCAGGTGGCGTGGCCTTGTGGCTGCATCCTGCACATGTAAACTTTAAATTCACCTGTACAGGCACATGCCTTTGTGAATTTACCAGCTCTGATACATATGTGTTTATTAAATTACAAAAAAAAACTTTGAGGAAAAAAGGTCTAAGATGAAAAAGAACATTATAAAAATTCCAACCATTTGGGAAAAAAGTTTATAGGATTCATAAATTATTAGGCTAACAGTGCATACACATTCAGTATCATTAGGCCACATTACTAATGTTACAAACCAGGTACATGTATATCTACATGGACTGAAGTAGATAAATCTGTCCTACCGGTGACAGTGCATTTACACGTGCAGAAATCAGTGACATAAAACATCAATTTATTGTCCAACATTAACACACAATATGTGTATCACCTTTTATCATACTACTGAACTTGAGAATGCACTTACTAGTTTGATAAGTTTACACCAGTTTATTGTACTTACAACTGTAGAAGGGTTTACCTTTGAACCTGCACACTAGTGACACCCTTTGAATACATTAATGCCACAAATTTGATGAAAGTGTTGAATATTAAAATAAGTTGACGTTTCTGTATTAAATATCTGTGAATTTCCCAAAAATTCCTTCTTTGTGGGGGGTAAGTGTTCAACCATGACAGCTGAAATGTTGCTTTGGGACCCAAGTCAAGTGTTGGGTGTTCTGAGTAGAGAGGTGTTCAGGGATTGCAGGTTCCAACATGTGGCTTTCTTATCAAATTACATACAAAAAGGTTGGGACCCAAAAAATGTGTTCGGGTTACAGAGGTGTTCGGCTATTGCAGGTGTTCGGTTTGGCAGGTTTTTGTGTATTGCATCATTGCAAAGGCAAATTTTCTTCATGAAGTGCTATAACAATTCAACTCCTTCACTTTTCATGAAAAATAAAGTATTGGCGAGGGAGAACTTTTAAGGACTGCACTTAGTTGTTCTGGTTATTTGAATGAAGCTGGAGCCCACATTAGATTCTGTGTAACGTGTGTTGAAAGTGGATGACCTATTTTTTCTACCTATTTTTGACTCAGCAAATCTGATTTTTCTTGTATATCATGGCTATGGTTGATCGTAATATTGAACATGAATAGAGAAGTACATAGGGCTATCCTGTGGTGTTTTTAGATTTGACTTTAGATGACCTTGAAAGGTCATGCAGGGGTCAAAATCCTATTTTCCCTGTATACCTTTGATGTGACTGATCACAGGCCCCTGGTTACTATTGAATAGCAAAGTACTAATGTGCTTTCTTTTGGTGTTCTTAAATTTTATCTTGAGTGTCCTTTGAAGGTCAAACCTGGGTCACTGAATATATGAAACCATGCTGGCTGAAGGGTATTAAGCACTTTGTGCGATACATTGTTTAAAAGATCTTTTAAGACTTTTCTGTAAATGAACCAAAAAATTTGCACCAAAAAAATGAAAAGGTCACCGGATCATTCTATCAGCTCAGCAGACTGACAAGGCCATTGAGCTACACAAGGGAAGAAACTTTTGCTCATAGATAAATTTACAGGTAATCAACTCCTTCCCTTCTGTTTGAGTATGTTGTTTAGTTTTGATGTTTTTTCTTTGCTTTCTTCGTCCTCTTATTTTGCTTCTTTCTGTTGAAGATCGACCAGGACTAACAGATATGAAGGGGGTTGAACGAATTCAGGACAAGCTTATAGAAGCTTTGAAGCTTCAGATTAGCCGAAACCACTCCACAGAGCCACATCTGTTTGCCAACATTCTCATGAAGCTTCCGGAGTTACGTACGCTGGGTACCAAGCACGCAGACAATCTACAGTGGTTTAGGCAGCAATGGCCAAGGCTTCGACTACCGCCGTTATTTGCAGAAATCTATGATATCCCCAAAACCGAAGAAGATCTACAATCTTGAGGGATAAATAACGTAGGAAAAGTCAGGTTTGAATATTAGAAGAAGAGGAAAAGATACCTAAGGGTCTGCTGTCTGAGCTACACCTTTATCTTTGGTGGATATATAGGGGTTTGACCCCTGACCCTCAGAGGGCTTGGTACGTGAACTTGACACATTAAATGTTAAACGAGACTCAGGGGTTCACAAGTTTGTACCACCACAGAAGGGTGGCAGGGTAAAACCTTCTCAGATGCAGACCAGGAAGGGGGCGCATCCAGCATGGGATAATACGTAATACACTGGATGTCTATCTAATACTGGGCCACTCGACACTTTAGGACACAAAACCACAGCGTCTGTACAGAAGTATGTTGGTGCACTAATACCTAGTATACTGACTGTATTGCTATACGGGAAACTCTATTGTTATGAATTCATGTACAAGTGCAGAGAGATATCTTAGAAGTTAACTGTATTGGTTATCAATGGTCCAAAGGCCATTTAAATATGTTTCTGTGTATTACGTATTGGTAGGTTTTGATAGGTAGTTGGATGTAGTGCTCTCTTTGTGTTTTATCAAAGATAATTTTATATATTTTGGGGCTTTCTAGTTACCTAGGAATATTTTGTACCTCCCAGACGAAAGAGTAATCATGTATTGGGAAATCACAGACCTGCACAAAGGTGGTTTGTGATTGTCATATCTTTAAAAGCAGATCATTTTTTAGAGAGAAAGAGATACAATTTTTAAACATCAGAAACTATTTGTATATTGCATTTATTTCTTATATATGACAAGTCCTGGTCAGTAGGGTATTCTGCGTGAGATGCCAGGGTTCGCCAAATGTGAGTATGACCGAAAGTCACTCGCGGCCTGAGAGCTCATTTCTATAGGTGAGCCCTCTTAGTAATTGTACCATGCTAAGGCATCATTGTGCAAAGCATATTTCTTGAAATAACAAAGAATCACGATCATTACGGGTGAAATATTTTTGTAGTTGCACATCATCATGGTATTAAGATATGGGTGTGTGTCTTCATTTTTTTTTATACTCACTAACCTCGTCATTGCATGGACCCTTTTTAACTCATGAAAAGAGTTTGATACGATCTTTGGTTATGTCTCTCTACTGCAATACTGTTAAGCATGTCAGACAGTTATGTTTCTTTCTTTTTTTTTATAATGCTCTCTCTTCCTCGGAGTTCCTAGTTTGGACTGGGTACGTCAACAGTGTTGTTTGTAATGAAAGAAAGCACTGTCTTCTTCAGGTTGCCGTACTAAGGCAAGCCAGAAGTGTCAAATTGACTATTACACATTCAAGAGATGTTACTTTACCTGTCAAATTGACAGCAGAGTCTCAGGGAAAAATATCAATCGAAATAGATGAATGCCTTCTGAATCTGTTTTCTGTTTTAAACTGTGTACATTTGTTAGACAAAATTTAACGAAACAAAAAAAAAGCGAAAGTGCACGATGCACTTTTGAAGCTGAACAAATCTGTGGGGGATGAAATTATTGGGTCTTGACTCCGATCCAGACAGCCAGAACCAGTAGCACTGACACTGCTTTAAAAGTTTCACTGATAGATAAAGTTGTACTTTTTAAAGTCCTGCAGGAATATCTTGCAGCCAGCTTTCCTGATAAGCGTTCGCAGAGCCAAACTAACATCAGTTCTTCTGAAGGATACCAGAAGTGTGTGCTTTAAAGGTCATGAAAAAAAACAAATTGAAGCGAGCATGAAGACCCTCTCGGAAGAGGAGGGATCAAAAGAGATTGGGCTGGGCCTGGACCGCTCTTCGATGCTGCTTTCTCATTTCTGTCTGCACGCTGACTGTCTTCACTGTGCACTCCTGGAGTTTCGCGTAGGATTTGCACATTCGACGACAGGACTTTTGCGTCCAGGGATAGTTTCCCAGGTCTATCTGACTGATTTAACAAAACCGTTTGAGGGAGGTACAAATCCAAAACACTACCTCATTTTTTTTCTTTTAATACAACTTTTATGATAGAACATAACCACAGATTTTTTTGTGCATAATATGTGAAAAAAGGAACAGTATCAATCATTATAATTGTATTTTTGGTTTTTATATGGACATTTTTTTTTTTTAAGTAAGTGTTTGTGAGTGGAAGCTTGAGGCTGCAAGGTTTAAGTGGAGAGTGGAGACCTGTAGCTGACAATGATTGATGTGAAGTCCTGTTTGCTGTATACTGATATTGTGTATAAAGATGTTCATTCCAGTTGCCTGATGTTTCATAATGTATATTGCAATAAAATGTGAGACTGTTAACTGTTGACAATGCCAGTGTCCCATAAAACTCCTCAAACTCTCTCCCCCCCAACTAAGGTTTAAAAAAAAAAAAATAATAAAGAAAAAAAAAAAAAAAAAGAGTAAGAAATGAGCAGGTGGAACACTTGAATAGGAAACTGCCCCTTATAGGACACTAGTGACACCTTGTGACTGCCATAGGAAACCATCTACCCCAGGACATGACGGACACCATGGGCGTACTTAAGTGTGCAACATGTGTGATCCTCAGGGGTGTTTGTCATGCATACGCACAAGATACCACAAACTTGCCACAGACTACCTCAGGATTTCGCAAGACACCAAAGGACACAACAAACATTCTTCAGGAAGGAGAGAGATAAGGAGGGAGGGTGGGGGGGGGGGAAAGAGAGAATGAAAAGAGAAACACGGGGGGAGGGGGGAGGGGAGATGGAGAAGGAAGCAAAGAAAGGAATAGAAAGAAAGATGAAAATTTTCCTCTCAGAATTACAGAGTAAAAGTTTGGTAAGTCTAATAAACATGAGAGACTTAGCTCTGCTAACCAAAGGTCACAGAGCTTATGCGACCACTCGTGCATCTGTCAGTCTATAAACTTTTGCTGTTAGCGCGATACCGTCCACAGGTTTCAAGTTAGCCCAATATAATTTTCAGGACTTATAGGGCGTATGAAAATCTAGGCCCCTTTTGATATTGGTGGCGCTACCCACAATATTTTGTAATATAGGGGTCAAAATATGAAAATCTTGTGAGCACTCTAGCATCTTTAAATTGTGGTAGATCTACACGGAATTTGGTGGAATTGTGGGGGAGGTCAAAGTCTAAGTTGCTAATGATAGTAGAGGCGCTACCTATAATTTGATGGAAATTAAGAGCCAACATATGTTTTCCATATTTGGAAAAGTAATTGGATTAGACTTGCCAAATTTATAGGATATATAGACAATGTTCAAAGCTTGAACTTTATGTAATATCGGTGACCTTGACCAATTTTTGTGAGGTCACAATGTCTGTAAAGTTGAAAGAGGTGATTTTGGCAGGGTGTTGCTTGGACATCAATGGCAATGTCAGCACAGCACAAGGCCTATGGGCCTCTTGCATTACATAATCTTGGTGACCTTGATCTTCTGTCCCAAGGTTGCTAAGGATATAAAATTTAAGGACTCTCTCATTGTTGTCTTTGCACGTGCGACAATATCCATCACGCAAATTGCACAAATATGCAATGATTACATCTGGAGCGAAAGTACCATCTGGTGGGCAAACAAGACACTAAAATCACATAGGCTTTATGTGTTCAGAAGCGACTTGAGGGCTCGCAACTTTGAAATGAAGAGGTGTAATATAGCCACAGTGCCCGAGGGCATTTGCTCCATGGGCCGTGTGTTTTCTTTTTGGGGCTCTTATGATGTGTCCTGTGTTGTACAGTGTCGCAGTAGGTATCGCACAGTATTTCAAGGGGTGTCACAGAGTATCTATGGAGGTGCCACCTAGTATCCCGCGAGATGTCACGCAGTATCTCGGGAGGTGTGGTGCATCCCCAGAGGCATCACATAGTATCTGGGGGGTGGGAGGAGTATCTCAGGAAGTGTCTCGCAGTATCCAGGGAGGTGTTGCGGGATATCTGAGGAGGTGTCTTGCAGCATCCTGAGGTGTACGGTGGTTTAATTAGGACACATGCTTGGGTACAGGGTTGCTCTGGCCACAGCTGTTGCCTATGGCTACAGGCCTGTGTGACGGCAGTAGGGAACTACCTGCTTCAGGGCACTGGCGACACGTGGTGACTGTGTCTTGATCATTGATTTAGGCCAAACGTAAGAAAGGCAGCATCCGATGTGTACTCAAACTAAGTGGCCTGGTGAAGATAATTGTATCACCTAAACCTACTATATTGACCCTCAGCATTGACCATGCTGGGCCGTAAATTAATCGCTTGTCCCTTACTGTGGTACTGAGGACCAACGTGGAATGTGGGTGGCACTGAGGACCAAGGTGGAATAGGGTGGTGGTGACAACTTGAAGTTTGAAAACTGATCTGATTCTCCTTTTTTCAGCCTGAAACAGTGGAATAATTTGGCAGCATTCTGGACCATTCTGACTGGCATGACATCACTAGGAGAAATAAAAAAAAAAGAAAAAGAAAAAAGACGAATAACAAAAAGAGTCAAGGAAGAAAAAAAAGTATTTGGATTGCAACAGGAACCAAAATCAATCATGTTAATAGTATTATGTTCTAAGAGAATATTTGTGGCTGCTTTACATTGGCAAGTATAGAACTTTTTGTCAGTTTACTTCCTGTGAAGAAACAGTTCTTGTCTGGTTCTTTTCACATACAATATTCTCGATACTTCCAGGACACACAGGTGGATATGTGGAGAAAAATGAATCCAGGCTGTTTTAAAGAGCAGACACCAGGTGTCTCTAGCAACCCAACATGGTCAATGTTTGAGGACTGAAATTGAGACT